>CM055608.1:16614349-17214349 GCA_029379385.1 Quillaja saponaria | reverse complement strand
TTGGTGAGTTTCTTGCTCCTTCCTTCGGGTAGACAATGAATGGAAGTTAGAGGGTGTTTAAGAGCTGAAATTCAGCTCAGTCAAGGCAGTAACAGCCGAGGGCTTTAGCTCTCTTCTTGGGTCTGTTTGTGCACATCTCTTTCTTTCTCTTTTAGTTACGTGTGATTAGGTGTTGGGAGAACAAATTATTTCTGGAAATTACAGCAACTAGCTAAGAAAATACAGTCTTGTTTGGCTTAAAATTTTCCCTTGCTTTGCCGTGGGTCATCCTCCTTGGAGCTTAATTGGGTATTTTAGTTTCCAGCTATATGTTTCAAGCTTTTATGTGTGTTGCCGTGAGGAGAGGAACTCCTAGAAGAGGATTAAATTTCAACAGTTGGTTGTGCTCTATTTTCAATCCTTGTGGCTGAATTGTGGAAGGTATACCTTACATCTTTTTGGGTTTCAACTGGCGTGCAGGATTAGAAGGCAACAAGTTGTTTGTGGGGTAGTCCATTTCCTTGATTTTGTGATGCTTAGACTTAAGAAGTAGGTGTTATATGATTATGATTGTAAGTGGTAAAGTGGTTGTGTGAAAAGTGGGTTTAGAGAATAGGTATGTGGATGTGATAAATATAGAATTCATGTTTTTAAATGAAAGTTGAAGAATTAATTAATTTATATTGTCGTAGTCCTTTTACATTTAATTACGAATATAAGATGAGTAAATTGAAATGCAAGTAGGTAAATATGGAAAAGTTAAGCCTAAACGTTAAAAGTTTGAACTAAGATCATACTAATATTAAAAAGTTTGATTGAGTTTGATAACTAGGTTAATTAAATTAACAATCGTTATAGGTAAATTAAACTATGGATAATTAGTAAGTTAATAAATATATGAATCTAGATTAAAGAAAATAATAATAATAACAATAATAATAAAAACTTAATGATAATTATAATGAGAATAAGTAGTTTTAAGCTCTTGATTAATTTTTGATAATTAAATTAAGTTTAATTCAATAATGAGAATGTAAGTGAATTATGGAGTTAGAAGGTTATACTATGATCGTATAAATTGATATATGAACTTATTATTTTTTAGCTCCAGAGCATGTGGAGGATATTCTAACACCATCGCATGCCAAACGGACAAACAAATCCCATTCTTGAGCCTAGTGAGTGAATTACATGCCCTATGGTTGCCGGATTATTATCTAAAATTATGTGTATGCTTGAATTGATGTGTTATATTGAGAAATATGCAAGTATATTATTTTAGCTATTTAATTGAAAGTATTATTGCTTGAAATTGAGTGTGGTTGATAAGAGCCAACAAAGTGAAATTTTCTGAGAATGATTTTTTTAATTTCCAAAATTAAAATCTAGGTACACCTAGGATGTTTGGATTTGATAATTGATAGGAGTTATTCTGATTCTAACAATTATTTAAAAAAATAAATGGAGTGCTCAGCCTCGGTGGGATGGATTATGTACGGAGAATTAACTTGTTGTGCAGGGGCGTAAATGCCTGGTGGGGGGAGATACTGTTGTGCAGGGCTGAGTTACTCGTTGGCCCTTTGTTTCTTTAATTCGTTGTTTGTTTATTTGTTTGTTTGTTTGTTTGTTTGTATGATTTAATTGATATGTTGAAATTTTTGAACTATGTAAATTGTGATCGTATGATAATCATAATTGTGTACGTGTATAAGTAAATTTGAATACGATTTTAAGCTATGATATGTATGTTGTATGATGATGGTACCCTTAAGGTACATGGTTTGCTCGTACATGGTTTGCTCACAGAGTCCTTATGACTCACTCCTTCCTTTGTTGTCATTTTTTTTAGTTTCAAGGAAACCATAACAGAATTTACTACCTGTCAACTCTGCTATGGCAAGGTATATCTCGGAAATCATACACTTAGAGTATAAGGGACGACACTTGCAGTCACTTTAGGTATTATGCATTGTTGTTAGATATATATTGAATTCACCATGGTGATTCTATGTTTTGTTAGGAGCAGAGCTTCTCTGTATATTTTAATACTATGATTTACTGTTGACTTTGTAAACAGGTTGTTTATATGTGTTATGGGCATGCTCTGTCTTACAGGGAACCACTGCCGATATTTTATGTAATCGTTTTATGTTTAATAGTCTAGTCCGGATTTTAATTCAATTTAGTAATATTTTAGTAATCTTAACTGTAATGTGTTTATAAGTTAGAGATACACAGTACTTGAATATTTAAGGTTACGGGGATATGGTTATCCATTCCTCTTACCAGTCATACCTATAATTGAGGGTGTGACATAACTGGATTATACAATAATTTTAAAGTCCACCGCTTTATTTATTTGTCCTTGCTCAACATAGAAAGGTAGGCTAAGGTGGTGCCTGTGATGGCTTAATCTAGTAATAATATTAAGACGTATTCACGGTAGTAGCAACAGTACTTGATGAAATAAAGCAGAAATTGTGGGATGTATCTATGAACACCATGCTTTATTTTGCAAGCTACATTCTCTATTCCCTTTTTAGTGGAACAAGCCATATCTATAATTAGAGTCCTTGGTTCATCCATTTGGTGCCATAATGTTAGCACATAATTGAAAGTATTAACATTAAATAATTATGATGTCAAATCTAAGTCTATAATCACCCATTAACTAGATTACACAATAATTTTAAAGTCCACTGTGTTATTTATTTGTCCTTGCTCAACATAGAAAGGTAGGCTGAGGTGGTGCCTGTGATGGCTTGATCTGGTAATAATATTTGGACGTATTCATGACAGCAACAACAGTACTTGATGAAATAAAATATAGATTGTGAGATGTCATATTTAAAGGTTTTGATGGAACATCCAAATAAAATATAAATGAACAGGTCATATTCAGTAATAGTAGGTACGGGTTATGCCCAAATTTCATATCATACACTTTTATCATTTTACAAAAATTATGTCTATGTGTCTTGTTCTTCTTTTTATTGTTGGTTCATTTTTTTCTTTTTTTCTTAATTTTCAACTTATATTGTTTACTAAATACTTGTTCTAAAAGAGACGTATAAAACAACAATTGCCACCCCAAAACTATTTATTTCACTTTATGTCTTGTTCTTCTTTTTGTTGTTGGTTTAGTTTTTTTTTTTTTTCCCTTAATTTTTAACTTGTATGGCTAACTAAATACTTGTTCTTAAAAAGATGTATAAAATTACGACTGCCACCCCAAAACCATTCATTTCACTTTGTAATGATGGGTGGAGAATTGAGCATGACTATGATATCATCAATAATGATGACCAATAATAGAACATGCCAATAAAATATAAATGAATGTGTCATATTCAGTAAGAGCAGGTACAGGTTATGCCCAAATTTTATATCATACACTTTCATTAGTCCCAAAAATTATGTTTGTGTGTTCCTTCTTTTTGTTGTTGGTTCAGCTTTTCTTTTTTTCTTAATTTTCAACTTACATGCTTGATTAAATATGTATTCTTAAAAAGATGTATAAAACAACAATTTCCACCCAAAAGCCATTCATTTCACTTTGTAGTGATGGGTATAGAATTGAGCATGACTGTGTTATCATCAATAATTATCACCAATAATAGAAATGTTATTGTTGTTGGATCCAATTAAATAAAAAAGAACAATTGAAGGTGATACGTGGGTTGATTGGTGTTGGCTTCCTACTGGTGAAGGACACATGAGTCATCAAGATAATCCCGTTATGGCATCACCTATTGTCACACTCCTTAAGGAGACATGACTGGTTGGAGGATTGGATAACTAAACCTTTGTAGCCCTGACTTTACCATTACTAATCACACAAGACTCTCGAAATAATTATATTTAAAATCAAGAAAATTTTTGCTTACTTACATTTAAAACATAGGCTTGTTACTGAATATATAATATTTACTAAAAATTTTGGTAAAAGTTCCACACAATGTGGAACATGCCTAAAATATACACAACATATTCCTATTTATATACAAGAAAAGCACAATAACTACAAAATTACACATCGACAATATAATCAAGGAGCTCTGCTCCATTTCCTACCCTAATAATAAATAACTAGACTATAACACAATATAAGACCCGAACACCCACAGCCCTAGTGTGACTGCAAACCTTCACCCTTTTTACTTCAAGACTGAGATTACGAAGAATTACCTTGCCTTTACACACTCGACAAAGCCCATTATCGGTAATAGCCATTCCTGTTACTAAAGAAAATTATCAACAAAGAAAGGTGAGTCCTACGGACTCAGTGAGTGAAAAATCGTACCCAAAAGGGTACTAGCATCACTCAAAGCACATATATCATCCTTTAATCTTAAGTATCATTAATTATGTTTTAATTCAAAAATACAAGCACACATGTGTAATTTTCATCAAGCCATGATGTACATATTTCACAAAATATATAAATCAATCCAAATATTTGAAGCTCATAATTCCAAGCAAAGAAAATAGAGCATACAAGCAAGCAAAGGGCCAACGAATAGCCTAGCTCCATACAACAGTATCACCCCCCACTGGCATTTACTCGCCTGCACAACAAATTAATCTTAGTACATAATCCATCCCACCGGTGCTGAGCACTCAACTTTTAAAAAATTTATTAGAATCAGAATATCTCATAATTTCAAATCAGAAGATCTTAGGTGCACCTAGATTTTTTATTTCATAGATAAAAATCACTTCTCATAAAAATCTCACTTTATTGGCTCTTATCAACCACAACCAATATGAAACAAACATAATTTAAATAAATCATTGTAATACTGTACTTGCTTATTTTCCATATATCACGTATATTCAAATACACATATAATTACTCATAAAAATCTAGCCTCTAAAGGTAGCAATTAACCACTCACTGGTTTACAAATCTTGTTCGTCACTTTGTCTTGCAATCACATATGTCATCAGGCCCACAAAAGGGTCCAGAACTGAAATTCATAATTCCAAATAATATTCAGTTTATAAACGTTATCGTTATAATCTTTTAATCACGAAGCCTATATATACCTACTTATATTGGTCTCTTATGAAAGTTATCTACTAAGTCATTACATGTCAAGTAATATGAATTGTACTGTTATAACTTGATTGTGCAACATACGATGTGGAATGTTGTACGCCAATTGTATTAAATACTTAAATAAGAAATTTCAATTAATTCAAGTTAGAGAATATATATACATGGGTAACTTAAGATCCACATCTTATTAGCTAAAGGAGTTAAGATTTATATATGTGTGTAAATATAATAAATTAGAGATTTATAATTATCTAAAGATATATAAATAAATATATATTGGAAGTGCAATAAGTACCACATGTTTCAAAGATATTTTATTAGTAGCAATATTTTATTCTTTTTTTGTTTTGTTGTTTTGCTTCTTGCCTCACCATTTCCACCGCCTTCAATGTGTAAGATGCTACCTTTGTTTCCTGTGTTGATGCATGAAGCTGCAATTCGATGGCTTCTTCACTGAGTTCATGGTAGTGCATTAAATTTCTGTTTCTTTGCTCCTAGTTTATCAATTTTGTCCATGTTGTCACCTATTTGGTTGATGAATTCTTGCAAGCTAGGTGAATAGGCGTTGGATGGAGTGGTTTTGTGGATTTTGCTGTGCGGTTTTGGGAATTAATGGAGCCAAGGAATGAACAGACCTCTAACTTAGTTTGGGGTCTAAGTTGTTGGACGTGTGGGTAGTGAAGTGAAGCTAGAAAATCTTAGGGGTATGGAACGGTGGTGAAAACATGTATGCCTTGTTATGTTTGTGTATGCTTTTCTTGTTAACGTCGTTTGCTACCAGGGGATTCTTTGAGTTTAGCTAAATCATTTCTTCTTTTCTCCCTTATTTTTACTTGAGTTAATTGGGTTATGAGTTGAAGAGATGGAGTACAGCTGGTAGTTGTAGGAGTCTTGGCAGCATCTTGGAATTGAGAAGGAAACAAAGTGACGATATACGATACTGTTGACTGGAAATTGGAAATTGGAAATTGGTGTAGGGTGCACTGCTGCAAGTTGGAGGAAACGTGAAGTAAATCTGGTCCTCGTTGCAACAGGCGTAAATGAAGTGCTTTCATGCTCTGTTTTGGCAGCCAACCACCCTTAATAGTGTTTAGTTCGTCCATGAAAGCTTAGGAGGTTTGAGTGTGGGATTTTGTCCCTTGCCGTGAGGTTGCAAGTTGATGTGAGTGACATAGTGTTCAATTAGGCCTTAAAATGAGTAAAGACTTGGGACCAAAGAACTTGTGAAATGATAATGTAGTGTAAATCTTAGAGTAAGAGTATAAATATGGTAGAAAGAAAAATTAAAAATTAGTTTAATTGAATTAGGAATTGAGCATAAATAAATTAGAAACTAATGTTAGATTAGTAATATGTATATTTATATACACAATTATGCAAGCAACTCATTTTCAGGTATTTGATAAGATAACTAGTTAAAGTTAAATTTTAGTATATATATATATATATATATGGAAATTAATTTTAATATATACAAAGTAATGTTAAGTTATGAAAATTAAATTGAGGAATATATCAAATCAATTAACCTTGCTTTAAGAAACATATTAAACATAATCACATACAATTAAGAAATCGTAGAATTGATTTTTAAATGATTATTAGTAACCTAAGAATTTATGATCTTCAGTTTTAGAGCGTGTCGAGGATATTCCGACACCATCACAGCCTAGACGAACTGACGAACAATGTACTTGAGCAGTGAGTGAATTATGTCCTTTACAGTTATCAGATTTTTTAGGTGCAATTATATGTATATTTAGAATGATGCGTGATAATAAAAATTAAGCAAATGAGTGATTTTAGCGATTTAACTGGATGAGATATGTTTGACATTGACTGTGGTTGATAAGGGCCAACAACATGAAATTTTTCTGAAAAATGGTTTTCATTTTTGAAATTAAAGTCCAGGTGCACCTAGGTTACTTAAATTTGAAAGTTGATATGAGTTATTCTGATTCTGACAACTATTTTGAAAACAATTGGAGTATTCAGCCCCAGTGGGATGGATTTGTGTATGGAGAATCACTTGTTGTGCGGGCGCGTTAATGCCTGGTAGGGGAAAATATTGTTGTGTGGGGCTGAATTACTTGTTGGCCCTTTGATTGTTTAATTAGTTGTTTAAGTGTTGATTGACTTGTATGGTTTGTTTACTATTTTGGGACTATGAATTAAGGGAACTGTGATTGTATAATCATGATAATCACGTACATGCATCAATAGATTTAAATATGAGTTGTGAATTATGATATATGTGTTGCATGATGCAAGTACCCATAGGGTACATGATTTACTCACTGAGTCATTGTGACTCACCCTTTTCTTTGTGGTTATTTTTTTTAGCTTTCAGGAAACTCCAGTTGATTGCTATATAGTTGCCACCTGCCAACTTTGCAGTGGCAAGGTATATCTCGAATATTGCATACTTGGAGCATAACGGATGATACTTGCAATCACCTTAGGTGTTATGTATTATTGATATATATATATATACATGTATTGAGTTCACCATAGTGATTATTTGTTTTGTCATGAGCGAAACTCCTTTGTATATTCTGACATTATAATTTACTATTGACTTTGTGACCAGGTTGATTATATATGTGATGGGTATGTTCCACCGTACAGGGAACCTCTGCCAATATTTTCATTAATCCTATATATTTAATTGTCAATACTCGATTCTATTTTAACTCTATAATATTTTGATAGTCTTAATTATAAAGTGTTTCTAAGTTGAAAGGCATATTACTTGAATATTCAGGGTTACGGGGGTATGTACTTTATGTGGTAAGATTTGTAATGAAGAGACATTTTAGATGTCATGACAATGCATAAAGTAGAAAGACACTATTAGAAATGGTAGAAAAACACTAGTGAGTTAAAGATGTTGAAACTGTCCAAACTTGGGATATGGATCAGTATTCACTTTAACAGTCATATCTTCCTATAGGAAATTCTAAATCCAGTTTTATAAAATTTATTAAAATACTAGACACATGTAGATTTATAATAGTATATCATTTGAAATATTTGGATTTGTATATCAATACAGTTTATTATTTGTAGTTGCGTCAAATTCTGCAAAAAACAGAATTTTGACAGCTCTGACCTTACCTTAGTTAATTAAACATAACTTTCTCTAGGAAAAAAGAAATCTAATTCCATTTCTTGGATTTATTAATAGAAAAGTATATCTATCTTTATTATTCATAAACTTTTCCTAAAATTAGTCATGAACCCACTCAATTTCTTACATGAACCAAAAACAAGGCACTGCACAAATTCGTAGTTGTCACTATCTGACTCTAAGGCTTATATAAAAAAAATTCATACTGAGGAATTAAATTACGATAATTTACAGTCTTTCTTATCAAGATATTGGGAACATTCCGTATTCATGGCTCTATTTCTAATTCAACCTTTAAAACCCTCTAAAATCAGTTATACTAAAACAGGTTCACTAAAAATCCTACATGACCTAGCCGTAATCTAATAGCTCTAACTAACAACATACTTGGAACCAAGCTACGAAATTTTGTAGACAACATTTAAAGGTCCTAAGGTACACTTCCTCTTTTAAACTCTTAATATAATTCAGCACTAAAACACCTGAAATACGGGATTTTTCAATCCCACGAAATTTGTCCTTGCATCCTATCCTCAATCTTTAAACTCTCAATTTCCAACACTTTACCCCACCACTCAACAACCTTTGTTCATACTCACTACTCACTTCATATAACCTCTTGATCACAACCTTAACCAATCATTCAATGCTCTTTGTTTATGGATTTTTATTCAAAGTAGTTAGTTATTATATTTTTTATCAAAAACTTAGACCAAACTTTCTAATGTCACTATGTGTCAAATTCCAATTCTTAGTTCATATATTTAGCCTTTCTTTACTTGTTTTATTTTCATCCTTTTTAAACCATACATTATCATCCTATTATTTGTTTTACTAAGAAACCTGTATACATCCACCTTTATGCATAGCTTAACATTTGATTTCTCCTAAGCATTTTGTCAAGCACCTAATATGCATTCTTACTTCACTTCCTATGTATGTGTATTTATATATACACATACACCAAGAACTCAATATGATTGCGTCAATTCAATAAAATTCTTCCTCTTAACTAAACAACTTAATTGATTGCATTCTACATTGCAAACCAGGACTGAAGAATAACTTTCTGTCCAAAGTTTATACTCATAATATGTCTTTTAATGATCATTAGACAAATACACAACTATACAGTAAAGATTAAGATTCCGTTGAATTGCATTTTATACCACATATAATGGTTCAAAACCTACAATAGTTAGTAAGTCAGATACACCAATTATCCATATATCTTGAACCATACAAAACACACTTGTGGTTGCTAATAGATATCCAAAGTCATGTTTTCCAACAAGTGTGCTGTCCTTTTAATTGTGTGATAATTTTTCTTATACAATTTAACTTAGATCCTGATATGGACACGAGCCTTAATGATAGGTGAACGAGAGTGGGCTATATTTCATATGAATAAAAATAAAAAATAAAAACCAATCTCATATACCCAGCTTCCACAAGTACCATGAAACCCCAAAAGCATCTCTTTATTCTTTGGATTACTGTGAGTCTCAATTCATCAAACCCTTTTCGACTGAAAACCCACAATTTCTCTCTAGTAATACCATCCTCACGATACTCATAGACCTCTGGTAGTCACAATTCTCCCATGGAATTTCGATCTCAATTACTTTTGTATGGTGGGTTGGTATTTACTATGATGGGTTTCTTAATCTTCAGTGTTTCAGCCCCAACTTTAAACTCTGTAGAGATCATCACCTCCAAAAGTCAATTCTAAATTCAAGGCATGAAGAGAAAGAATGAGAATATACTAAGACCCACCCTTTCATTTCTAGCTCATGTATCTCCAACATTCACAACTCAATCATGCAGGGCAACACCATTCATATGGAGAATTAGTGAAGAGATACATGATTCCGTAAGTTGTACACCATTTAGATACATAGTTATATCCCCTATAACCCTTGGAAAAAAAAAAAAATTACACCACCAATTCAGCCAAATTCACATATTGGGCGTAATCGACATCTATGAATGATCCAATGAAGTAACAAATCCAAAATTCTATAATTCACGAACTAAAACATAAGAGAAACAATCTTGTTCAATCGGATCAAAACGCTACCAAAAAAAATGTTCAATGAGCTACTTATTTTTTTCCTCTTAGAAAAGAAAATTATTTGTTTCCTCTGTAATTTGGAGGACAAAAGATGTAAAGGTGAGAGAGAGTGGGAAAAAGAGAAAGATGCAAACAGAATAGAGAGAAATGAAAAGTGAAACTTAGTAATGATTTTATCAGAAAATCGGCCCAATTCGTGCACCCATCACTTTATAGGTATCCACGTATCATTTCCCTTTAACTTTCACTCTTTATAAAGTATCTGAAATTCTTTATGTGTTTTAATCTTACTGGACAATGGATTTTCTATACGTTCAGAGCTCTTACTTACTCATCTATCAGCAGGCATCCAAAAATAAAAACTATTAGATTATTGTTCACAGCATATGGCAGATCTTTGCTAATGTCTTCTTTTCTTTTTTTTTTTCTTTTTTTTTCATTCTTTCTCTTTCACTTACGAGAATCTGTAATAAAATATCCTTGCAACCTACAAAGCTTTCATCATAACTAATTTGAACATATTCTCTTTTGATGTTAAAGAATACTTTGTTAAGGAATAGAAGAGAAAAGAGTACAACCTATAAGAGAAAGAGGTCATACAAATCAAAACAGGGAATAACAATGCAAAAAAAATTAAATGAACAAGCCAAACCCATTCTATAACAACAAAGCTCTTGAATCTAGCTAAATATTATACCTCTAAAGATACCTCTACAAAGCACCAAAAAATTAGAACTCTATCAAGCAAGAGGAAGGTTGCCACTCTAATGGGGAAATAAGGGAGGGGCTCTACTCGTCGAACTATGAAGAACAGCCCCTTCTTTAACTAGATTAAGAACAAGGATGAAGGGTTATCGCTACAAGGAAGGGCAAGAATACTGCTAGAAGAAGGAAGCTTCATCGCCAATACAAGTAAAGAAGAAAAGCCTAGAAAAATTGAGAGGAAAGGAGAAAGCTTTAACCAGTCGCACCAAAACAAGACAAAGATGAGAGAAAGAAGAAAATAAAAAGTAAATCAAGTCAAAGAATCACACTATTATCCACAATTATATATATATATATATATATATATCTATCTATGTATATAAGTATATATATATTCACTTATTCTCTTATTTTAATTTATTTCATGAAAATTAATTATTTACATAATTACAATAATTTACGTACAATATTTTAAAATATCTACTAGAATATTGGGTTATAAAATTTAATACTACTATGTGTAATATATTATTAATTTAATTTTTCAAATTTCCAATAAATTATGTATGACACTCTAAAGTGTATATTAAAATATCAATAACAAAATAATGAGATATCGAGTTATCACAATTTCCTTGTATAATTAAAATTTATTTAAAAATGTTTAAAATATATCACTCCAATACCGGGGTATGACATGTTTAATTTTATTATTATTCATTTAATTTGTTTATGTGGTTGTTGTTTTATAACTGAAATTTACATATTATATCTAAAATTTGACTTTATGATATCGGGTTATGACACCTATATTCTTAATATCTGCTACATATTTAATAACAATTAAAATAACATTTAAAAACTTCCATCAACTGAAATAAAAATTGTGAATGCCATAGATAAAGACTAATTCAATTTTTTATTTTTTATTTTTTGACATATTTTTTATTTGATGATAACTTTAAAATGTATTTTTGTTGGTATGCATCATTCAATTATATGAGCAATATGATATTCATTATGTAGACTTCAATCATATAAACAAGTTATATAAACAATATGAAATTTATTTTGTCTTTGTCTTTTTATCCTACTTTTTCTTTACTTGACAATAAGTCTCATCTCTATTTTTGTGAGTAATATAAAAATGCAAAGTGTATTTAAAAACTCATTAATGGTTAATCATAATGTAATGAATATGACTGACAAATAAATTATTGATGCAAGTTAAACAATTACAGCAAGTAAGTTTAATTTCTCTTAATGATCTTTGACATTTTATTATAAGAATATTAATTAACATTTTAGTTATCTTTAGATTTGAAAATATACATATGATTTTATATTTAAATTAAAAATACTAACCACCTTAAAGTGAACATATGTCATTTGAAGAAAAATATCACGCTCCTCATGGAGGCATGATTCGCTGGAGGATTGGATAACCAAACCTCCGTAACCCTGACTTCAAAACAAAGTAACAACACGACTTTAGACCCAAGTAGAAAACAACACTAAATTTTATAAAACATAAGTTCACTGTAAAAGCTTTTTTTTTCTGAAACAAATAGCAACTTACTGAAAATTTATATAACATGCCTCAAAATACAAACATGTGTTCCTGATTTTACACAACAACACGAAGACAAATATCTATACTATTACATCATACAACATTAGATACCCCACAGTTCTAGTGTGACCGCAACTTTCATCTTTAACTTTAAGTCAGAGATCCTGGAAAATACCTTGTCGTACTCTGTCAGAAGGTCACAAACTCTGCGACGCCATATACTGGACTCCTATAAAAAAAATATCCACGAGAGGCATGACTTTTACGGACTTCGTGAGTGGAAAATCGTACCCAAAGGGTACTAGCATCACTCAATGCAAGTATATATATATATATATATGCATAATAATATCATGATATAATTCAAAATACACGTACACATTTATACTCATCATAAATTCATAACTTATATAATTCAGAGAATCACAAATGAATCAGAGTAATCACAGCATACAAAACAAACAAAGGGCTAAAGATTAACTCAGCCCCGCACAACAGTATCACCTCCTACTAGACATTTAAGCACTCACATAACATATTAATCTCCATACATAATCCATCCCACCGGGGCTGAGCACTCAAACTTTTAAAAACATTTATCAAAATCAGAATATCTCAGAATTTCAAATCAACATTTCCTAGGTGCACCTGGATCTCGGTTCGGGAAATAAAAATCATTTCTTAGAAAAATTTCAATTTGTTGGCCTTTATTAACCACAAACAATTTCAACCTACTATGACTCAAATAACTCACTAATACATTGTACTTGCACATTTATTTAACTATAGATACTATTACACATAATAATTTAACCTTCAAAGGCAACAATTAACCACACACCATGTTACGAATCTCGCTCGTCATTCATTCATGAATCCATGTGTATCGTTGGGTCAACACTATGATTCAGGGTTGAAAGCATATTTCCAAGTTGTCACACCCCTCATAGAGGCATGACTGGCAAGAGGAATTGTAACCAAACCTCATTAACCCTAACTCAAATAAAGGAACGACCCTGCTCTTGACCAACCAATGAATAAAACCAAGAATTTATAAACACAAAAGTTAACATTAAAAGTTTGTTGATTGAAACAAATCACAACTTATTGAAAAATTTAATAGAGGTTCCTTGCAATATAGAACATGCCTTAAAATACAATCCTATAAACTCTTTTTTCTTACACAACAACAACACAAAGACAATAAGGAGCTCCTCTCCATTCACATCATCAATAACACAAATACTAAAATATTACATCATACCAAATTTGACACCCACAGTTTTAATGTGACTGTAAATTTTCATCCTTGACTCCAAGTATAAGATTTCGAGGAATACCTTGTCATCAAATCCTCAGCAAAATCTTATATTAGTAGTTAACTTCCTTTGAGGTCCTGCTACTAAAAAACATATAACCACAAAAGAGGAGTGAGTCTTATGGACTCCGTGAATGGAAAATCGTACCTAAAGGGTACTAGCATCACACAGCACAAGCATATAACATATGTAATAACATCATGTAACATTATTCATATCTTAATTCACATTACATATATACATTGTAATCGTTATAAATTCACCATTTACATGATACACAGGATCACAAATTTATCAGAGTAATGATATCAACTCCAGATTTTCTTTTTAGTATACTAGGAACAACTTTTATTCAGAGGTTCTAAGCTAATTCCAACCTTAACCCCCGACGATGACTCCCAAATTGACTTAAGTGCACTAAAAGTCCTACATTGACCTAGCTGCAATCTCAAAGATCTACCTACAAATACTCTTGGAACCAAGCTACTAAATTTTACAGACACCATAAGAAGACCCTAAGGTACATTTCCTCTTTAGAAATCTTAATTTAATTTAGTCCCGAAAGCTCCTGAAATACTTGAGTTCTCAGACCTACAAAATCTGACCCTACTTTTCTTCTTGGCAATTTCACAAATTTCTTGTAGGCATATTTTATTTTAACTCATGTGCATGTATACCTATATATACACCTACCAAGAACTTACATAAGTCCATCCATTTACATCTTATCCATATTCCATTTCTAATACTTACTATTCATAAGCTACCTCATCTTCAAACTATAATTTCCAATATATAATCACTAATTTCACATCCTTCACCTAACAAGACTAACTTAACTAAGATATAATTTGATAGCAAGAAAATTCTTGCACCTAACCCCCTTGCTGCCATAACTCTTTAGAAACCCAAAGTCCTCCCCCACAACACTTATATGCCCGGCCATAAGAAGGAAAATATGGCCAAGGTGCTACCTAAATAGGGGAGGGCAGCAGCTGGAATTTCAAGCAAGGCTACCCCCCAGTTAAAAAAACTAAAGCAAGCTGTTTGGTCAAGTTCAAACCGCAAGACCCTCACACCTACTCAACTAAAATTGTGGCTTGCTGCCATCAAGCAAAACAGGGCAGCTCCAAGTTTCAATGGAGAGGATCACCTACTGATCTCTTTCTTAAGCCTAACTATACACTTAGAACATAACACTTAAGGAAAAACACAACTACATAAGCAAAGACAAAAAAAAAAAAAAAAAAAACTATACCTCACGGCCACACAAAGAGCTTAACAACAAGGTAAAAGAGAAAGGTTTGCAGCCACCTCCTTTGTCACTTGCTGACTTGCTGCCTACAACCTACTCAAATCCCCAACCAAAACGGCTCCAAGATTAGATGAAACTCAGCCTTGTTGATGCCAGAAATAGGGGAAATGGTGGCAGCCACAATCATCCAAAACCATCCCTTTTCTCATCAAAGGGACCTCACGGGTGCTTCAAGCACAATAAAATCAAGCTATTAGCTGCTGTCCATTTGGAAGAGCTGCCATAGTTTTTGAGAGAAGGAAAGAAAGGCTGGAAGATCTTGGCTACCCACTAGAAAGTTCATGAAGCTAAGAGAAATAGGGAAGCAAGGAAGAGCAACGAAAGGAAAGAAAGGAACTTGCCAGAAAACAAAAAAAATTTCTGGCAGTGGAGAAATTTCTCCAAGGTTCGGCCATCAATAAAAAAATGAATAAAAAAAAATCAAAGCATAAGACCAAGTTAAATAAAATATAAGGTCAAAGTCAATAAAGAATTATGTGCTGTATAAATTTTTTCTTGTTTATACATATTAATTGTGTGGTGGAAAGTAGTTTTTCTATTACACACATGTACATATATACTTATTATTTTTATTTTTATTTTTATTTTTTAATTTTCAATTTGCGATGAATTGCATAGAAATTTTTGAAAACAAGTGTTACTATATCGAGTTATATCATACTTAATTACATTGTTATTTATTTATTTTATAATGAGAATTTACACATTATGTCTAAAACTTAATTTTACGTTATCAAATTATGAGGTTTATAACTATCTCCCCCCCTTAAAAGAAATTCGTCCCGAATTTCAACAATATAAAATACGAATAAATTTTTTACCTAAGTTGGATGTAGATATTGTTGTTTCAATGTAACTCTGATTTTCCGCATGATTTCTTGTTTCTTAGAATACTACTGAATAACTATCACCCACTTCAAATTCTAATTGCCTCTTATTGTTATCAGTATATGATTTCTGTCAGCTCTGAGCTGTCCATAATCTATCATGAATCACTTACACTTTCTCCACAGCATCCTGAATTAATTCTGGCCCCAACAACTGATACTCGCCCATCTCAAACCATCCAACTGGAGATCGACATTTCCTACCATACAATGTCCTAAATGGTACCATCTGAATGCTACTATGATAGCTGTTATTATAAGCAAACTCCATTAGTGGAAGATGCTGATCCCAACTACCTCCATAATCTATTAACATATTGCCTAGTTTTACCATCTAGAAAAACATTAGAACTTAGTGATTGTTTCTACATACCAGTTTTAGTTAAGAACATTATTTCTGATTCTAGGATTAATAGAGAGGGTTATGAATTTTCTCTTAAGAACAAGTGTTGTTCGATTTATTTTCGTAATAAATTTTATAGTAATAGCATTTTAGATGATGGTCCTTTATATTTTTAATGTGTATGGTAATGTACTTAATATCGAACATTCAAACTAAAAGAAGAAAGATTAAGTAAATTATTCATGTATGTGGCACTTAAGACTAGATCATATTAATGAAGATAGAGTTCATAAGTTGGTGAAAAAAGGTTATTTAGACTTAAAGGATTTTGAATCCTATCCAACTTGTGAAACTTGTTTAAAGGAAAAATGACTAGATCTCCATTTAGTGGACATGGAGAAAGTGTTGTAGATATATTAGAGTTAGTGTATACTGAAGTGTGTGGGCCATTAACAGTCATTGCTAGAGGAGGTTACTCCCATTTTATTATATGACCTTTTTAGATATAGGTATATATACTTAATGAAGTATAAATATGAATCATTTGAAAGTTTCAAAGAATTCAAAAGTGAAGTTGAAAAGTAAACAGGGAAGAGTATTAAAACTCTTCGATCAGATCGAGGAGATGAATACTTGTCTAATGAGTTTCTTGATCATTTAAAAGAGAATGGAATTTTCTCTAAGTGAACTTGTGCTAGAACACCACAATTGAATGGTGTGTCCGAAAGGAGAAATTGAACATTATTACACATGGTTTCGTCCATGATGGGTTACACTAATCTTCCTACCTCTTTCTGGGGTTATGCCCTACTATCCGCTGCTCACATGCTCAATAGAATACCCTTGGGATTGTCCTGCATATGTAAAAAAGTTACAATCAAATAAGCTAGGAGCAAAATCTAATAAGTGCAGGTATGTGGGATATCTTAAGGAAACTGTTGGATATTATTTCTATAATCTATTAAGAAAAAAAGTGTTTGTTTACAAATATGATATCTTCCTAGAAAAAAAGTTTATACTAGAAGAAAGTAGTAGGAGCATGATAGAACTTGATGAGATATCATAAGAATCACAAGTGAATGATACATCGTCACCTCAGGTGCCTATTTACATAGGTCTGGAAGGATGCCCAAACCACCTAAAAGATATTATGGATTTCTCATTAAAGCTGATAAGGGTCAACTCATAACTAACGAGGATCTTACTACCTATGAAGAGACAATTTATGACATTGACTCTAAGAAGTGGTAAGAAGCCATGAAATCCGAAATGGATTCCATGTACTTTAACAATGTATAGGCTTTAGTTGATGCACCTCAAGGTATAGTACCTATAGGATGCAAATGGGTCTTTAAAAGGAATATTGGAGTAGATGAAAATGTTGAAACTTATAAAGCAAGATTAGTGGCGAAAGCTTATAGTTAAAACCAAGGAATTAATTTTGATGAAACCTTTTCTTCTATAGTTATGCTTAAATCCATTAGGATTTTACTTGCTATAGCTGCATACTATGATTATGAAATATGGAAAATGGATGTAAAAACCGCATTTCTCAATGGAAATATTGAAAAGGATGTGTACATGACAAAACTGAGGGTTTTACATTTAGTGTTGAAAATCACAAAGCATGCTAGTTGCAAAGATCCATTTATGGACTCAAGCAAGCTTCAAGAAGTTAGAACATCCATTTTGATGAAACAATTAGTGATTTTATTAAGAATCTGGATGTACCTTGTGTATACAAAAATGTTAGTGGGAGCGTTGTCGCTTTTTTGATCATATATGTGGATGACATGCTACTTATTAGGAATGATATAGCTATGTTACAATCAGTCAAGGTTTGGCTATCAAAGAACTTTTCCATGAAAGATTTGGGTGAACTTACCTATATCATAGGGATTAAGATCTATAGAGATAGATCTAAAAGGATGCTTGGCTTGTCCCAATCTACATACATAGAAAAAATACTGAAAAGGTTCAGTATGAATGATTCTAAGAAATGTTATTTGCCTATGAGTTATGGAATCACTCTTTCTAGGAAGATGTCACCTCAAACACCTCAAGAAAAAGAATTCATGAGTAGAATACCTATGCTTCGATAATAGAAACTATCATGTATTCTATGGTATGTACTAGACCTGATGTTGCTTATGCACTTATTGTAACAAACAGATATCAGTCTAATCCCGATGAATGTTAATGAAAAGAAACGAGGAACATTTTTAAGTACTTAAGAAGGCTAAAGATTTGTTTCTCATTTATGGAGGATCAGATTTGAAAATTGATGTCATTACAGACTCAAGTTTTCAATTTGATAAGGATAATAGTAAGTTTATATCAGGGTACGTATTCACCTTGAATGGTTGAGCGGTGTATTAGAAAAGTTTAAACAGGTCACCACTGCAGACTCAACCACTGTGGCTGAATATATTGCCGCTAATGAAGCAACCAAAGAAGTTGTTTGGATAAGAAAGTTCATCAATGAGCCAGGTGTGGTACCTGATATTGTTAATCCAGTATCCTTATACTGTGATAACAATGAAGCCATAGCACAAGCAAGGAACCAAGCTCTCACCAAAAGACCAAACACAATATGAGGTGTTTTCATTTGATTAGAGAAATCATTGATAGGGGTGATATGAATGTACAAAAAGTATCAACAAATAGTAATATAGTAGATCCATTATCTAAACCACTGTCTCAACAAAATTTTGATCACCATTTTCAAAAGATGGGTATGAGATACATGAGCGGTTGGCTTGAGTGCAAGTGGGAGATTGTTAATAGTATGCCCTACAAGCTAATGACATTAGATGTCTATGGTACATTACTTGTAAATACAGTCTTATTCAGTTATTAATAAAATGAAATTGTTTCTTTATTATATGGTATTATTATTTATCATGTATTTTAATTGTTAGTTAATTCTTTAGTATGAACATGATAAATCCTATAAAATATAAGTAATGAAAATAATAACCATGATATAATCATGCTTATAAGATATATTCTTTTAAGCTTTATTCTTAAATATTCCTTATCATAGGATCATTAATAATGGGAATTAAAGATCCGGTTAGATTAGTACATGTTGTGTTAGCTCAAATGTTTAGGATGGTCAACCTCATGATCATCCTATAATAAACATGTAAGTGCTTGTTAGAGAATAAATTTACTGAATTGACTTGATTGTAAAACAGTCATATGGACTTTTGCATAGTTGTTAATGAGAGTTCTTCAATATAGTGGTGCAAATGATCTTTAGACCTGATGCATTATAGATACCTTGTATATAGGTTTTCATGCTTTGATACTATCTAAGTATAATTCACCATGGGTTATACAGGGATAGAACTCCGCTAGAGGTTACTCTGCCGGTCCCAAGCCCGGATAAAGGAGGAAGGTTGCGATAGGTTGACGACCAGCGTAAAACTAGTCAAACCCTATGATGATGAATCCTACCGAATATTCGTTGGGGCGTAACCCTCTTAGCGACGCGCTGTATCGGATCTCGGGTGTAGTGAGAAATGAGCAAGGGTTGGGTCATCACATCCTTAGTAGCGCACCACATCGGCGCCCGGGTGTGGTGTAAAATGAGCAAGGGTTCTCTCATCGAGGACGGGTGCGGGTAAAGAAGCTAGTCCAGGATAAGATTCGCATAACTACTTGGAACATAGGGACTCTTACTGGTAAATTGAGAGAGCTTGTAGATACTATAAGTAGAAGGAGAATTAATATTACTTGTTTGCAAGAAACTAAGTGGGTAGGAGAAAAGGCTAGAGAGATAGAGAGAATAGGATTCAAGATGTGGTATACTGGTAAGACTAGAAATAGGAATGGAGTGGCGATTATTGTTGATGGAAATTTGAAGGACGAGGCTGTTGAAATCAAGAAGAAAAATGATAGAATAATTTTAGTGAAATTGATGATAGACGAGGAGGCATTTAATATCATTAGTTCCTATGCTCCCCAAATAGGATTGGAAGAATCTACTAAGAAGGCTTTTTGGGAAGATTTAGAGGAGATAGTTCAAGGAGTACCATTAGGTGAGAAATTATTTATTGGTGCTGATTTGAACAGTCATGTAGGAAGTACTAATAAGGGTTTTGAGCACGTACATGGAGGATATGGTTATGGCGTTAAGAATGAGGGTGGAGAGTCTATTTTAGATTTTGCAGTTGCGTATGATTTGATTTTAGCTAACACGTTCTTTAAAAAACGAGAGTCACACTTAATCACCTTTAGTAGCGGACCGAATAAGAGCCAAATAGATTTTGTTCTAACTAGAAAGGTTGATAGAGCAATTTGTAAGGATTGTAAGGTTTTACCCTAGCGAGTGTTTAGTGTCTCAACATAAACTTATGGTTGTGGATGTTGGCGTTAAGTGGTGGAAGCAAAAGCATAGAAGTAATAAGTGTATTAAGACTAGATGGTGGAATTTGAATGGAGGGAAGATGGCTCTTTTTAAAGATAAAATGTTACAGGGTGATCCTTGGAGGGTGGAGGGTGAGCCTAAATTGATCTGGGAGAAGATGGCGAGTCGTATCAGGAATACGGCTAGAGAGGTGTTAGGAGAAAGTAGAGGACGTGGAGATGAAGAAGAAGGATGAAGAAGATATTCAAAGTTGTTCCAGTAGAAGCTATGCATAAGATGAAGAAGCTATGCATAAGATGAAGAAGGGTAAGGCATTGGGCCCAGATGATATTCCAATAGAAGTTTGGAGATGCCTAGGAGATATTGGAGTAACTTGGCTTACAAATCTTTTTAACAAAATTTTAGTAACCAAGAAAATGCCAAATGAGTGGAGGAAGAGTACGTTAATCCCTATTTATAAGAATAAAGGAGATATTCAAAGTTATTCGAATTATCGAGGTATAAAACTTATTAGCCATACAATGAAACTGTGGGAGAGAGTGATTGAGCGTAGGCTTAGGAATGAGACTTTAGTTTCTGAGAATCAATTTGGCTTTATGCCAGGAAGATCTACAATGGAGGCTATTTTTCTACTTAGGAGATTAATGGAGAAATATAAAGAAAAGAAAAAGGATCTTCACATAGTCTTTATTGATTTAGAAAAAGCGTATGATAAGGTACCAAGACAAGTCTTATGGTGGGTACTAGAGAAGAAAAATGTCCCAACTAAATATGTAGAAGTTATTAAAGATATGTATGAGGGAGTAATGACTAGGGTGCGGACTGTAGATGGTATGACTGGAGAGTTCCCGATCACGATAAGGTGTTCACCAAGGTTCATCCTTAAGTCCTTACCTATTTGCTTTAGTCATGGATGAACTCACCTATAATATTCAAGATAGGGCTCCATGGTGCATGTTGTTTGCCGATGATATCGTGTTGGTAGACGAAACTAGGGAAGGTTTAAATTCTAAACTAGGAATGTGGCGGAACGCGTTAGAATCTAAAGGCCTTAGATTGAGTCAGACAAAAACTGAATATATGGAGTGCAATTTCAGTGAAACTAGAGGAGACCCGAATGATATAATTTTAGACGGTCAGACAATCCCTACCAAGGATGTGTTTAAGTATTTAAGGTTATTTATACAAAAAGATGGTGCAATTGAGCATGATGTAAACCATAGGATTAAGGCAAGGTGGGTGAAGTGGCGGAGTGCCTCGGGAGTTTTATGTGATCCTAAAATCCCGAATAGATTGAAAGGGAAATTTTATAAATCGGCAGTGAGACCAGCTATGCTGTATGGTACCGAATGTTGGGCAGTTAAGAAGCAACATTCACATAAGATGGGAGTAGCCGAAATGAGAATGTTGAGATGGATGACAGGACATACAAGAAAAGATAGAATAAAGAATGAGGAGATTCGTAAGAAGGTGGAAGTAGCACCTATTGAGGAGAAAATGAGGGAGAATCGTCTACGTCGATTTGGACACATCCAACGTCGGCTAATGGACGCAATACTTAAGCAAGGTGATTTGGTCCAGGTGCCAGGTGTTAGACGGGGAAAGGGGAGACCGAAACTTACACGGGGGGCAGTCATCGAGAAAGATATGGCTGTGCTAGGAATTAATGAAAATCTTGTCTTGGATTGATGCGAATGGAGGAAAAGGATTCATATAGCCAACCCCAACTAGTTTGGGATTTTAAGGCTTAGTGAGTTGAGTTGAGTTGAGTTATACAGGGATAGATATTGGGTATTACTATCTATGTATAGAAGAATATGAGTGCACAATAAGGGATCTATCACTCTCAATAAAGAGAGAGAATGTTCTGTGTTATCTAATTAATACATAGCTCAAAAAGTCCTTGGCCAGGATGGTGTGAAACTAGATTAGAAAATTTAGATTCCACCATATAAGTTGTGACTTATAAATAGATACATCAGATTAAATAATGTAGGATTTGAAATTAATTCATACTCTAAGTTCAATCAGGAACATTGAATGATGGAAAGATTTAATTGCATGGTAACTAACAACGAGAAGGTTCACATATATATTTATATTATCTGGGTAGTCATCATATGCTGCTAGGCATCAATCTTAACTTGTAGGTAATCTGAGAATTAATTTAATAATTAATTCTCATTTATAGGTAAATCAAAAAGCAATTTTGATTGAAATTAATTAGATATGGATTTAATTGAAAAATAAATTAAGTTAATGTGGCCTACTACCTAGTTTAATATGGACCTAAGGGGTCATACACAAAAGGATGTAATTTGATTAACAGAAGTTTTAGTCTTCCATGCAATTACAATCAATTCATATAGGATTAAGTTAGGATTTTCTTATTTTAACTAAAATTCTAAGAGATAAGACTTTATCTTATCACTAGAGTTCAATTATATCCTACTTAAGTGAGGTTAGATCTCGCACATATTGTGTGTAACATTTATTCAAAATATACCATAGAGAGCCAAAGTTCTCTGTAGCAAAGAATTTTGGCAAACTGAGTGTTTGTGATAACGTGAGAAAAATCTCAATACTTATGTTAGCACACAAGGAGATTTTTTAGAAGCCATCTCAAAGCTTTGGATCAATTCATCCTTGTAGATATATTTAGAGGTTGTATATCCTGATGAATCAAGCTAAGATCATCCTAATAGCTTCAAGAGGTAATTTTTTATTAATTAGATTAATAGAAAAATATATTGGTTCATAAATAATAGAGAAGATCCTAAGGATTTGATAATGCCAAAAATTTAATTTACGCTGTGCCTAGCAACATCAAATTCCTTACATTTGAGTCAAAGTGGAAATTGCAGTGGAAATTGTAGAATTTTGATCCAAATCCTCATTTGGTAGGCAAGAAATAACTAATTAGATGTTGATGGAGATTTCCTAATTAGTTTACTCTTGGTGGACAAAAAATAACTAATTAGATGTTAATAAGATTTCTTAATTAGATTTATCTTGATGGGTAATTAAGTCTGATTAGATGATTGAAGGATTTCCATAAAATGGAAGAAAATTTTACTTACTGGGCAAGTCTTATATAGTATAAATATGTAGGCTTGTGAGAATTGTAGGTATGAGAAAAAAAGAGTTCTAATATTTGGTGAGAACCCCTTCGGGGTTAGGGTGTAAGAGAGATTAGTAGAGATGTGGCCTGAGAAAGTGGTGAGAACATTTTGTGTTGAGTGTTGCTCTTTCTGTGTAATCTTGCTTGAAATATTAGTGAATTTTTTTTTATCCGTAGATGTAAGTAAGGGGCCAACCACATTATATCTTATGTTGATATTTATTTCTTTTCTACTTATATTTGTATGGATGTCTATTTTTATTTTTACAATAACTCAAAGAAGATTGAAAGGGAATTTCATATAATTTTCAACTATTCTTAGATTGGTACCTCGACGGGTGATTAGAAGCAAAATCTATCGAGACCAGTTAAGTATGGATAAAAAATTGGTTACAGATCTAAGAAAATTAGATCAATAAATAGATTTGAAAAGAAAAAAAAAAACAAATAAATCTAAAGAAAAACAAACACTCCTTCTGTACTTTCAAATATACGTGGGTATTAGATATTTATTACACTTACGAAAATATAAGAAGTTAACTTGAAATAAAAAAATAAAAAATAAAAAAATTGAATAGAAATGGCTCAACATATACATTAATTTCATACTTAATGAAGGTTTTCAAACTTGATGAAGGTTTCGAAGCTAAGGATGTAGAATGTGAGTGGACACTTGAAATACAGGGATTGCTTGGCCATGGAATGGGGTGTTTATTGTTATTTAAGTCATTTAAGTTAAGGGATGTGGGTAGGGGTGGAATTCGAATCGAATAGTGCACTATTTGAATTTGAATACTTATTCAAATATAATTTGAAATTCAAACTCGTAATTCGAATTTGAATATTCAAAAATTTAGAGGTATTTTGGTAAAAACTAGTATATATATATACATATATTTTTAATAAAAACATATATTATTTCAAATATTAATTTAAATTGTTCATCGAATATCGAATCGAATTATATATTATTCGAATTCAAATTTAAATTCCAATATTAACTAAAATTTGAATTCGGATTCAAATATAATTCGAATCTAATTTGAATCCGAATATTAATTATTCGATTCGAGTGCCACTCCTAGATGTGAGACAATGCTTTATGCCTATTGAAAAGGGAGCGGGTCCCACTTGATTCGGGTGTTTCTACTTAGGGTTTTGATTATAAAATTTAAGGAGTCACCTCCTAACTTTTCATGTAAGCAATGAAAACTCAACCCTAAGTATGAATACCATCAACCCAAAGACTTAAAAGCCTAAGTTTTATTGTAACTATATAATCTTACATCTCTATCTAAGACTTAAATGCCCAAGGTTTATTGTAACTATATAATCTTACATTTAGATTTTCATATAACTTAGTTTACATGTAGTCTATATTACATGTTTTCCAATAAAAAAAGTACACGTGATAAAGTTAATGTTAACCTTCGTGAAAAAGTGAAACATTTCTGATGAGTTACAAGAATAGTTAGAAATTTAAGAGAATATTTTATAAGACTCTTTACGATACCATAAAAAAATTTAGGAGCTAAATGAAAAGGCATTTCTAGTTTAGTTTAGTCACAGTTGAGGAATGACCGATATTGCTAAGTGGATTGAGTAGAGCATCCAATATCAATCAATAATCAAATTGCTGATATTTAATTAGTAAAGCTCTTGTAAAAGATTAATTTTATTTTTTAATTTACATGCTTCATCTTGAGTGGAGTATTAGCATAAATCAACTAATTCAATCAACCAGACACAATGTTAGCTGTGATCAACCTAAATCACTTTTGGGCAATGACCATAATTATTCGCTATTGTACAATTGTTTGATTTATTTATAGTATAATTCTAATTATGTTAAAATTATTAAGGTTTAAGACTTGTCTATATAAGGCATAATTTGTACTCTTTTAGAGACTTATTGAGTAAAATGAGAATTGATATATTATCATTAGTTTATAATAGAATAGTTTTCTCACCAAATCTCTCAAATCCTCATAACTTGTCCTACAACAGTTTGTGACTAAAAAGATATTAGAAACATAAACAATAGGTGAGTAAAAGACTTGTGTGACCATTAGGTCTTGAACATCTATATCTGTATTATTATATAAATGAGAGATTCATTAACTAAATATCATCACATCACTTAATAACTAACTTTTCTTTTAATTAAAAAAAATACCTACTCATTCTACAGAAAAACAATAACCTCTTCACATCACTCCTACTCATACACTAAGTCATTTTTTTTTTTCATGAAATGACTATTTTATTTAAGAAAATAAATCATTTAACATGTACATAAACACATGCATATGGTTAATATTATATATGTCCACTTGATGATCAGCTCACTACCAAAATATGTAAGCTGAACTTCCCTTGCTAGGAATGAGCGTCTCTTTCTAACTTATCTGAACAAATATTATATCATAGAATTTTATGTAAATTTATTTTTTTATTAATATTTTGAAATTTTTAATAAAAAAAATATTTTTCTGTAAAAATTGAAATAATTAAATCTAGTAAAAATAGTTTTAAAAATTTAATCATGTCTACGTTTTGTATGATCACTTAATATAACAAACAAACAATTAATCAAATTAGATTAATTATTTTGAGAGGTTTAGCATTCAAACCCTATGAATTATTTCTTCATAAAAACTAGAGATAGATATTAACAAATGTGATACTAAAATGTTAATTAAATAATTTATGATGTATCAGTACCTTATTTAATAGATTTTCAATAAAGTTAATAAGTTAGCTAGCTAGCACGCACAAGCTTGACCCACCCGATGTTGGGCGTGGAAATTATCATTGCCTTAAATTAGAAGTGTGTTATGCAAATTATTATTTAAAACAAAATAATTAGTGCGAAAGGTTGGCTCCATCTGATGTACATGGATTGCAAATCTAACATCCACCCAAAATACAAACACACTACTTTATAATTTCTATGTGGCCTTACGTGAGATCTCCATATTTGGATGGCTCTCGTGCTTCGCAACCTGTACAGGTGACACACCTCAAACTCCATAACCGTTGGAAAAGTAAGTGCTTTCTTTCTTCTTTTAATTTATGGAACAAGACTTTTATTTCCTTTTATACAAAGCCAAACACCATCTCTCAGATATCCAGATATCTAGCTTTGTAGGGGACAACAATGAGAGAGGGAAAGAAAAAGCAATTAGTAGCATTGGTAAAAACTAAGAGAAAAGAGATTGCATGAAATTAGCTATTCAATTCAAATATTATATGCATCCATTTTAAGATATTATATACACAACTTTGTTTTATCCAGATCTGTATACATGTACATAAAATATTGTAAAAGTTCAACTTTTCATTGATTACAATTACAAAGTTTAAATCTTAACACAGTACTTTGAATCTGGGATGCTATACTTATTAGAGAATATTTTATTCTTGACCATGGATAAACTGATCAGAATGATCCCCTTACAAAATGGAAATCTTAATAATTTTAAATAAATAAATAAATGTTGAATTTTTTCTAAGAATTAGTGATAGATGTTATTGTAAGATTAATAGTAAATGTGGATAACTATCAATGGGACACATCGAGGAAAGCAAATGAAAAGGAAATTATAAAGTAATTGAAATATGGCAGCCGACGACGGGAATCCAGCAGTGGGTGGTAGCCGTATTGATCATTTTCTTTTTTAGGATTTTGTTTGGGTTGCATTCCAGTCATGTTTGTTTGATTTCAAAGAGAAAATTATGCCTTTTGATTTAAATACCTGTAGGGGTTCTATAAATACTAAACAAAACTTTCATGTTTCTAGAATTTTATAGAAGTTATTCTTCTTTATTCGCTCAGTTTTATATGTCTAAATTGAATGATTTTTACTCTTTTCTTAGAACAATATATATTTGCACTCCTATGCTACAAATAAGATTATAGAAAATTTATCTCTCAAAATTAAACAATTAAGCACCTTCTATAGCTGATCTTCTTCGATTGACTCTTCAGTCAATCTTGAAAACGCTTCACTTTGATGTGACTTTAGCTAACTGTATTGTAAGTTTTCAGTTGATCTCTTTTAGCTAATATATTCAAACGTATTTTTTCAGCTAATTTTTATAGCCGACTAAGATTTAATAAAACGGTGCGCTTCTTTTTTGTTTTATATTCACTAAAATACTTTCAATTGACTTGTAGAGATCTACAGTTGACTAGCAAAAGATAAAATGCTGTCGTATTGATTCCAGTTCAACTCAATTGATTAATCAAGTTTGCTTATTATTGCAATTTAACTTTGAATTATCTGGTTATCTTCAAAATCAAACCAAGGTATAATCATTGAATTAAGAGGCTTGTGGGATTGACGTGAGGGGGGTAAGAAAGACTATATTCATGAGAGCCAATCATAGTAGAATATAAAGCGCATGATACAAATTGTGCGTTGGAATGAAAGACAATTTCAAATCAGTTATGTCAACAAACAAGGAAGCAATAAGTAATGCAACTAGCAAGAGTAGAAATTTCAGCAGTTAAAAAGTTGCAGCCTTCCAATTAGGAAATTTGCCAATCCATGGGTATACCATTAAATTACAAAGGTTGTACTTGTGAATCAAGGCAAAATAGGCTTAAGGAAAGAGCAATAAACTGGACCAACCTACAAAAATGAAATGGTCTCTACATAACCAATCATCCATATTATCAAATAAATCATTGACATGGTGAAAGGTTTTAATTTGGTGCCATTCTTAATTACACTTCACAGAGAATTGAGGAACGTGTGTATGAACTGATAGATTTTTTCCATATTTTCCAAGAAACTAAAAAGGTAGCAGACTGTCTGGCCGGCATAGCGAGCAATGTTGCGGCATGTCAGGGCTTTCTTCGGTGGATGATTTTTCTGATACAGGTAAATATTTATTGTGACATGACCATCTCAATTTCTTTACCTATGGACCCCATAAACAGAAATATTTTTTTTTTAATGGGTATCGCATACTTTACTTTTTAAGTATAAATCTTGTCTCGTTCGCACTTAATGATTATTTATTTTCACAAATATTTTTTACAAGTTCGAACTCTTAATATTGTAAAGACACATCAACTACTAAACTCAAACATGTCTTATTACTTAAATCACACCTTATGAATAGACACAAGTTTGTTTTTGCAAAGGGAGGAGTAGTCTTTCCATTAATTCAGGGGTTCAAGTTTTTGTCCTCTTTTATTTTGAATGAGTTTTCCCCATCACTACAAGGTGGCACTCCCCAAAAAAAAAAATATTTGTGTGTAAGAGATTAATAAATTTTGTTGTCTAAACCAACCAAATATGTATATATATTTTTTTGGTCACTACTCAAAAATCAAAATTATGCTGTTATTTATTACTTTTAAAGTTTACTAAAATGGCAACTTACTTACATGGTCCTAATTGATTATGTTGTTAACCAAAAAATATAGTAAAGTTCAGTTTTATAAATTAGCTACTTGGGTTAATTTTATTAACCCTTAACACTATTCGAATTTAAGATCGAAGAATTAACTTATCCATGGAGTTAGAACTCACATTCTTGTGACAATATATATTTAATTCATGTGGGTAACATCAAAGTGATCATCATAGTACAATTAATCTGGTTAATAATTAGTACTTGGATCAGTTATGAGCCGAAGTAAAACAACAAAAGTATTTAGACAGTCCACATCGATCATTTGCATATATAAATTATAATTATGTTATTTAAACATAAAACATGTACTGAGCTTGTGTCTAGTTGCTAGGAATTATAACTATTGAGGAATACATAATATGTGGAGGTGATACATGACCTAACAAGCTTAGAGAGCTTTGAGTTGATAGAATTTCTGGTCTTTCCAACCTCTACTTAGGGAAAACTCTAAACACAATATTGTTCCTACTTTTTGTTTCATAAACAAAATCTTGGTTTTCAAGAACGATCTGACTCCATTGCTTAATTAATAGGAAAGACAAATAGAGCTTTGTCTTACCTTTTATATCATCGGTTTAATCCAAAACTTTATCTAACTTAGATTAATGGGACAAATGTAGAACCAAAAAAAAAAAAAAGGTGGTATCTTTAAATGAATTGAATGACACAGACCTAATTAATTAATTATGACATCTTTATACAATTCATATATATAAATTTGATATTACATAAATCTAATTTTGTCAAACACTAATTTCTTCTTTTCAAATTTTGAAGAGTTACTATTTAAACACATGATTTCACATTATTGATCTCCGTACACTATTATTTCTATGTATCGACATTAGAGTGACCATGTACATGACCTCATTACGGCCTCCTTTTCTCGTCTTTTAATTTCGAGACTACCACCCCGGACAAACTTGTAAACCTCAAACCAATCAAATTATTCGGACACAACAAAACTAATCAAATTAATTAGTACTACTATTCTTTCTTATGCCAATGCTTAGGATTCTTCCTCTTTGTAACAGTGGCGGGACTAGGCGGGACGTGTAGTGGCCATAGTCCCTATAGGATTTTAGAAAATTTTATTTCTAGTATTTAAAAGATTATATTATATTATTTTGACTCTTAAAACGTTTTATTTTAATTATTTTGTTCCTTCCAAAACTTTGATATCTTTTATAATTAGGATCCAATTTTATTTTTTTTATTTTTACCTTTAAACATTTACATTTCTATCATTTTTATCCTTACAAGTTTTTGGATAAATTATATTTTGACTCTTAAAAAATTATACTTTAATCATTTTGACTCCTACAAAATTTAATAATTTTTATAATTATGACCCTTATAAAATATAAATTTGCATTGATTTTATGGTGTTTGAAGTAAAGTAAAAAAAGAAAGAAAAATAGGGTAAACTCATATTGATTTAGAGTAAATATAATACTTATTTGCAGCATACTTATTTGACATGTTTCGAAATGTAGTATTATATTTTTTATTTTATGTTTGTTCTTTTTTATGTAATACTCGTTATTTAACAAGTTTGAATGTGATGCCATAATCTTTATTCTTTTTTTATGTTTGTTTTTCTAAGATCTATAATTCATATTTTTGGTAATTAAGTTTATATATCTAATCAAATTGTATTCATTCTTAATGCCCAATTTAAACTCAAGTACCTATTTATTTATTGAGTTTGACATTCTATTTTAGTATAAATACTTGGTTCATTTTATGTTTTGTCTACTATTAATATTTTTAAAAAGAATTTTAATTCATATTTAAAAATAGTTGAATATTACTTGAAAGAAAAATATTGTGTTATAATTAATTTATGATTACTAACGAGATATTGAATAATTTTTATATTAGATAGTAATTTACCTAGCAAAATTTCTCAAAAAAATATATATTAAAATGTATATATATTATGACGTAGTACCCCAAAATAAAAATGTCAAGTCCGCTACTGCTTCCTAACATCTTGTGGAACAACTATACCTTTTGTTTATCATAAAAAGGAAGAGAAAGGTAATTGATGAGAACATTGAAGTACAACTCATCTAATACAAATAAAGTCATTATTAGCTAATGATCTGCAAACTTAATATATATGACTAGAGAGAAATAAAATTTTATGAACATTTTAATAAAGGTGATAAATTGAATATGCAATCAATTAGTAATAAGGTCTACATGATTGAGTCCTGCATACAAAATAATTCTTCTGCATGTTTTCCGTTCTTTTTTGCAAGTAAATAAATTATATATATATAATTTGTTTTTTGTTATTTACATCAGTCATATATATATGGCAGTACATCTCATTTCAACAATTGGCAATCCAACCCCACATACAAAGTAGAACAAACAACTGATAAATTAATTAGAAAAAAATATCTAACCAAAAACCATATATATACGATTCCAATATTTTTGTTTTAACCATTAAATTAAGATATTCTCATCTACAATTTCAATTCTTGATTAGCAGTTTCAAGCTTAATTTATACGTACTGATCTATTGAATGATGAGTAACCCAATATATATATATCAGCAAACCTTAATTAATACCAACCCCAATGCAAGAGAGCATCACTAGGCCAATGACTATAGTCTTTACAAATATATTGTATAAATAAAGATACTTATCTAAAAAGAATTTCCTGTGCTAAGCAAAGCTAAGAAAGCCACCTCTTAACCAAATTTTAAAATAATTGCCACAAGTAATTGGCCGGCTTATAAGAAAAAGAGCCCAAACTGGTAGTGTGAAGGCAAAATCTGCAAGAATTTAATATATATTATTATGGCCGGCTGGTCTGGCTTTGGAAATTAACAACTCAAAGATAGAGCTTAAAGGCAGGCATAGAAGCACATTGTACTGTATTGTAATTAATTTACTAAAATTAAGGTTGACCTATGACTTAATCTTAGCAGTATTAATTCAAGTGGACGTATTTACTGTCAACAACTAGAATGATTCTTTGAATGTGACATAACTAACTAGTTTAAGTTTAACTGGCCTTGTGGTATTATATACTCGCGTATCATATTAATGTTCATAAATTAATTATTAATTTTTCCTTTTCCGACATACTAATATTCTCTCCAAAAATTATATTTTTTTTAGAAGCTCTCGAAAAATAATATTGCATTTTGTGTGTAGTTTTTTCTATAAGTTTTAAAAAAGGCTTACGAGAAATTTTAACCATTATTTTCAACTGACACATTCGAATGAAATTTTGAGAGTTGTTACAAGTAGTCTCGGTCACGCATCTAATGATGGGTGGCTTCATACGTGTGTGTGAAAGTGATGTTAGAAGAAAATAGATAATTAGAAAGAAAATGAGGGAGAGGGAGAAGGAATAGGTAGGATAGCATGAAAGGGAGGAAGAATTATATGGAATTAGGGTTTGGGAAACTTGTAAACATGCTATTCAATTTCAATTTTTCAATGTCAAAAGATCCTTAAATAAGTGCATACTAAGCCTTTATATAAGCTTCACATAAAACCCTTAGAAACGTAAATAATAAAAAATCTAAGAACATAATAGTAAATACTAATTAATAGATAAATGCCTAAATTATAGATTTACATAACAAAGCTTACAATAACATGTAATAATAAACTCCCATATAATAGTAATATTGTTCACCACCATTCTTCCCTTGTTGAAAAAAACTTGGCCTCGAGTTTTGTATGAGGCCAGGAGATAAGGATCTCAGGAATAAAATCTTGCAGTAAGGTCTAGAGGAATATAAAAAAAAAAAAAAAAGACTCAGTAATGAGAATTTTATCATGGACACGAACACCTGGAACTGCATTGCATTCGGATGACAAAATCAATATGCTCTACATCTAGAATAGCAATCTTAACAACCTGCCTGAAATTGTATATACATGCTCTAAAATGTCGATTGACTCAATCATAGTTGCAACTGAAAACTTAGAACTATCTTAAGTAGATCTGGAATGTCGACTAGCTTAATCATATCTACAACTGTAACCTCACCATCCATAGCGAGTGGCTCATTAACATCATCAACTTCATGGTCCTGACTCTTAGCTTCCAATGGAGAAACGATAAGCTAAAATGGTAGCTTCTGGATAGCGTTATCTGCACAGTTTTAATGATCAACCTCTGGCATGTCTTCATCAACAGCTTTTGTTGGAATCTCTTCATCTTGTGTTTTTGGTTTTGACAAGTCAACTTCATTGCTCGAATGTTCAATCTCTAGTGTTGGAAGAGTGGGCTCCAAAATTTCTTGCAAAACACTAGCAGATACTTCTTGGGATTGAGGATCAAACTCTACAATGACTGACTCAGGTTTAGGTTTTGGTTTGAGAACAACAAGTGTAGGTTTTGCCAAACCCAAAAGTGCATACATAGAATCCATATTTGGTCAAAACTTATCGATGTGGTTAGGAGCACATTCATTAATAAACTCTATGGTATCAACTTTTTGGGTTCAGAAAGGACTGGGACTTAATGAGACTCTGTGGGAATGGACTTTTGAGTGCCACTAAGATGGTCATAACTAAGATAATGGGCCTATTTGGTTAAGTTGTGGGTAAAAATGTTGTGTAAAAATATTTTTTAAGTAGAGATGTTTAAAAAGTGTTGTATAAAAAGCTGAAAAAGAGTTTAGATAAGTAAATGTAAAAGTGCTATGAGATATAAAAATATTAAATTTTTTTTTCTTTCAAAAAAGGTATTGAGTTCTAAAAATACTATTTTGATAAATATTATGGTTATATTTATCTAAATAAAATAATCATTAAAATTAATTTGAGCTTTCCTTGTTTTCTATTTGAAAAAACATTTTTTCTAATTTCAGCTTTTAGGACTCTAAAAATACAAAAATTCTTATTTCATAAAGTTTAAAAAATAACCTCTATTATCAAATAACTTTGTAGAAAAGCTTAAGCTCAAAAACTGTTTTGAAAGTTAAACTAAACTGGGGCAATATGTCAAAATATCAACAAGTTTAAACAAAGAATACCTATTTTCTCAATGTTCCAAATAAGGGATACAAATCAAAACTGAGGAAGTAACATATATATTTTTTCACGTGACAAGAAATAATAAAAATCAACGCTAAGGGGACTAAAGTAGACATCTTCCCTATAATGAATGAGTATTATAATTCTGGTTATAGCCTAGCTTATGACTCCCAAGTATTGGCTCGCTATAGATTGAATAGTGGTTGTTAAGTTTTAATTTAGGAAATTGTCTTTTTTGCTATTGAGATGCATTTTTACATATTCTTCATGTGATGGTATCAAATACTTGGTTCATATTCAAAACAGTTTATGATATGAGACCTTGTCTTGATGAATGCATATGGTTAACGATTAATGTATTGAAGTACTTGTTTATGTTCATATCACTCACTAGGTAGGCACTTATTGTTGGACTTGTATGTGTCCTGGATAAGCAATATTTATTGTTTGCTTATCATTTTCATTATTACAAAGTGTATCGTTTTTCCTTCAAATGCATTTTATTACACAGTCATGCCTAGAGGATGCTAGACCTTCATTCGAGGACATCTTGGAGCTTCATTGTCTCCATCCACAGCATCAGTTGCTTCTCCATCAACAGTACCAGCTCCCTCTACTGTTGCAGCTCTAGTACCTTCACCTCCCTTTAATTTGTTCGGAACCTTTCTGACGTGGGATTCATATCAGGTCCCATTGGGTTCAGGATCTATACAAACATGTAAGTTACAATTTCAAGTTTCATAATGATTTTTCTTATCTATTGATTTTTTATGAATTTCATTTGTTCTTACACACACTTAATTTGTATTGCAGCTTCATGTTATGATCAGGATGCTTAGCATAAGATGGATCTTGTCACTAATGAGTGTGTCGAGGGTGCATAGAGGGGGAAGAAGGGCAAGAATAAGATTGCCCCTCCCGTGATATTGAGGAGGATCGTCCACTCATCCACATAACTGGAGACAAGTAAATTATCTTCATAGTTTTTGATAACTCCTTTTATTGTAGTATTTATTACTAATTATTGCATCATTAATTTTAGTTAAATATGAACTAATATATCATTTTTATTTTTATTTTTGGGAGGGGGAAGGGGAAAATAAACCCCAAGTAAGTCTTTCAGGAGAGTCGATTATTGGATCTCCAAGATAGGCAGGGATATTAGGTGCTGTTGGACCACTCAAGATCTTGGCGAACTAATATATCATAATCCCGTTTATAGTGTAAAACTCTTTACACCATATAATATCCAAATGTCATTCCAGTTAGGCTAGCTAGTTTTGACACTTTCAATATCAAAATATTTATATATAAATACAACAATTGGCTCTTTAATATAATGAAGGAAAATCATTGTGAATTTCCTTGGATTGTTTATTCAACTAATTAATTATGGAGATATTTTGCTGTTCTATATACTATTTTAGCCACTTTATCTTTCCTTGTCATGTCGTTATGCTTTCAAAATCATTTGCTTATTACATTATGTAAAAACAAAAGACAATTTTGTAATTTAAAAAATATATAGATGCAGCACTACTTAATTGAAATAGAAAAAGAGAGTAACCGAGTGAAAATAATAATAAAACCGTATGCAGGATTACTTTTCAATTTTCAATAGAAAGTAAAAATGAATTATCTTAAACCTAATTATTCGAAAATAGAGAGTATAAATTTTTTTTCATTACTTAATGTTTCTTTTTACTTGACTGGAGATTGATACTACCAAATATGTTTTTATACATATATTATTCATGGCCATTAATAATTGGTAGTGAATTCTTTTTCAAGTCTTTACTATCAAATACGAGTTTAATTTCAATTTCCAATCTTATTATCGAAATATGTATAATTATTATCTAATTTATAAGTTATTTTTGCCTATATATCAAAGATTTACTAACTAATATTATGAGATCTAAAAAAGTAAATTTTTTGTTATCAAAAAAAAAAGTCTATTAAATAAACCAAAAGAGGAAAAAAATTAAAAATACAAATAATTGCACCTTACTATATATAAGATAACTTAGAAAATAAGGGTATCTGATCTGTACCCATCTCATGAATCGATGGGGCAATATAACTCTACATAAACAACTAATGGTTGCACCATATATATAATAGTTATATACAAAACCAAGGACAACTTACCCACATCCCTAAGAAAGTCCCAAAGCCTAAAAAAAGATCTACATGTATAGTAGGAAGAAAACATTAAAACATTACCACAAACAGATGGTAGGCGGTTAAAATATTACTATTGTTTGCCAACGTCCGCACACATTTTCCATCAGCCTCCTATTTTTAGACATAGAAACTTTAGGCAAAAAAGAAAGCAAATTGAGAAAAGAAATGGGTGTCAAAATTAATTCTGGGTTTTATTAAAAAATTGTTTGAAACTGAGTGACAAAGGAGGAGAGAGAGTAGTGGAATTTATATAAATTTATAAACAGGGAGGGCACAAAGTACCAAAATTATTGCATGAAAGCTAAAGATCATTGGTCAGTGGTGTGTAGTTCCATTAAACTTGTAAGCATTTATCGGCCGTCTCTGTGTTTTTCACTCTCCCCTTCCTCTCTCTCTCTCTCTCTGGCGTGTGCTTTTGCTTCAACTTGTGCTTGTATCCACTTGGTTGATGGTTCCAATCGAATGGGGTGTATCTGATATTTGAGCGCGTAGAATTCGAAGCTACTACTCCTCCTTCTTCTGCTTCTAGACTGGGATGTGAGTACTTCCCTTTTTCATTAGCTTCTTATTCTTCTTCTTCATAGAATTTGGGATTTGGTAAGGTCCTGTAAATTTTATTTATTTAGCTTAACAATTTAGCTCTGGCTTTTTCCTTTTATTTTTTTTATTTTCTGTTTTAAGCTTAGCATATCTTTCTACCTGTGATTTCTTGCCAGTGCTAATGTGATACTTGATCTCTGTGTCTGGGTTCTTGCTTATTTCCAACACGGTTACTTCTCTGTTGCGATTACTGAGTTCTGGTGTTCCTTGTATAATTCGTATGCCCATTATTTTCTCAAATTTTCACCTAGTGGATACAAAAACTTTATCTGGGTATCGAGAAGTTCCACTTTATTTGGCTTGATGTTATAATTTTTTCTTTTCTAGCCTAAGCTTTCTAATGTTATGATATGATTACCTTATTATTAGATTATGCAAGCTATTAAAATTGAAATTACCGGATAGAACTTTGCCTTCTTAATGAGAATTACCCGATAGAATTTTGTTGCATATTTTCATCTTTCTTTGGATTCAGTTTTTCTGGGTATTACATACATTTTTATTTCCTTCTTTTTCCTTTCCTTCCTCATTTGTTTAGTAAGATGGATACATGTATTACCATCATTAATCTGAAGCTTTAACTACAGGAACTAGTATAAACAATTCAGGTAGATTTTCTTAGAAATAATCCGTGGATCATTAGGAGGGAATGGCCATGCAAACTGTTTGTTTCAAAGAACATGAAGGAATTGTTCAGAATTCCATCGGACAGTTGTCATCTTTATCTTCAGCCCCATGGTGGAGTGCCTTTGCATCCCAATCAGTTTATGGGGAGTCCTGTAACCAAATCAAGCCTTTTTCACTTGATCATCCTAACTGTGGAGATCAACTCACTGCCACTAAACAAGCAGGAAGAGGTGCTGAACAAGGACAAGATAAAGGAAATACAACTCAGTTCACTATTTTTACAGGTAACCTCCTCCTTCTCAACCTATATTATGTTAGGTATATCTCTACTTATAGAGTTGTTAAACTCACTTACTCATGCCTTGTGTGTTTGTGTGTGTGTGTGTGTGTATATATATATACACATATACATATGAAGTAATTGGCAACTTCATTTTTGAGTATAAGTACCCTTGATTATAAGACATTACAAAACCAAGATGCACTTGCCATTTTTGCTATAAATTTGGCATAGCTGAAATTCAATTTTACTTAAAATTAATAAGCACAGAAGAAAAAATTCTCTATCCACATTGCATGTGTACCCAGAGACGCTGGAGAACCTACCCCATCCTCCTCCGAATCCCAACTTTTTTTTCTGTTTGATGAATTTCTCTCTTATATATATATATATATATATGTCTTTTTGGCTGTTATGGTTAACATTTAAATAACTTCCAAACCTTTAGAGGATTCTAGTAACTTTTGGGCATAGACATTAGAATGTGTAGATAGCCTACAGTCTTACGGAATACTAAGTCACATGACTAATGCCTCAACCCTAATTGCCTTATGATCCTGTGGATTCAAAAATTTACAAGAGAGGGGGTATTTTTCTGAATGAACAACAATAAAGGCCAATACAAAAGTAGAATTCCTATAGTATCTTCATGGAAAAGTTCCATGGATGCTCTTCTGGAGACAATAACTTATATTCTAATTATTGCGGTAAATAAAACACAATTACTACACATGACCTATTCTGTGATACAATATGCTGCGACGAATCATTAAGTAATAATGGTATTAATATAGAAGAACCATTGTTAAATAGTGGCAAATGTAAAAGTTTGTATATGTTACATGGCAATACAATAGTACTAATAGGTAGGGACATGAGAAATGAAATAAAGGGAAAAAAAAAAAAAAAAAAAGGTGTAGTTTTCTGCATTTGGTGATTACAACATTGCAGAATATGGGATTCTTTCAGATAGTGTAGTAGTAACTGCAAAATTTGTGAGAGATATGGCCAAAAGTCTTTTATTCGACTCAAGTTATAACTGTAACTTATTCATCTTTCCCTTTCATGCATTTCTTTTCTACCCAGATGCAATTGTTGGGTCCTTATCTCAATTCTGTATTCCAAGTTGTAATTTGTCTTTGCTAAGATATTTGATTTCAAAATTCTTGTTTTCCACTGAGTACTTGGAGTAAATTTGGATTCCTTCAACCAAGTTCATTCCAAGTATCCAAACAAAATGTCTATCCATAACCAGTCCTTACCCATCTAGGCAGCTTTCTTTCTAATCTTCTAATGCATGTTTTTATTTACCCAGTCCACATTCCTTCGGTATAACGGGCAATCAGGTGATGACCCATCCATGTTCCTGTTAACTATATTGAAACAACCTTATGGAAATAAGAGTTAGAATAAGTTGAAACAACAAAATAACAAATAAGGAATTAAGCTAAAGGAATTTTTTATTTTGCATGGCATGCTTTTGATTATTCAGATCCTTTTATGGTTTGAAAACTGTAAATTGGCTCAAAGATTCTTTGTGCTAGTCCTTTCCAGTGGAGAAATGATTGGGTTTCTACTGAGTGGCCATGTCTTCTTCCCACAATCACACACGGAAAAGTTTATTGTTTCTTAAATGACTATTGACATAAAGTTTGAAATCTGAATGATGCTTTAATGTCGTTGATTTCTTTAATTTTGTGATCATAGAGCCATTTCTTATTCAGATTGCTACAAATAATATGTCAGGTGATGCACAGAAACCTCAGTCAGCAATCTCCTTGCAATCATCTCTTCCTGGTCATCGTGCTCGTTTTGAGCTAGGATTTGGTCAGCCTATGGTAATATTTTCTTAAAAATGATTGCTTGTTGTGCTTTAGATTTGGTTTCTGGATATGAATCCTTTAATTATTCTATCTGTTCCTTTGTAGATCTGTGCAAAATATCAGTATGCAGATCAATGTTATGGACTTTTTTCGACTTATGGACCTCAATTTTCGGTGTGTGCTTAGTCTTTACTCCTTTGACCTTGTTAACTTTGTGAAGCTGAAGTCTTTCTTGTTTTAACATGTCTACTTGGGAACTTAGTAGCATCCTTAAAGAATACAATGTAGATATATGACATGAAAAGGTCTTTGGAGTATTCTGCCCGAAAAAAGAATGCAGTACGTGTTATTATCGTGATTTTACCATGAACAAGTATCTTTCATTATACATTTATCACTTGCTACAACACTGACACTCTGTTACATGATGTTCAACAATATTCGGGGTCACTTTGAGACAGTTCTTGTGATTATATTATTCTCCAAACACTATCACAGCTCTTTTCCATGTGTTGTTATTTCTGATGATCTATTGCAGATCTACTAAAAGTGATTGATATACTTATCCTCCAATGAATTAGGGTCGTATTATGCTCCCACTGAACTTGACAACAGATGATGGGCCTATATATGTTAATGCTAAGCAGTACCATGGAATCATCAGACGTCGGCAGTCCCGTGCAAAGGCTGTCCTGGAGAAAAAAATGACAAGCCTCCGTAAGGTATGTTTCCTTAATTTGCTCCCAGTTTTATCAGCTTTAGACAGTTGCATGTAATGTGGCAGTAAAAAGGATTAGTTGTTATAGGTTGGTCTGAACAAAATTCTTGGGAAAGTAGAAAATAGTAGTCCACTTAATTTCATTATTAGTGGACGCAGAGTATTGTATGCTTCTATTCAAATACGAGGGAAATTGGGTGAAAATGGGATCTTCACTTGTTTTTCATGTACAGTTGGTACTTAAATCTATCTTCTTGTATTCATGTTGTTACAAATAATAGCAGAAATGGCATAATGTTTTTCTATTTTTTCTTTGGCTAAGAAAATGACATAATGAATGAATTCTGAGAACAATCCTTTTCTAACAAGTCTAAAATTTACATAATATCAAATAAGGTAATAAAGTGCTGATATGTAAATGAGATTCTCCTTTGTTGACTTTATAGGTCCTAGATTTAATCCAGATACAACCTTTTTCCTATATCGGGATAAAGAATTAGGTTCTTAAAATTAATTGCTGAAGTTAAGGTTGTAAAGTTTTGGAGATCCAAATCGTGAATGCACCATGGATCATGTTGAACGAAATAGGATAAAGGAAGTTTATAGATACCAATGGCTCTCTAACCCATGGCTCACACAGGTATTGGTAGGTAATAATGGAGGGTTAGTATCTCGTTGTGATGTTGCCCCTTACCATGGAGCCAAGGACAATAAAACAGAGAAGGAAAAGGAAAGGGGGAAATGTAAATTGGTTGAGTTTGTTTTTTTGAGCCCTTAGCATTGAGCATCCCATTGGATGAATTTCCAGACTTAACATGGCCAGGAACTTCTGATATTGATTTGAGTGTGTTGCCCACCGCTCCTCCCTATTGTTGAAATGTACATTTGGTGACTTGGTACTAATAGAGCCCAAGATTTTGTTTTTCTAAGGAAACTCGACAGTTTTCTCCAGTTCAAAATTTTCAATTAGGTTGTGTGAAGATTATTGCTAATATTTCTAAAGCTGCATAGTAGTGTCATATTTAAGGCCAACATGCACATATTTCCATTAACCAAAGGGATAGAAAATGACCATCATTTCTTGAGGATTCTGACTCAAATGCATAGCTTCCCCTCACTCATTACAATTATTTGAGTATTATGTTTGTCTTACAGCCTTATATGCATGAATCGCGCCATCTCCATGCAATGCGCCGACCAAGGGGATGTGGGGGTCGTTTCTTAAACACAAAGAGTAAGTACAATGGGAAAAGCAGAAGTGAAATGAACAGAGTTGGTGATGGACAAAGGTTTCAGACCACCGGTTCTCAGAGCTCTGAAGTCATGCAATCGGAGGGTGGAACTTTAAATTCATCAAAGGAAACAAACGGAAGCATTTCAAACCTTTCAGGGTCAGAGGTAACCAGTATATACTCAAGGGGAGATCTTGATCGTTTTCCAGTCAATCATCTTCGGTCATCTGTTCACTCTCTGGCAGACATGATAGATAGTTGGCATGTTATGCCTACAAAATGGACTGCAGCAGCAGATAGCTGCTGCAACCTTAAAGTTTGATTGGCAAGGTAATAAGTGGGCTTGCTGCAGTAGTGTAACAAGCCCCACCTTGCTGCAACCAGATGGAGAAGCTTTGCTGCAGTTTCCCTGTGCTTTCTGTGACAGGTTTCGATCTGGAGGCTTTCCTCACCATCTGGTTGCTTAAAGGCAAATCATTCTTGGCTCATTATCTGGTTGTTTAATAGCAAGTCATCCTTGGCTCGGTATCTTTATTAAAGCTGTCTGCCTTTCCACGTAGCCCATGTTGGTGTGGTTAGACATGCTGATGGCTTGAAATCCTTATATAATATACTATTAATGTGTCTGCTTTCATGTTAGAATAAGAGCTTCAAAGTATATGTGTGTGTGTGATCTAAAACGTGTGTGGTTATTTATGACTTTCTTACTCTTGGAGCAATGTATCATATAACTTCGAACTACCATTTGTATTTTAAAACCCAATGTCTTGTCTCAAAGGGATAATCTAGAATTTATAAACAATGATAGCTTTGCATATCCTTGTGATGATGCGAGTGTGATATTACTATTACAGTATAGGTTGCCAACTTCTGATGACATGGGAAGTGATATTACTGTTATGTTTGCTACCTTCTTATGTTTACCTATAAAAATGACGGAAATCTGTTATTTATTTGGCACAAGTAGCAAATGTTCTTAGCAATGTCTTACGGTTTAATTTTAATTTGACTAATTGAACTGTTGCCCGAGTGTCAAATCGAACCAGATTGATAGAAATAAGAACAATTGGTGACGGGTTGAATGAATTAAATTGTTTTTTATTATTAATTGTATTAAGGATTAGTGATGTAAGGCCTCAAGCCCAATTGGCCCAAGTATAAAAAATTCACAATCCATACTACATGGGTTAAAATACTAGTTTGAATGTATTTGATAGTTAGGCCTTGTGGGTTATAAACAATACAATCACAGCTCTCAGAGTTAATGTGGGACACTATTTTGAAGGTGTCTCTGACTAAAGGAGTTATGAGATTTGAGATTTGAGGCAAGTTGACCTTAGGTTTATCAGTTTGTTACAGATCTTGGAGAGAGTTGGAGCGGTGGCGCATAGATTGCCCTTACCATGATCATTCTATGCAGTTCATAACGTCTTTCTAGGTCACAATGTTAAGAAGATTTATACTTGATTTATGAGAAGTATTCAATTCATATCGTAATCCGAAAGGAACAAGTTTTGAGGCACAGAACAATTGGTTATGTCAAAGTCTAATGGAATAATCACTCCAAGAGAGAGAAGCCACATGGGAACTTGAGGATGATATGATAGAGAAGTATGCCCAACTTTTCACAAATTAAGGTACGTTAAGTTTAGAGGGCCAAGCTTCTTTTAAAGGGTAGGATATAATACCTGTACAAAAATAAAAATAAAAAGAAAAGTAATTATATAAATAATAAAAGGTGTTAACTTTTAGATATTACTTAGTTGGCTCAAGTAGGATTTAAAGTGTTATTTAAAATGAAACGAGTTAAAATTGTAATTATTATAAAACTTATCTAAACCCTAACCAATTATATATATTGTTATAATGTAAAACAAAAAAGCAAAAAAAGGCAGAGAAAGTTTAAGGCTAAAAGGTTGAGAATTGTGAGAAAATTTTGGTTGTGTTTTAATCCTCTTGAAGTATGTTGTAAAATTTTCTAAATTGTATCATTCACCTTTGAATTCTAATTTTTTTGTTTCAATTGTAAATTTGGGATTTGGTCTTAAACCCTAATTTTTCAATAAAATAAAATTTGTATGAATCAAAACTTATTATGAGTTAATACCTTATTTGTAGAGTTTTACACACCTAAAAACATACTAATTATATATAAATACTACTCAATTAAGGAATATATAAATCATATATATGGTTTTTGGTTGTTCATTATACTAAATGGTTGGATTAAATGTGTTAGAGGAGGAGTACTTGTAGTGTTGGGGAAAAGGAAAAAAAAGAAAAAAAAAAAGAAGGAAAGAAACATGTGTTTTAATATTAAAAAAAAAAAAAAACAAAGCAAAATTAGAGTGGGTCATAGTTGATTTTTAATTTTTGTTATATTTTCATAATACTTACTGAAAACATAATTTATGTAGTAAACATTTAAATATTTTATAAATACTTTATTTATTTTTTAATAATAAAAATATCATTGAAACTTGAAAAAATATGTTTTAATTTGAAAAAAGTTGAAATAAATTATGAAATATTCAAAGTAACCTTAGAATAAATACAGTAACAACTTATTTTAATTTATGTTTGAATTACTCCTTAAATGGTTTTCATTTTCTTGGTAAACTAAAAAAGAAAAGAAAAAGATATTAAAGGTATTATCATAATTTTTTTATTTATATTCATAAATTTCAAAAAATTCAAAATTTAATATTTTGTTATATTTGGACTTAAAACTCTCTTATGATGATAAGCTAGAAATACTTTGGGTAATAATTAATTTATCGGGCAACTCTCCTTAATTTTTGTGCCTCTCTAGTTAAGCAATATTGTATTCTTTCGTAGGTTCCTAGAGTTCATGGTTTGTGCTGGTTTGTGACTTTCGGTTCTTAGTTGTGCGTTTGGGTTATTAAGGTGAGTGATATTCTTCCTTTATGGCTTTTTCTAAAAAAGCACTAGTTTTGACAAAATTATTGTTTTATGAAATTATATATATAAAAAATATTAATTATAAGTTATGGAATTTTAGTACACTATTTTTCAAATGATTAGGCCCATCATTAGATTTTGTGAAATTTATGTTATTGATAAATGTTGAGATTATTGAAACTTTGTACTATTGAGATAAAGTTGTTTTTGTTAAATTGACAACTCATTGTAATTTTATTTTTGAGCTCTTAGCAGGACGATTTATTGTTGATTGTATTGTATTGTTATTGTCGCTACTAGTGGGCTTTAAATACTAGAATATTGTTGTTCCAAAACTATTATTGATTGACTAGTGCCACTGAGGTTTCAAGTATAGCCTTAGTCATGTTTGTGAGCTAAATTAATATTAATTATTTTGGTTTTGTGAAAATCAATGAATGATGATTTGTTTATTTTTATTATACTTGTTTAAACCATGTTTGGATCCAGCTAGTTAAGGGACTATTTACTTGCTAAGTGGTGTAGCTTACTCCACTTTCTTCCTTTTAGGTGACGAATATGATTCTCTTCTTACACAGAGTGTTAGATCGGTTGTTTGTAGGATTTTAATTTCTCTTATTTAAGTTATAATAGATTTGGATATTTATTTAGAGATTGTGCAAATTTGATTTATGGTTCTTGTTGGGATATTTATGTAATTAAAGATTCAGATTGCTTTGTATTTCATCACCCTGTGACTTCTAAATTTAAGATATTAAGATTCATTATTAAGATTGATATTGTACAAGTGTAGCTTTGCACATGTGTGGGCGGAGCCATAAACACTTGCGGCGTTGTCACATGTGTAGTTCATGTATGATGGATTTGGGGCATGACAATTTAGTGGTATTGGAGCATTTACTCCTTCGTGGTGTGTGGGTCACGTGGGCTATGTGTTCTCGATGCTATCCTCGGTCTGGCAGGGAGAGATGAGGGTTTCAGAAGACAGTAACAATGGCGTGGTGGGCTAGGCATATATATGCCTACGAGGACATCATGGATTTAAGTGGGAGAGATTGTAATACCCAAAAAATAGTGTCTCACATTAATTGTGGGATGTGTGATTGTATTATTTATATTGATGTTGTTTTTATTATTTTGATATATAAGTTAAAACTTAAATGTTGTGATACATAATAAATTTATCAATTGTCATTTAATTATTAATAATTATATTTGATTATTTGTGATGTGATTTTTTCATTATTTAATAAATATTAAATTATTATTTATTATTTTCTTGTTTATTTAGTATTTATAATTAATAAAAAAATCATATAATATGTATAATATTTAAAATATATAATTAAATATATTTATTGCATCATTCGGTTTGATCTCAGTTGAACCAATAACTTGAGATTCAATAAATTTTTTTAATCCATCACCGATTTTGCTTTTAAAAAAATGATTCTTGTATATTTATTTATTTATTTATTCCTTCTAACAAGAGGGCTAACGCCACTCCTTCGCACTGAATTGTCTGACCAATGCCTTTGGAAACACTTCAATGATGATAATGGTTTTGGGAGGGAAATGTATTTTTGAACTTTCAATCTGGGAGGTTCTGTCTTATTTATAATAATGATGAATGAAAATGAAAACGAAAACTTTGAACTTCGAAATATGGTCATGGATTTAGTTCTTACTTTTGGGTTAAAAATTGTGTTTTGCACAGTTGCATGCCATCATAGTTTAAATATTTTCAGCTGAATACAAATTGGTTCCCAAATGATAAAACAATATTAATAATCTTGTATTTGAAACAATAAAGGCTTAATTACTTTTTTTTATCCCTTAGAATTATCTTAAATTTTAGTTTAGTGCTCTAAGAATTTTTCTATTTAATTTAATTTTTTTAGAATTCAAAATTTTCCAATCAAATTATATTTTTTGATTCTCATGTTAAATATAAATAAAATAATTCTGCTTGTTTATGATAAACTTATAAATAATCAAAGATACTTCGAAATCATAAAGAAAAAATAAAATTGAACCAATGAATATGTTACTATTCTTATGTAAATCTTAGAGGAATACTTGCTGTTAGATAATACCAAAACCTTGAAGAAAAAAAAAACATGACAAAATTTAATTGTAATTCTTACTTGATTTTTTTTTTTTAGGTTAACTGAGGGGGAAAAGAAAAAGAAAAAAGAAAAGAGAAAAGAAAAGAAAAAAAGAGAGCCCTTATCCTTCTCTCTCATATTGTAATTTTGAAGCCCCATGGTCCCCATTGCCTTCTCTTCCCTTCAGCTGGAAGCGCCTTGCTAAGATATCTGAACTCTCGGAACCGCAAGTTCTTCACCATTCTTCTTTACGCGGTGCCAGCCTTGTCTGCTAATGGCTGCCACATCTTCTGCTACTGCTTCGTCTTCAATCTGCAATAGAATATATAACCTCTCCTTCACTCACTCTTCCATTTCAATCCCCACCAATTTCCCACATAGAGCCACACCTCCAAAACCCCTCAACCTCAATCTCAAATCCCATTTACACAAATCCCTTCATCCTCTATCTCTTTCCCATCTTCGCCTGGCGTCAGCAGCCTTTGATGGCGTCGAAGTCAAAAAAGATAGCACAAGCATCCAACAAGAAGACCCAGAAACGGAATCCTTTGAGAAACAAGAGGAAGGACAAAATTCATCAGATTCCAATGAAGCTGGGAGGTTGTATGTGGGAAATTTGCCTTATTCTATGACTTCTTCTCAGTTGGTTGAGGTTTTTGAAGAGGCTGGCTGTGTGATTTCTGTTGAGGTTCGGAATTTGCTTTCCCTTTCCTTCATTAGACAGTGGTTTATTGTGTTTTTAACTTCTTGTTTCTTTTTGCATATCTTATAGATTGTATATGATCGGGTCACTGATAGAAGCAGAGGATTTGCGTTTGTTACAATGGGGAGCGTTGAGGAAGCTAAGGAAGCAATTCTGATGTTTAATGGCTCTGTAAGTGCCCAAATAGATATACTCACATACAGAAAATTAACCCATTTATACTTTTGACAATACTTTGTATTGTGAATGGCTGAATGCCTATATAATTAAAGCAAGATGGCTTGTGTGTAATAGAAACAAGGTCACCTCATTTTCTTCATGACAAGTTGTGTCTACAAGATGAACAAACTGTCATTTTCCTGTGATGTGGTTATGCTTTAGAGTCTAAGCAAAGTCTAGAGAAAGTTTTAGGTTATAATGTAGGAATGGCACTTTCCTGTACATTGTCATTGATGATAAAACCCAGCAATGCTGCAAAGAGAAGTATGAAGCCATTATATCATCTATATTTAGATGGTGAATGGGGAGGATTATAGTGATGATTTACACGATCGGACTCCATAATCAATAGTCAAAGCTAATTACTTATCGAATAAAACTCAATAATTAGAGACAATTGCTATTACACGTTTTGGATAGTTGTCTTTTTACTATCATTGAGAGGCTACATGGTGAAATCCATATACTGAGGTTGCAGCGTCAACAAGCGGAAAAAACCTTATGCCAACTGTAGGGTGTAATTGTTAGAAAGAAGGAAAAAACTATAGTTTCTAAGTTTCCTTGTAATTAGATTTTTGGCATGATAAAAAAAAAAAGTTCAAAGGGATGGTAGTTAACAAGGTTATTGTTAGACATATTATAGTGTTCCTGTGTAGCAGAAGATTTAGTTACTTTTGTAATCAAACCTAATTAAATTGTTATTCTTGTCTCTGGAATATTTAAACATACCTTACTAGTTCAGATAAAGTTTTATATTAATGTTAATGACTCTGATGGTCAACAGCAAGTTGGAGGTCGAACTGTTAAGGTGAACTTCCCCGAAGTGCCAAAGGGGGGTGAAAGGTTAGTTATGGGGCCAAAAGTACACAACAACTACAGGGGCTTTATAGACAGCCCTTACAAAATCTACGCAGGAAACCTTGGTTGGGGCCTCTCTTCTCAGGGTCTTAGAGATGCTTTTGCAGACCAGCCGGGAGTTTTGAGTGCCAAGGTTGTCTATGAGAGAGACTCTGGAAGATCGCGAGGCTTTGGGTTTGTCTCTTTTGAAACTGCTGAGGATGCAGAGTCTGCTTTAAATGCCATGAATGGTGTGGTAAGTAAAACTTATTATTTGTACCTCAAATATGAATCCAGCTTACTAATTCTGTAAAAAATCAAAACTTTTCAGGAGGTTCAAGGAAGGCCTTTACGACTAAATTTGGCTACAGAAAGGGCTCCTCGTGCATCTCCTCCATCATTTGAGGGTAATACGGAGAACAATCTTGACAGTGCTGAATTGCTTTCTAGCATCAACATATGAGGAAGCTTTTTAGTCTGCTTGGAAATGGCTTTTGTTGGATGGAGTTTAGTGGAAAATGTATATTACTTTCTTCTTTTTCTTTTTCTCATTTATAGTATCGTCTTTGTAGTATCGACTTTGTGATGTTCTTGACTAACCACTAGTTATATATCGGTAAATCTGTTTACACCACTTGGCAGTTCTGGGAGGTAATCACTATGATTGAACAAAATCTTAAAGCAAATTTGAAGTCCAAGGTCACCCAATTCCAGCAATTTTCATAATTATGTATGATGCAGGGCATTCCGAGTTTGTAGCTTTAACATAAACAACTTCTCGGTAATTCCTGGAAGAAGAGTAATTATGGATTCGGCTGACCTTTATTACAGCATTTATTTTGGGCCAATAACATTTAAATGACTGTTTACATCAAATTGATTGCTCAGAGTTTACACAACTGTATTTTGTGTTTAATTTTTAAATTCATCACAATTCAGAATGATAACGGAACTTTCTGTCTCCACGATTTGGCCAATTTTATTTTCCGTAAGAGTCATTGTTTCAGTAAATCTTTGATATTAATAAAGGTGGTTATTTTGGGTCTTTGTTTTCCAATTATTTATGTAACACATCTCAAGCAGCATACTAGCAGAAACTTGGGTCATGACTTATGAGTGACAATTTTTGACACTACTCAATAACTCGAATAGAAAACAACACAATATTAGAGAATTAGGGTTGTGCATAAATGTGTTGATAAAAAAAAAAAAGAATTTATTTAACGGATGTGCTAAGGGCATTTGTTAAGTTTCTATAAATAGAAAGTTTATAATATTTATTATAGTAGTTGATCATAAATTCAGTATTATTTATTACATAAATTACTACTTATAGAAAGTTTCAATTACTAATAACTATATTTATTGTAGCTTAACAAGTGCCCTTAGGACACCTGTTAGAAAAATCCAAAAAAAAAAAATGTCAATACAGTTATGACATTGAATTTTTGTGTTGTGTTATAAGTTGACCCATGAATTTGAAAATTACACAATTAAATTTGATAAGTTAAATTGTTTTTGAGTTGATTTGAATACAATGCAACCTACATACTTTTTTTTTCTGGGTTTTTCATGAGTATTCCCACACTCTTTGGGTGTGAGCCTAATCTCGTTTGGGGTTTATGCCCCTCCCACAATTCATTTAAATAGTTTAGTTGAAATATGAATATAAATAAATTTATTTTTTTAATTTTTTTAAAGGTTTTGCAATGCAATTTATACAAATAAGGCTTAATTACACTTTTAGTTTCTGTAGCTTAATTTGGAATTCAATTTAGTCTCTCGATCTTTAATTGTTGCAGTTGGATCCCTTACAGGTTTAATTTGATGCAATTAGGTCCTTGTTATCTAAATTAACACCAACATGAGTGACATGACAAAAAGAGATGAGGTGAACAATTACATGACATTCTTGACTGATAAAAATGATCCATGTGGCTTAATATATAAATTAATTAAAAAACTAATTTTATAATGAAAAAGAAAAAGAAAAAGAAAAAGAAAAAGAAAAAGAAAAAGAAAATAATATTTAAAATTTTAAAAATATAAAAACAAAAAAGAAACATTCCCTTATCTCTTCTTTGTCTCTTCCTCATCACTATCCCATTTCTCCATAACCACCATTACTAACCTCATTCCTTCATAACCACCATTAGCTTTCACCATATTATCCTAACAAAAAACTATATTCAACTCAACTCCACTAAGCCTTAAAATCCCAAACTAGTTGGGGTTGGCTATATGAATCATTTTTCTCCATTCGCATCGATCCAAGACAACATTTTCATTAATTTCTAGCACAGCCATATCTTTCTCGATGACTGCCCCCCATGTAAGTTTCGGTCTCCCCTTTCCCCGTCTAACACCTGGCACCTAGACCAAGTCACCTTGCTTAACTACTGCGTCCATTGGCCGACGTTGGATGTGTCCAAACCAACGTAGACGATTCTTCCTCATTTTCTCCTTAATAGGTGCTACTTCCACCTTCTTACGAATCTCCTCATTCCTTATTCTATCCTTTCTTGTATGTCCTGTCATCCATCTCAACATTCTCATTTCGGCTACTCCCATCTTATGCGAATGTTGCTTCTTAACTGCACAACATTCGGTATCATACAGCATAGCTGGTCTCACTGCTGACTTATAAAATTTTCCTTTCAATCTATTCGGGATTTTAGGATCACATAAAACTCCCGAAGCACTCCGTCACTTCACCCACCTTGTTTTAATCCTATGGTTTACATTATACTCAATTGCACCATCTTTTTGTATAAATGACCCTAAATACTTAAACACATCCTTTGTAGGGATTGTCTGACCGTCTAAAATTATATCATTTGGGTCTCCTCTAGTTTCATTGAAATTGCACTCCATATATTTAGTTTTTGTCCGACTCAATCTAAGGCCTTTAAATTCTAACGCGTTCCTCCACATTCCTAGTTTAGAATTTAAACATTCCCTAGTTTCGTCTACCAAAATGATATTATCGGCAAACAACATGCACCATGGAGCCCTATCTTAAATATTATATGTAAGTTCATCCATGACTAAAGCAAATAGGTAAGGACTTAAGGATGAACCTTAGTGAACACCTATCGTGATCGGGAACTCTCCAGTCATACCATCTACGGTCCTCACCCTAGTCATTACTCTCTCATACATATCTTTAATAACTTCTACATATTTAGTTGGGACCTTTTTCTTCTTGAGTACCCACCACAAGACTTGTCTCGGCACTTTATCATACACTTTTTCTAAATCAATAAAGACCATATGAAGATCCTTTTTCTTTTCTCTATATTTCTCCATTAATATCCTAAGTAAAAAAATAGCCTCCATTGTAGATCTTCCTCGCATAAAGCCAAATTAATTCTCAGAAACTAAAGTCTCATTCCTAAGCCTACCCTCAATCACTCTCTCCCACAGTTTCATTGTATTAGCATAAGTTTTATACCTCGATAATTCGAACAGCTTTGAATATCTCCTTTATTCTTATAAATAGGGATCAACGTACTCTTCCTCCACTCATCTGGCATTTTCTTGGTTACTAAAATCTTGTAAGAAAGATTTATAAGCCAAGTTACTCCAATATCTCCTAGGTATCTCCAAACTTCTATTGGAATATCATCTGGGCCCAATGCCTTACCATTCTTCATCTTATGCATAACTTCTTTAACCTCCTGAGCTCTAATCCGACGAACAAATCGACGGTTCGTATCATCACAGATGTCATCAAGGTCTCCAAAATCACCCATTGACTCTTCGTTAAATAAAGTATCGAAATAAGTTCGCCATCTCTCATTAATCTCGTCTTCCTTAACTAAAACCCTATCAGCCTCATCCTTAATACACTTAATACGAATTAGGTCTTTAGTTCGTCTTTCCCTTTGCTTGGTAATCCTATAAATATCTTTCTCTCCATCCTTTGTCTCTAACTTTTGGTAAAGTCCTTCGCAAGCCTTGCCTCTGGCTTCCCTAACCGCTTTCTTAGCAACTTTTCTAGCTTGTCTAAAACATCTATAATTATCTTCATTTCTACACTTGTGTAATCTTTTATAACACTTTTTTAACTTTAATAGCTTGTTGAACTTCTTCATTCCACCACCATGTCTCCTTAGCTGGAGGTCCATATCCTCTACTTTCTCATAACACCTTTCTAGCCGTATTCCTGATACGACTCGCCATCTCATCCCAAATCATGTTAGGCTCACCCTCCACCCTCCAAGGATCACCCTGTAACATTTTATCTTTAAAAAGAGCCATCTTCCCTCCAATCAAATTCCACCATCTAGTCTTAATACACTTGTTACTTCTATGCTTGCTTTCGCCACTTAACGCTAACATTCACAACCATAAGTTTGTGCTGAGACACTAAACACTCGCCAGGTAAAACTTTACAATCCTTACAAACTGCTCTATCAACCTTTCTAGTTAGAACAAAATCTATTTGGCTCTTATTCGGCCCGCTACTAAAGGTGATTAAGTGTGACTCTCGTTTCTTAAAAAACATGTTAGCTAAAATTAAGTCATACGCAATTGCAAAATCTAAAATAGACTCTCCACCCTCATTCCTAATGCCATAACCATATCCTCCATGTACGCGCTCAAAACCCTCATTAGTACTTCCTACATGACCGTTCAAATCAGCACCAATAAACAATTTCTCACCTAATGGTACTCCTTGAACTATCTCCTCTAAATCATCCCAAAAAGCCTTCTTAGTAGATTCTTCCAATCCTATTTGGGGAGCATAGGCGCTAATGATATTAAATGCCTCCTTGTCTATCATCAATTTCGCTAAAATTATTCTATCACTTTTCCTCTTGATTTCAACAACCTCGTCCTTTAAATTTCCATCTATAATAATTGCCACTCCATTCTTATTTCTACTCTTACCGGTATAACACATCTTGAATCATGTTCTCTCTATCTCTCTAGCCTTTTCTCCTACCCACTTAGTTTCTTGCAAACAAGCAATATTAATCCTCCTTCTACTCATAGTATCTACAAACTCTCTCAATTTACCAGTAAGAGTCCTTATGTTCCAAGTAGCTATGCGAATCTTATCCTGGACTAGCTTCTTTACCTACACCAGCCCTCGATATGAGAACCTTTGCTCATTTTGCACCACACCTGGGCACCGATGTGGCGCTCCACTAAGGATGTGATGACCTAACCCTTGCTCATTTCTCACTACACCCGGGATCCAATGCAGTGCGTTGCTAAGAAGGTTACGCCCAAACGAATATTCGGTAGGATTCATCGTCATAGGGTTTGACTAGTTTTAAGCTGGCCGTCAACCTATCGCAACCTTCCTCCTTTATCCGGGCTTGGGACAGGCAGAGTAACCTCTGGCGGAGTTATCCTAACAAAAAACTATAACACACCCAAAAGCCATACTAGGATATGCTAAAAAAATAAAATAAAAAATAAAATCATAAATCGACATTATAAAGAAAAATAATTAAAATAAAAAAATTAAAAAAGGAATCCCTACCCAAATCTACACTAGCTCCAACCTCAATACAGTCAGCCTAATACTCAGCATCCTTGGTCTCATCATCAAAAACCGTCCGATTGACAATATAATGCTCAAACTCCATCGATCTTGGCTGATCATCGGAAGTTGAAAATGCAAGCTCCTCGGGTGGGGTGTGGAAGATGTCTTAAGAGGAACTACTATCATTTCGTTCGTCCTAAGTTTCAGGTAGCAACATCATTATAATTTTAGTGGAGGCAACAGAGATTTTTCCAGAACATGATGGCTTGTTATCTTCGTGTAAGTTTATGGACTCTTTGACAAAAGGGCTGCGACGTAATAGGTCCTCTTGAGAAAAAGACACGTGGCAAATCTTGATGATAAAGCCATACAAATCATTTGCATTCATTTTCATGCACTGAAGAAAGATGTAATTTAAGTTCAATCGAAGAAGATGGTGATAGAGGAATAGGGTGGTGTTGAGGAAGAGAAGAGATAAGGGAGTGTTTCTTTTTCGTATTTATATTTTTAAAATTTTAAATATTATTTTTCTTTCTTCTTCATTAAAAAAATTGGTTTTTTTCCTTAATTTAATTTATATATTAAGCCAAGTGGATCTTTTTTATTTGTTAAGAATGTCATCTAATTATCCACTTATCTTCTATTAGCCACATCACTTATATTGGTGTTAATTTAGACGACAGGGACCTAATTGCATCAAATTAAACCTGTAAGAGAATCAATTGCAGCAATTAAAATTTTAGGAATTAAATTAAATTCAAATTAAACTATAGGAACTAAAAGTGAAATTAAACTTACAAATTATTATGTCTATTTGTAGAATTGCAATGGATATTACAAAATTGACTTAAATCTTACGAAAATTGACAAAATTCTTACTTTTACAAGTTATTAGTCATGTTGGATTAGTAGTTAGGTCTAATAAACGAGTCTTCTTTTGTTGAACCAACACCATATTTGTTAACAGTGTTTAGATAAGTTCCTGGCGTGCTTAAGTTTAACTTTGCCCTAATCATGTTAATTACCAAATGTAGTTGCCAATGAAATTATGCCATGTGTCACTTATGATATTAATATTCAAGAAATATTGAAGTAAATCAATACAAAATTGCAGCCAATGAAGTCTTGCCACATGGCATCTAACTCTCTCGAAAACTTATAAATAAAAAGCTCCTATATTTATTTTGGAGAAGAAGACTAAGTAAAGAAAGCACTAAGCTCTACAAAACTCAAGTCCACCCTACAAAAGTTTAAGCTTTCAACAACCAAAGTTTCCTCAATAATTGAAGATTAAGACTTCAAGCATCCAACAAGAAATTCTCAGAGATCTCTAAACAAGCACAAAACCTAGAGATTCAAACCAAATTCATCATTAACTACACATAGACCGAGATCAAGCTTGTCCAAGAATTCAACCTTCATGATCAAACTCTACACTTGTGAAGAATCCACAGCTTCAAACAAACCAAATAGTCCACAATTTTAAGACCAAGCTTTTGAAGCCCTTGGATCACTAACAAACTCAGAGATCAAATCAGAGGATATTTATTCTTTTATTGTAAAGAATAATCAAAACATAGATTGTATCCTATTACTGATACATATTAATACAAATATTATTTTCTACACGTTTCTTGTCATTTATTTTACAATCTTGCAATTCAAATTTATAAACTTAGCAAGCCTGGTGGGACTTCTTTGCCTCTCATCTCTTTCTCCATCAGAAATCATTACAATAATCGGATCTCATGGATCCTGTGAAGAAGCAAGATAACAAGCAAAATGCTGGTGAGAGATCAATTGTAGAAGATAGTTTGGTGGACTTTAACTAACAACTTGTTCGATCGGTTGATGAAGTTAGGTCATGACCTTTGATCACTTTGGATTTCCTAGCCATGGGAAAATAAGTTAGTTTTGTCAACAAGATCATGTCTAGGGGCAATACTTCGTGTTGCAACGAAAAACCTTATACTTGCACTATCTCTTATAATGGATCATTGCCTAAGAATTTGAATGACAAGACTATGGATGCGTTCACATATTCATTTTCGTCTACTGACACTATGCCTATAATGGTGATTGAAGCATCAACTTAAGAAGAAATAATAATGGAATTGGAGAAAAATATCTCAGTTCTCACCAAAACTATTGAAGATCAATATATCCAAATTGCAACCTTCATGAATAAGTTAGAGATACAAAACATTGGCAATTTAAGTGATCAAGATCCAGCCTACCTCCATGATCCAATTCCAAACATTGTCGCTTAAAGGAAAGAAGAAAATTAATAAGCAAGAAACTTCTCAACAAGCTTCTTAACAAACTTCAATGACCTTAATTCCATTGCTCTCGGTACAACAATTGCAGGATATGATGACCAACATCATCAAATCGAGGATTATTGCAAAGTTTGCTTATGTACTCAAAACCATACACGAAATGAATTGATAGCCATGAAGATGCCCCATAGGCATCAACCTCCCAAGTTAAACCATTTTGATGGAAAAAGGCAACCCTAAACAACACGTTGCTCATTTCATTAAAACTTGTGAAAATGCTGGGATTTGGGGAGATCTTCTTGTCAAACAATTCGTCCGATCTCTTAGAGCAACTGATTCAATTGGCACACATAATTGAAGCATGAGCCAATATACAATTAGGAGCAGCTTGAACGACATTTTCTGAATCAATTTTACAATACTCGACGTGCAGTTAGTTTGATGTAGCTTACTAACACCAAACCAAACAATGGAAAGATGAGCCCATCATAGATTTTATAAACAGATGGAGCCTTGAGTTTAGACTACAAGGAACGAATCTTAGAGATCTCTTCTATTGAAATGTGCACAAAAAGAATGTATTAGGGGACTTCTGTACATTTTGAAGGAAATCAAGTCTCAAACATTTAAAGAGTTGGTAAACTAAGCACATGATATGGAGTTGAGCATAGCAAATCATGGCAATCACAATCCTCTAATGCTAAAGCAAGAAAAGACAAATGAAAATTATGGAATCCGCTAGACATCCAACGTTGGATTCAATGGTTATAAATGTTAGTTTGATCAAAATATTGGGAAGGAGAAAAAAAAAAAAAACTAATCAAAGCTAATCGCCTACAAGAAAGGCATCACACAACACTTATAGAGCAAAAAGAAAGGAAATATCCTTTTTCTTGATGATGCACCCCAACATGCTAGAATAACTACTTGAATACAATCTCATCAAGCTTTTGGAATGTAAGTGGCTTGAAGAAATTAGAAATGTTAACAATTCCAACTATTGCAAGTACCATTGGATCGTTAACCATCCTGTGTAAAACTACTTTGTGTTTAAGGAGCTCATCCTAAAATTTATGAAAGACAAGAAATCAATCTAGACATTACAATTTTGAGGAGAGTAATCATATTGTTAACAAAATGAGACAAAGAAGGTACAAATAAAATTCACATTTCGTTGCTCACATTATGCCAACAAAAAAGAAACATACCTTAGAGAACAAAAACTGGGTTAATTAGATTCAGCACTGTGAAGCCTGTCATGGTCTAGCAATAAACTAATCAAGCGGAAGATGACAACATTGAAAAAGTGTACTTGACTACCTACTTTGAAAACTTGTCGAAAGATGATGTGAAGATTCAAGCTGAAATAGAAGACCAAAAAGCAAAGAAAAAGCATCGAGTTTCAGTATTTAATCATTTGGGATATTCAATTCCTCAAAATTATTCTTTCAAAAGATTGAGTGTGTTGACCAAACCATAATGCAAAGGTAAAAAAATCAATTTTTGATAAATTGAAAGTCATAAACACAGTCAAGAAAAAAAGCCTTCACAGCAACATAAAAGAAACAAAGCACAATTCTGGTACAAGGATAATGTCAAAACGGGAAGCTTGATTCCATCTAGCATAAGTCATTTTACAACTCTGACAGTCTCTATGGAAGGCCCACTCAAGGTGATGACAACACACCATGCATACCGAAAATTACAATCAAGTTCCACCAGTTGAAGGGGGTAACACATCAAACTTGTCTACTTCTAAAGGAAAGGTTGCGAAATATCATCGATTCTCATAAAAAAAAAAGAAGTACTTCTTGACATGAGTATAAAACTGTCATTTTTTAAAAAAATCATAAGTTTTTGATATGAGCATAAACTATCAACAAACAAAAGAAAAAAATTTTCTTAGCATGAAAGTAAAATGCCTTAAAGTTGTGAAGTTTTCAACATAAGATGAAATTGCAAATTTCAAGAGTTGTCTTAGCACGACATTAAACTACTACAAATTCTCAAAATTTCCTCAGCATGACATTAAACTGCCACAAATTCTTAAAATTTCCTTGGCTTGAAAGTAAACTGCTTTTAAAAGATACATGTTTATACTACTCTTTGCCTACAAGAGTATAAACAATGTATGGCATGAAATAAAAAAATAAATAAATAAATAAAATTTTGAACTACGTGATGACTTGATCTGGGTTCAATCCAATTAATTAAAAGAAAAAGGATACGATTGGAAGATCCTCACAGGCTATCTCATATATGATCAAGAATTTGTTTTCTTATTATCAGCAACAACAAAGATTATCTTGCATGAAATTCGTAGAATCCAAATTGAACAAAGAGTTTGTCTTCTCAATAAATAAAAAATTCCAGGCTTTAAAAAACACCCAATGCAATTTTTGAAAATCAATGTTTGATAAGAATGAATTCTAAGTGCATAATAAGTTCATGAAAGCGTAGATTTGTTGATACCTAAAACAAAAAAAACAAAAACAAAAAAAAAAACAAAAAAGAAAAGAAAACAAAGAGTCAGCAACCAAGGAAATTGGTCAAGAATTTTGCTAAGTAACCATAACTATTAAAGGAAAAGAAAGGAAATATAATTATTATTAAAAATAGATGGAATCATATGATGGTTGCCTGTGCATATGTACAATTGAATTATTAGGTAAGAAACGCTACATGTTTGGTCAAAGATTTGATAGATGGATTCTTGAAGTTCGAGGTGCTAAGTTGAGCACATTTAGAGTGGAATTAGGATAGGATAAGCAACACCTTGACTCTATGCCCTTTGAGATAATATTGAAATCCTTGTATATCTTCATACTTCTAGCTTTGTCATGCTTTGTCTAATCCCTACGTGAAGATCATCTAGTCTGCATTAAGCTCCCATTTGCCATCACATTAGATCTAGGTGCTTAGTGATGGACACATTCTGGTAATGACCAAATATGGGACCAGACTCTTATCTGCATTAAGATCCTATTTGCCATCACATCAATTCTAGGTGCTAAACTTACTAATTACAAACCAAATGGCTCTTATGTAATGATATATGCAAAGTCAATTAAAAAAAAAAATTTGTATGATTTTTACAGTAGAAAAAATAGATTTACATGTTCTCGAATTTCATGCCAAATAAAAAAATCCGAGACTTGTCCACTTGTTAAACTATCAAAGTGGTGTACATAAATAAGTCTTTAGGGGACATTTGTAGAAAGGAAAATTTTGATCCAATCATGAAGTTCCACATGTTGCATAGAAGCATATAATAGTTGCCAATGAAATCATGCCACATGTCGCATATGATATCAATATTCAAGAAATCTTGAAGTAAATCAAGTACAAAGTTACAACCAATGAAGTCTTGCGACGTGACACCTAACTCTCAAAAAAATCTCTATAAATAAAGAGCTCCTACATTCATTTTGGGGAAGAAGAAGAAGATAAAGAAAAAGAAAAAGCACTAAGCTCTACAGAACTCAAGTCCAGGACCTTGCAGAACTTCAAGCCTTTGACAACCAAAGTTTTCTCAACAATTAAAGATTAAGACTTCAAGCATTCAACAACAAATTCCCACAAATCTCTAAACAAGCACAAAACCTAAAGATTCAAATCAAGTTCATCATCAACTACACATCGATCATGATCAAGCTCCATAAGCCCTTATTCAAGAATTCAACCTTTGTGATCAAGACCTATGCCTTCGAAGAATCCATAACTTAAAATCAACCAAATAATCCACATTTCAAAAATCAAGATTTTGAAATCCTTGAATTGTCAACAAACTCAGAGAACATTTATTTTTTTATTGTAAAAAATAACCAAAACATAGATTGCACTTTATTCACTGATACATATTAATACAAATATTATTTTATACATGTTTTTTGTCATTTATTTTACAGGCTTGAATTTGTATTTACACTAAATTAATCAACATGAAACATATCTACCACACCAACATAAATTACTACACCTTGACTGAGTATTGAAAATTTTCTCATGTCAGCAACTCAAATAGAATAAAAAAGACTATAAAGTCATTTTTAGTAATTTTATTTATTTATTTAGCAGTCAGGTGTGACTAGACCAACTTATATGCATATCGACTAATCACATTTTCAGTTCGAACAAAGATAAGCTATTCACACGGGAATTATCAAATTTATGGATATTTTACTACCTATAGCTCCCCAAAAAGATTCAAATCGAGGAAATCAATGAATGACATATTTAGTGATTAAAAAAAAAAAAACCCACTTAAATGTAAATAGATGGTTGCTAGAATTATTTCTAAATAAAATAAGAGAGAAAACATTGATATTGAATTAATCGATAAAAAATAAACAAAAAAATGGTGATGTAGACAAAACAAAATGTTATCTATCGAAGAGTGTAGTATAACCTACATACCTTTCTATTTTTTACTCAAAAAAAAAAAAAAAAACTAAAACAACAGATAAAAACACACACAACAATATCGTATGTCTGTTAAAGAATGACAATAAGCTTTGAATAACAACTTATGAAGCACGAGATAAAAATGTCATTTATGCTAAATTCTTAGGGCTAGTTTGGTACACAAGAATAATTTTTATGAAATTGAAATAAGAATGAAATTATTTCCGGTTTTTGATAGTGCCAATGAAGAATAGTCATTTCATTGCAGTCCATTATTTGATATGCCATCTTCATACATGAAATGAAATCAAAATTGTTTAATTTAAAAAAAAAAATACATCAATTTAAATAATTCATAAAATAATATAACTTACCATATTTCATAAACTTATTTATATATTTTTATGTTGTAGCTTTCGTATTTTACAAATACATAAACAATATTAAATAATCAATATAAATTTTGACAATATCTTCTTTTATATTAAATAATTTTTACTTTATAATTTATCAATAATATATATTATATTAAATTTAATAAAGATGATCCAAAAAAATTAAAAAAATTAATAGTAGACTAAAAATATATAAATAATTAATTTCCAATGCAAATCAAAGTTATTTGCACGTTATTCAAATTTAATTGTAAGTCCTAAAAATTCAGTCCATCAAGATTAAAATATCAAAATTTAAAAATAAATTTTAAATATTTTCAAGTAAAACTATCTAAAAATGCCTTAACCCACGATTTTTTCCCGTCATCTGGGATAGTGATGAACACACACAAAGTGAAGGAATGTCTTGTTTTTGGAAGGAGTAGCTTTCTTGATAAAAGTATGTATTACGTGCAAATAAGCTTTCCACATTTTTTTCTCAACCGTAACACACTTCTTTTCTTGGTACCATCCAAATCCACTTGTGGTAGTGCCATAAACCATATCATCTACAATACCAAAATAATTTTTAAATTTTTTTTTCCTAGATCTTAATATATGTTTGGCTTTCAACCGATAACTAGGTAGTTTTGTTTCAAGCATATTCTCCAAAACATAGAAATATCCAGGCTTAAAACCATTTTCAGCATTATGACTTCTAACATTATATAAGTCAAGTAAATATTCAATAACTTTAGCATCCTCATTTTCATCCTATAGATGCTTTTTTGAAACTTCTTGAGATTCCATTTGAGAAGATGTCATCCTATAATAATTTTTATATAAAAAAACTATAATGAAATTTTAAACATTCAATAATAATGTCAAGAAAATAAAGTAGAATGATTATAACAAAAAATTCTCAAATACAGTAATAAAGTACAAATTCAGTGCCCTCGTTTCCATGCCCTTTATTGGTTAAACATGTCGTTAACCAACTGAAGTCATTAAGCACTCCAAACATCAGAAGCTTTTATTGTTATTATTGGATCATCATCATTATGTTCATTTGTTTGTTCTAGCTGACACTCGATTGGATCTTTAGACATTTCTTTTTTTATAAGATTGTACAATTAATAAACTACAAGCAATAATGATATGATTTTGAGCCCTAGGTGCCATGTTAGACTCCTAAGGATTCCCCTAACGTAACTTTAAGAGCCAAAGACACCGCTCAATCACATTTGATCAGACTAATGTTTCATGTTTCATTGAATGATTCATGTTGAAGTCCATTTATCCATTCATTCAAATGATAGGTTTGACCTCTACATGGAGTGAGAAATCCTTCATAATTTGTATATCTAGCATCAATAAGGTAGTAAAAACCTATAAGTTAAACACTATTAGAAAACTACATAGTAACCAAAAAAAAAAAAAAAAAAGTACTTCCTATAGATTTTCATCATCTACATATCTTAAAAATACTCTAGGTTTATCCAAGGTTAGCTTTTTCCTTGTTGTAATTGTAATAAAATAGTTGGAATAAGTAGCATCAAGAAGAGGGGTAGAGGCAATAGATAAGGAAGTGAAGGTAGGAGGGTGAACATGAAATACATAGGGAAAAGCAATTGATATCCGTATACATGGGAGGAAAAAAAAAGGAAAAGAAAAAAGAAAAGGAGTCGTAGAACATAAAAAATAGTATCTGAGTGAATCCAGTTGTTGATGAAGCTTAGAAAAGGAACACTAGCATTGAACTAATGGAAGAGGAGATGCGTGCGATGAGATTGAGAAATTGTGGCTATAAAAATAATATATATTAAATTATGGTATAGGTGTTTTTGTCATTTAATTAAAATATATTGATTTCACAAAAGTAGGAATAAACATACTCACCTCTAAGTGAGTTTGACTATTCCAACTTCTATGGAATAGAAAGCCCGAAATTGAATGAACTTTTCAAGAGTAAAATCAATGAGATAATAACAATTCTCTGGAATCATACTTGGAATGTCATTATTCATGCATACCAAACTAGCCATTAATTCATCAACTTTATTGCTTACTAATAAAATAAGATTTGACGCAACTTATATATAAAATATGCAATATTCTCTTAAGATAAATAAAGTGTACAAATTTTTTTTAAATCATACAATGACGTTATGTGAAAGGGTGATTGAGCATAGGCTTAGAAATAAGACTCTAGTTTTCGAGAATCAATTTACATTTATGCCGGGAAGACCTACAAAGTAGATTTCTTACTTAGAAGATTAATGGAGAAATATAGAGAAAAGAAAAAAGATCTTCTTTATTGATCTAGAAAAAAGGTATGATAGGGTGTCGATACAAGTTTTGTGGTAGGTTCTTGAGAAAAAGAAAGTTCTAACTAAATATATAGAAGTTATTAAGGATATGTACGAGGGAGTAATGAATAGGGTATAGATAGTAGATGGTATGACTGGAGAGTTTCCAATCACAATAGTTGTCCACTAAGGTTCATCCTTAAGCCCTTACCTATTTGTTTCAGTCATGGACAAACTTACTTATGCTATTTAGGATAAGGCTCTATAGTTAATCATGTTGGTAGATGAAATTAGAAAAAGTTTAAATTCTAAACTAGAATTATGGAGAAACGTATTAGAATTTAAGGTGTTAGGTTGAGTCCGACAAAAACTGAGTATACGGAATGTGATTTTAGTCACACTAGATGAGGTACAACTTAAATAACTTTGGATAGTCAGGAAATCCATACGAAGGATGTGTTTAAGTATTACTCTTTATACAAAAAGATGGCATTTTAAGTATTACTCTTTATACAAAAAGATGGCGCAATTGAGCATGATGGAACCATATAATTAAGGCAGGGTGGATGAAGTGACAAAGACTTTAGGGAGTTTTATTCGATCCTAAAATGCCAAATAGGTTGAAAGAAAGATTCTATAGGAAAGTAGTGAGATCGGCTACGTTGTATGATTTCAAATATTTGGCAGTTAAAAAATAGCATTCACAAAAGATGAGAGTAGCCAAAATATGAATGTTGAGATGGATGACTAAACATACAAAAAAAGATAGAATACGAAATGAGGGATGTAGAAAGGTTGAGGTAGCACCCATTGAAGATAAAATAAGGGCTTACATTGGTTTGGATATATTGAATGTCGGCTAATGGACACTGCAGTTAGGAAAGGTGACTTGGTACATGATAACTCAGTAAAATAGAGTTATTTCACTACACTTGAAATTTCTAATTTGTGCTGAATCCTAGAGTTTAGAGTTACATTTAATTTAAAATTAGTATTTTGAGTCCAGTATAGTTTGTTTAGAAGTTTAAAGTGTTTTAATTAAATTGTGAGTAGATTTTGTTTATTTTGGTTTTTAATTTATTTCTAAGTGTTTGAGCAATGTCCTAGTCCAAGATAAAGAGGCAAAATAAGGGCTAAATTCAGAGAGCATTGTGCTGCGGTATGACATTACTTGAGTTGTAACACCGACACCTCAATAATTCCAACATCAAAGTAAGAGAGAAACACATTTTAGTGGTAAAGAAAGGAACACCGTGGCACCCAATCCAAAGAATTTCTAGTGCAAGTCAGAGAAGGAAGTGCCGCAGCACCTTGAAGGAAGAAGCCACTGTGCCTATATTGAAGATGACTTCGCGGGAAAATAGAGAAGGCAACACCGAGGTGTGACAAGGCAAAGTCCTATAAGAACCTGTTAGAGGCTACGACGCTGTAGCGCCAAGGAATGAAGCACCTGGCACCATCCTATGTTATCAAGGACTAATTGTTTTGTTAAACTAGGTGGTAAATACCTATAATATGGAGGCGAACGTTAGAGTTTAAAAAGACATTAGAGGAAGAGTGAGAGATATATAAAGGAGCCTGTGGAGATCAAAAGCCGTGATAACTCTAGTCTTCTACTTCCTTTTTGTTCTTATTTTCTTAATATTTATAATGACTTTTTCAATTATGTTGTTTTCTATAGCTAGTATAGAGTAGTTTTATTCTAAGATTACAATTAAACTCACATGTAGCCTATGTGGCCCTTGATTTAATTTAATGCATAAACATCTATGTTGTCTTGTTCTAAATGCTTCTAATTACCTGATTACCAATTAGATTGATTAGGAACCCTAAACTTTGCTTGGGAGAGTGAATTTTAGGGCTAGCCTTAGACAACATAGCCTGTGATTGGATTATTCATTCATTGCATGATCTGACTTGTTAAAAAGATAGAAATATACTCTTTAGCCATAGGTAATGGATTAGATTATTTCTTCATGAATTTGTCTTAGTATAATTCACATAGAAATATAGTGAATTAAGCTAAGGGAAATATATATTTATAAGACATAGGAATATACTTGTAATTGCTTAATAAATCTAGGTTAATAATTAGAACTAGTGCATGAATTAACCTTAAATATGGAAAACATAGGTAAGTGTGAGGGATATTATGAACCTAGCTTGTTAGTTTTTTTAGTATATATAAATTGCTTGTTTAATTTAGAATTTTCATCACTTAAAACCATTGGCTTGATTAAAATTGAGTTGCATACATATTAGTAATTGACTTTAAAAGTGGTTTAGTTCTTCGTGGATGGGATCTTGATATAATCATTATATTACTTACAATGATAAATGTGCTTGCGTTATTAAATTCATGTCATGTTTTTGATGCTGTTGCTGGGAAATTACTTATACTTTAAATGTTGATATTAATATACGCATTCTTGATTCTATCTCTTTCTCAATCTGACCCTTCCATGTACTTGACACTGATTCCTAAGCAGAGGGAGGAGAAAGAGGATCTTACAGCACTTAATATTACAAAAAATGGCAAAGAATTCAGTAAGGTGATGGAAGCAAATCCTGCACCCAATATGTCAAATCAACTTGAAGCTCTACTACTCATGTATACTTTTTGAAAGGGAAAAGGTAGGCTAATTCAAGCTTTTATTTTATGTAATTTAAAGTGAATATTTGATGTTGCATGCGACAAACTTGAAACTTGGAACTAATATCTTTTGATCTTGAGACCAAAAGAACCTTTTGAAGGCTAAGAAGTGCCCAAGTTTCGAGAGACTCACAAGTGATGGCTGAGCAAAATTAAGAACCTGAAAATAAGTCCTTGAGGGATTATGCTATTCTTTTAGTGCAAGGACTTCATTCAAGCATCCAAAGTCCAATTATTGCTGTGAATAACTTTAAGATTAAGCTAGACACAATTTTAATTATACATCAATCTACTAAGTTTAGTGGCCTACTAAGCGATGATCGAAATGCATATTTAGTCACATTCCTAGAATTGTGCGACACATTCAAGTATAATAGCGTCTCAAATAATGTTATTCTCTTAAGGCTTTTTCCTTTCTCACTTCGAGAGAAGGAAAAAAGTTGGCTTTACTCACTACCACCAAATTCCATCACTATATGATCAAATATGACAAAAAAATTCTGGCAAAATTTTCCCCTCCCACCAAGACTGCTAAGTTGAGGAATGAGATCACATCATTCCTTTAACTTAATTAAGAATCTCTCTATGAAGCTTGAGAGAGATATAAAGATTTGCTGCGAAAGTGCCCTTATCATGGCATTTCTAAGTGGCTGTAAGTTTATACTTTCTACAATGGTTTAGTAAGCCAAACTAGAACCACAATTGATGTTGTTGTTGGAGGTGCTTTGAAGGGGAAATCAATTAATGATTCTTATGACCTTTTGGAAATGATGACCTCAAATGATTACAATGGCCATCCAAAAGGTTAGCATCCTAAAAGTTGCTTGAGTGCATGAACTAGATGTCATCACGGCCTTTACCGGACAAGTGGCTAGATTGGCAAAGAAATTTGACAACCTTCGGATGCAGTAAATTCCTAAAGCCACTTTTATTGTTTGTGAAGTTTGTGGCGAAGGTCTTTCTATTAACCAATGCACAAGTCCAAAAGCGATGCAATATGTGGAAAACTTCAACCGACAAAATAACCCATAATATTCCAACACCTATAGTATAAGGTGGAGAAATGATCCTAATTTTAGAATAACTAAGGTGCATAAAATGTTGTAAAGTTCAACTTTCCATCCGAATTTCAAGCTCACCAAAGGCAAGTAGCCCCTGAAAAGAAGCCTTCCTTGTTAGACATAGTTCTACAACACATGTCTAGAATTGACTTAGTAATTCAATGCCAAGCAACATCTTTGAGGACATTCGAAACACAAATTGGACAGCTGGCTAATTCTTTGACAAATAGACCTCAAGGTGCCCTTCCTAGTGACACTGAGACAAATCCAAGGAAGGAGAATAAGGAACACTATAAGGTAATTACTCTTCAAAAAAGAAAAAAGTTAGAAGAGCCAAAGAAAAAGACAGAAACTGAGGCTCAGAAAGAATCAAAAGAAGAAGAGTTACCTATTTAAAAGAAGGAGAAGAAAGAATATGCTGAACCACCAAAATCAACCTATTCTTTTCCATTCCCACAAAGGTTCAAAAACCAGAACCTTGACAAAAAATTCCAAAAAATTCTGGATGTGTTTAAGAAACTCCACACTAACATACCATTCACGAAGCTCTTGAATAAATGTCAAACTATAAAAAATTAATGAAGGACATTTTGTCTATAAAAAAAAAAGGTTAGTGACTATGAAACAGTTGCACTAATTGAAAATGCAGTGCCATACTTCAAAAGAAACTCATTTTCTAAACTAAAGGATCCAGGTAGCTTTACTATCATTTGCATAATAGGTACACAATATTTTGTTAAGGAACTTTGTGTTTAGGTGCTAGTATTAATTTAATGTCTCTATCAATCTACTAAAAATTAGGAATAAGGGAAGTAAAACCCACTTCTGTCACTCTACAATTAGCCTATAGATCAGTCACATATCATATGGAAATTGTAGTGAATGTTTTAATCAAGATAGATAAATTAATCTTCTCTACTAACTTTATAATTATTGAATGGAAGAAGATAGAAAGGTGTATATTATTTTTGGAAGACTGTTCTTAGCAACAGGAAAGAAACTAATTAATGTCGAAAAGGGCGAACTTACCATGAGAAAAAATAATCAAGGGGTAATTTAATGTATTTTTCAATCTATAAATTATTCTTTAGAACATGACGAATGCCTTACAATAGATATGGTGAGTGATATTACTGAAGAGGCATTTTCAGAAAACGATCCAAATGACCCTCTTAAAGATTCTTTACTTTCTTACACTAATAGAGATGATGATGAGTTTATTGAGTACATGAAGTTATTGGATAACTCACCGTAATTGCCTAGACAAAATTCAAGATTTGAAAATTTGGAATTACCACCATCCACTCCTTCAAGGTCTAAGCCCTTAACTGAAGAACCACCTACCTTAGAGCTCAAGTCCTTGCCTACTCATCTAAGGTATGCTTTTCTAGGCTCTTCTTCTACTTTGCCTGTTATTATTTCTGCATTTCTTACTAACATGGAAGAAGACAAGCTCTTTCAAGTGTTGAGAGAACACAAGAAGGTATTGGGGTGGACTACCACTGACATTAAGGGTATAAACCCCTCATTTTCCATGCTGCAAGATCCTCATGGAGGATAACCATAAAGCTACCATAGAGCATCAAAGGAGACTCAATCCTATAATGAAGGAGGTAGTTAAGAAGGAGATCATTTAGTGGCTGGATGCGGGCATCATCTATCCAATCTCGAATAGCTCATGGGTAAGTCTAATCCAATGTGTACCAAAGAAAGGAGGAATGATTGTCATTGCTAATGCAAAGAGCAAACTCATCCCAACAAAAACTGTGATTGGTTAGAGGGTATGCATGGATTACCTAAAGCTAAATAAGGCCATAAGGAAAGATCACTTTCCTTTTCCATTCATTGATTAAATGCCAGACTGGTTGGTAGGGAAGGAATTCTATTGCATTCTAGATGGTTATTTGGGGTATAAAAAAATTGTTATAACCTCGGAGGACCAAGAAAATAAAACTATTACTTGCCTTTATGGCACCTTCGCCTTTGCAATGCCTTTGCCACCTTTCAAAGGTGTATAATGGCCATCTTCATTGATATGGTGGAGCAAGGCCTTGAGGTTTTTATGGATGACTTTTTTGCTTTTGGTGATTCATTTGATGCATGTCTCCATAACCTAAATTATGTACTTAAAAGATATGAAGAGATTAACTTGGTCTTAAATTAGGAAAAGTGTCACTTTGTGGTATAAGAAGGTATAAATCTAAGATATAGGGTGTCTAGTAAAGGGATTGAGGTAGACTCCACTAAGCCTTAAATCCTAAACTAGTTGGGGTCAGCTATATGGGAAGGTAATTTTTCAATGGTTTCTATTTTAGCTCTATCTACCTTAATCCCCTTGAAAGGAATTAGAAACTTTCTAGGCCATACCGGTTTCTATAGGAAATTCATAAAAGATTTTTTTGAATTTCTAAACCTCTTTGTAATCTCTTATAAAAAGACACCCTATTTAAATTTGATGAGTCATGTCTAGTTGTGTTTTTAGAGTCCAAAAAGAAGTTAATACTAGCCATTATAATTGTTATCCCCAATTGGAGCCTACCTTTGAATTGATATGCGACATAAGTTACTTTGCAGTAGGTGCAGTTTTAGGGCAGCATAAGGAAAAAGGTTTTTCGCTCTATTTACTATGCTAGTAAAACATTAACCAGTGCCTAATTGAATTATTCCACAACTAAAAAAGAATTGTTAGCAGTATTGTTTGCTTTTGAAAAATTTCATTCTTATCTTATTGGAACTGAAGTTATTATTTTTACTGACCACTTTGCTATTAAGTGTTTGATTGACAAGAAAAGTTGATAATGTGGATTCTATTGCTTCAAGAGTTTGACTGGAGATTAGAGACTGACAGGGCTCGAAAAACCAAGTAGCTGGTCACTTATCAAGGCTAGAAGGGGAAGACAAGGTAGCTGAGCCCACAATAACTAATGAGACCTTCTCGGACTAACAACTCTTCCAAGTTGTTCACAAGAAGTTGCCCTGGTATGCTGACTTTGTTAACTATTCAATTAGAAAAGTCTTTCCTCTTGAAATAAACTCTTAACAAAAGCAAAAGTTTTTAGATGATGTTAAATATTTTATTGGGATAACCCATTGTTTTTTAAGCATTGTCCTGACCATATTTTAAAAAGGTGTGCTCCGGAGGAGGAAATTGAGAGCATACTCCACCATTACCATGCTTTAAAGTATGGAGGACATTTTGGAAAAAACCGAACAATTGCAAAAGTACTCAAATCAGGTTTTTATTAGCCCACTTTATTTAAGAACACTAATGAGTTTATTTCCAAATGTGATATATGTCAAAGAATTGGCAGCATCTCTAGGAAGAATGAGATGCCAATCACCAATATTCTAGAGGTTGAATTACTTGATATATGAGAGATAAACTTCATGGGTCCATTCATCTCATCATACACCAACTAATATATCCTTGTTGTTGTGGACTCGTCTCCAAATGTGCATAGTCTATTGTTGTGCCAGCCAATGACTCCAAAGTCATAAGAAGCTTCCTTAAGAAGAAGATCTTTACATGCTTTGGCATATATTGAGCCATTATTAGTGATAGAGGGTCTCACTTTTGCAACAAATAAGTGAGGGTCCTTCTCGATAAATATAGAGTGGAACACAATGTGGCACTAGCATATCATCCACAATTAAGTGGCCAAGCTAAGGTCTCTAATCAAGAGATAAAAAGGATATTACAGAGGACAATATATCCTTCTAGAAAGGACTAGTCTAAACAATTGGATGATTCACTATGACCATAACATACAGCCTACTAGACTTCTTTAGGTATATCTCCAATTTGACAGAATTTTGGCAAATTTTTCTACCTACTAGTTAAGTTAGAGCACAATACCTATTAAGCTATCAAGAAGTTTAATTTTGATATTGAGTCAGCTAGTGAGAAGAGGCTTCTCGAAGTAAATGACATGGATAAATTTAGGCTTAATGCCTATAAGAATGCAAAACTGTACAAGGAGAAGATTAAGAGGTGTCATAAAGGATTGTTGAGCGTCGCTTTAAGCCAGGTCAACAAGTCTTACTGTACACCTCCCGGTTAAGGCTCTTTTGAGGAAAGCTCAAGTTAAGATGGTACGATCCTTTCACTATCTTTAAATTATTTCCATACGAAGCTGTGGAGCTGACTGCCACGAATCTGCATAAGACATTCAAAGTGAATGGACAAAGGCTTAAATGCTATTGGGGGGGAGATATTGATCACAAACATACTTCCATGTACTTTGATGATGCCACTTAAGCATAACCAAGTCAAGCTGATGATTTTAAACCAAGCACTTCTTGGAAGGAAACCTAAGTTCTTAAACCCTTTTTCTTATTTTATTTTTGTCAATTTTATATATAAGTGTTGAAACTAACTTAGCTTTTGCCTTTTATTTTTTCAGGGAACAACCAGTAGTTCACATATAAGCTAAGACGCCACGGTAGTTACTGATCCTTCGCTGCAGCACCCCATGCACAAATATCAGGTAAGGCAACCTGTAAGCTTGATGCTGAGGCCTCAAATAAGATCATTCTGCAACTCCCATTCCCTATGTTTTAAAACAAAAGGTTCGAGAGAATAATGTCAGTGGCTATTCCTAAAACCACGTCGTGGCACGCCAAAACTAGAAAAAAATTAAATTAAACTCAGAGAGCTTTGTGAAGCGGCTCCTCGACATTGGCACTGTGGCGGTTCGACTTTAAAAAAATATGGGTTTGAAATAGTAAGCTTTGTGCCATGGCATCTATTCATGAACGTTGTGGTGATAACCCCAATATTTTCCAAATTCAAAATTTTAGGGCTTAGCACCGTAGCGCCCAAGACCATGTGCCTCACACCACTATTAAGATTTCAATTTTAAAACACTAAATCAGAATCCCTAACTCATATAATATCAAATCCTTAGTTTCCTCTCCCCAAAATTAGACTCTTAGGGCTAAAAATCGTATTATTCAACTCCTAAAAAATCTAATCTTATAGGTTCCCACAATCACACATCAACCATGCCCTTATTCACTTGGTTTGGGGATAAAATCTAAAAAGTAAGTTCTTTGACTTTTCTCCTTTTCTTCAATTTTCATGGGCTTATGTGAACTTAATGAGTTTCTATGGATATACATGCCTAGATTATGAATTTAGATACTCTTTGTTGATGATTTTCATTATTCATTATCTTTTATGTTTGGGTTTATGTTACGTAAGGATTATGTTTTGGGTTAAGAATGTATGCTTATATGGTTATATTGCATTATTTTATTGATTTGAGTAATTATTGTGATTCTATACCATCCAATTCCATTTCTTAGTTTATTTGCATTGAAATTATATACATATATCTTGTCGAATGAGTTTGGGGGTGGGTTTAAAATTGATATTAGTGGGATCATTTGAGCTAATTTTGCCTGACTGCACTATGCCTAAGAATGTTAATGTTAGATGCCTTGTTAATGTTACATGGGTCTGAGACCATTTGTTAAATTTTGTGTTGTTGTTGACTTGTTGATGGGAAAATTAGGTTTGTGTTTTATTATTTTTATAGGTTTAAATGGCTCATAAGTAGGCCCACACTATCACTACCTCTTTCGCCCTCTATGACACAGCTAAGTATGTATCATATGAGGCTAAGGGTTGATATAAAGCCCAAATGCTGACCAAGAGTATCGTGCAACAACGAGGGTTTGAACTCACCCGAATCTACTTCATTTTCATCCATTCAGTTATTGATACAAGACAATGGGGGAAGTTATGTGCAATCGCACAAGTGGCAGTTATTCAAGTGGTTCGGGAGTTTCTATGCCAACGTCCTGGAGCAGGTTGATAGACGTGCTTATGTGCGTGGTAAGATGGTACCCTTTGATAGCATCACCATCAACAACTTTTATGGGTTCCTGAGCTTTAAAGAGGATGATTACATGACTTATGCTCGGGGACAGTCAATTACACTAAGGTAATTGGCGACCTGTGTTATCCCGCTTCCATTTTGAAGATGACAAATGGGGATTCGATTCACTTTAGAGCAACCTAGTTAGAGATGATATCCAGAGCTTGGTATTATTTTATATTAGCCAGTCTGCTTGTCGACTTGGACATGCCATTGAAGTCACCATGGATAGAGCACTTATGCTTCATGCTATCATGAAGGTTAAGTCCATTGATGTTGGTAAAGTGATACATAGTTCTATACTGTAAAGTGCAAATGGAAAGCACTTGAGCCTCTGGTTCCCATTTTTGATAACGGAACTATGCCACTTGGCTAGGGCCAGTTGAGCATCCAAAGAACCCCTCGATGACAATCTGATAAAGAAGTTCCTAAGTAGGAGCCATGCAATCGGTGAGGGTAGTGGTGTTGCTCTGACATATCTTGAGCCCATGAACATTCGATCATTCACAATAGGTCTTCGTATTTCACGCTTAGAGGTACAGAGTGAGGTGCATTGACAGTACAACCATGAAATGCTAAAGTAAAATAATCAATTTTTGTAGGATTAATGGTTAGGAGTGGGATGGACCCAAGTACATTCCTTCCTTGCATAAAGCAGCCAGCTTTTTTCCCTCCTCCAGAGGTTGATGAGGACATCACGTTTGATGAATGAGGGAGTTTTCTTTTATTTTTATTATTTTATTATAGTTTTTTTCCTTTTATTTCATAAGCATTAGGACACTGCTTAGTCTAAGTTTTTTTTTTTGGGAATGAGGGGCTGGTAACTGTTCAAGTTGTATTAATTGTTTAAATTTTGTAATTTGTTTAGTTGTAACCTCTATACTTTGTTTAGACTATGGACCATAGGTTGTAATGTGGATTTCTTTTTCGTAAAGTGTTGAACAATTAGATTTGTCTTAATGTTGATTAATGTTTTGATAATCCTATAATAACACCATATTTTTGCCTTGAATTTTTATTTTTTGGACAAGATACATAAATTATTTTTGTGTATTGTAATTACGGCAGATTTCACACATTCATGCACAAGGCTATTTTTACCTAGGTTCAATGTTCTTTAGAGATATTTATGTTAGAATAACCCTTAGACTGTCTTTGAACCCTATACTTAGTTTGGATTTCTCTTGAGGCGAAATCCTAGATGAGACTTAGTTGAAAACGTGATATAGGCCATCTTAGGATCGGTTGAGCCTTTCTTATCCAACTTGATAATTAAATTTTTTGACACCCACTTTGAGTTTAAGCCTATTCTTTCTTGAAACCATGCATTTTAGCCAAATCCTTTATTAATATACCCTATTTGCACCTTATTATTTTGAGCACATTGATTATGAATTGTAGTTTGAATTAAAGGTGAACTTAAAGTAAGTTAGGAGTAAATGATCCAAGGAAGAGAGAATCTTTCCTTTATCCCCACCTCAAAAGAAAAAATAAGTTTGGAGGTATGTTTGATATCTTCCTTAAGAAAGTGCAAACCAAAGGTTTAGCAATAAAAAATAAAAAGAGAGATAAAGAAAGGAAAAGTGGGAAACAATCATGAGTCATGCCCACAAATAAGAGAAATCAGGTTACAAATGAAAAAATATTAAACTCGAGTTGAATAGGAATTGGCACCAAACGATGGCAAAAGCAAAGTAAAGCCCACAATTGTGGGGTAAGTAAGCTTAATAATTCTTTTCATCTAACCATTACCCTAGTCTTACATTACAAATTATGTTTAAGACCTATTGATTTTTGACTAAATGTTAGCCTAAATTAGGGGGGAGAAGGAAGGAAAGATGAATTTCTAAGGGTTTAATTATGGTCCATAGGTTATTCTACTAGAAATTTCTTTAGATTTGTTAACCTTGGTAAAGAGGCCTTTCACACATGCACACATGAAGTTTGCCCAAACATGATAAATTGAAGTTTTACTTATAATTTGCCTTGAGTAAAGTCTTTATTATAAAATTTGAGGATTTTAGAGGAATAATTAGTTCATCATTGATAAGTTTACTTGTTGTTCTATTTGGTTTGTCTTCTTTCTTTTGATCAAAACTAGCAAAATGTTAAGTTTGGAGGTGTGATAACTCTATAAAATAAAGTTCTTTTTACTACACTTTTAATTCCTAATTTGAGCTAAATCCTAGAGTTTAGTGTTAGATTTCATTTAAAATTAATATTTTGTGTCTATTCTAGTTTGTTTAGGAGTTTAAAGTGTTTTAGTTAAATTTGAAGTCAGAGAGAAACGCGCCCTAACGTCATAAGAAGGGATGAGATGTCGCCTACTCTAAATAATTTCAAGAGCAAGTCAAAGAAGAAAGTGTTGTAACTCCTAGAAGGTAGAAGCCATAGTGCCTATATTGAAGAAAACTTCGTAGGAAAATATTGAAGGCAACACCACGAAGTCATGCATGACGATGTAGCAATGTGACAAGGCAGAGTCCAATAAGGAATAGTTAGAGGCTATGGTGCCACAATGCCAAGGAAGGAAGTGCCGTGGCCCTGTCCTATATTATCAAGGATTCATAGTTTTGTTAAACTAGGAGGCAAAGACCTAGATAAAGAGGTGAAGGTTATAACATTAAAAGACAACAGAGTAAGAGTGAGAGATATAGCATGGAGCTTGTGGAGATTTGGAGCTGAGAAACTCTAGTATTCTGCTTCTTTCTTCTTCTTATTTTCTTATTACTTGTAATAACTTTTTCAATTATGTTGTTGTAGTACTTCAGAATTTCAAAATATTGTATGAATGCATATTTACATGTCTTTGTACTTGTATACTTATTTATGCGCTTGAATTGCCTAAAATTTATGAAGCAGTGATTCAATTGTGAGTAAATTTAGAGTTGTACTAATAAATTTTGTGGTTAAGTGTATGGAAATAACTAAAATAATGTCTTTGTGCTAATTTTCTTTTCTTTTTTTGGTAAGAATTACAGCTTATTGCATTAATTGGTAGCATGAAGTGGAAATGCATTAAAATTTTGATGCTAACATAAAATTGTTCAATTAGATATATGACAATTGTTCACTCAGAATACTTATATCTTTTCATAAAAATGTCTAAATATAATTCCGATTGATGTGTTAAAAAATGGACTTGTGTAGCTTTAAAATGACATATGGTCTGTAATATTTGGACTAGTAGATTAGCCCATATTAAAATCCTAGAAATATAGGATTCTAGCATATCGACCTTTCAGTGATCCAATTAGCATAAATTAAGTTAAACAAATACAAATAACAATCCGTTTGAAGGATAAATTAGTACACAAGTGTAGCTTTCTATAAATGTATCATACATGATAATTGAATGTGTATATTAATATAGTTAGTTCTTAGAAGTTAAGCCAAATTTTACAAAACACAGGATTTTGACAACTCTGATTATACCTTAGTAAATTGGCCATAACTTCCTCTAGGAGAATCAAAATCCAATTCTATTACTTGGATAAATTAATATAGATATGCATCTTTCAAAATAGGTATCACATTTCTTGTTTGGAGCTGTATAATAGTACAACAAATTGGTTAAAGTTGGCTGCAAGTATGAATTTGCATGAAGGAATTAATTTGGAACAAAGCTTAATTGTTTGACATATACATACTTAATTAATTGTATCTTTATGTGATGAATTGTATTTACAGTTGTTCTTAATTAGTGGACTTGAAATTTCACGTAAATGTGTCAAACTGGCTATAATAACTTAGTGAGTCCCAAAAACTATTTTGAATTTTTTTTAAAGCCGATAAAATTATTTAAGTAAATTACACAAGCTTTCATTTTACAGAATAACTAAATTATTATTGCATGATTTAAATAATACAAGGATTTTAAAGTTAATCATTTACAATTTTGGGAGTTCACATTAAACTAGGTAAAGCTTTGAGAACTCATTTTCAAATTTTAACTTGGGAAATCCTTATGGACCATATAATGGGAGATAAGTGTCCCCACCCACTTTTTTTTTTTCTCCTTTTTCCATTTTCCCTTTTCTTTCTTTTCATTTTTCCTTTTTCCTTCCTCATTCCTCCTCTTTATTCAAGTTCTTTGTCCTTGTCTCTTTGCATTAGCCATGGGAGCTTCAAGAGGTCTCTTTTCTCCCTTTAAGGCCCACCTAAAAGCCCTCAAAGTCTACCCTTTCAATCCTTCCAACATAGCTCTATTTTGCCTTCATTTTAACTTATGCTTTTTCTGTTATTTCAATCCCTTTTTAGACTATTTTTAATGGTTGTTTTAGTGCCTTTTCCCTTCCTTTTCAGACTTATTTCTATTTCCAAATAGCAACCTGAAACAGCTTCCAAATGCCACCCAAGGCAGCCCCACAAAGCCATCCAAAACAGCTCCTATTTTAGCTCGTCTTTGGGGCTAATTTCAATCCATTTTTGCTATGTTTCTTGCCACTTTAGGTGGCCATTCCAGCTCCTATTAAGCATCCAAATTATCCCAAATCATCAAGGTAAATTAGTGACCTATTGGTCTTTCTTGTTCTCTTGAATTTCCTTGCATTGTAATAAGCTAATTGCTTTACTTAGTGAACTTGAAATTACAAAGGAAATTGTGTTCTCTTGATTCCAATTGTGAGTGCTTGAATTGTCTATTCATTCCCCTAAATTGAAAACCCTAGCCCAATCTTGCTTATTGGAATTTCTATTATTTAACTATTGGTAATTTGTGTTGGTGTTTGATTGTGAAAATTCAAATACTAGAATGTTATTTTTGGTGTTGGAACATTGGTTGGGAGCTAAATGTGAAAATTGTGTAAATTCAAGTTTTGAGATTTTATTTTTTTGAATTGTAATTTATTATAAGTGTGGGAGATAAAATTGTTAGGTTGATTTGGGTAAATAGGTAATTCTAAATCATACTTTGAAATTGTTGGATTTGGAAAATTGTTGGAATTGTATATTTTTGTTAGTTAGCGAAACTTTAAGAATCTTGATATTTAACATATTCTTTAGGTATGGTATATCTATAAACTTTTTGGTTTTGAGCTCACTAAGGTTAAATTAGCACGTTTTAGCCACTTTTGGAATTCGTTAGATTTGAATGTGTTAGGATGTGTTATATGGGGTTAACTTTGAATTCGGACTTCATTGCTACTAATCCTTGGTTATTCAGTTTGACTTCGAGATGCATATTATATCGTCATTTGAAATTGTTCTAGACTTGTTAAAGACTCCTACACCTTATGTTGGGTGACTTTCAGTTCCTGACTTTCTTGGAAGCTTTGCTTGTACTGTGAGGGGAGAGTTCCTTGTATAGTATTTTCATTGTACTCACCAGATGCATCACTACTTCTTGTATCAACATATTTTACTTAAACTTGACTTATGATCTTTCAAGCTTTTCAAACTAGTTTGTATGTAAATGATTTTGAAAGTGCATTTCAATCATCAAACAATTTAAAGATCAATTTTGAATCACTTATGTATACATGGATATCATTATTAGTTACTTTATATTCTTGAATATAATCACCAAGGGCAAACAATTTAACATTTCATCATCTCTTATTTGATAAGTGTCATTGGACATATGCTTTGAATAAATTTGAAATCAATATTGTCACTTGGAATGAGAGTTGATTTATGTTATTTTGACTTATACAACTGTATTTGACTTTGGATTTGATGGACTTATTTGATTTCAAAAGTAAATATTGGAATATTTGTTATTTGGATAATAATGTTGGAGATGCTTCCATTGATTTTCTTGGTTTTCATCTTGGCATAACTTTATTAATCACATATTCTATTTTTCTTCTGGATTGCTTTATTGAATAATCCTTGTTAGAACACCTGAGCAAAAAATGTATAGTTAGCCTATGTGCACATAATTTATTTTTCAGATATGGTACCTAGTTAGGGAAGGATGCCCTAACCCCATGTGTGGGCCAACATATGTAGTAATGAGTTTGATACCCTAATTAGTGGAGGTTTGGCATTGACTCGTTGTAATCAAAGGGTCCGACAGTTTGTATGAATTGACGGATTTGATACCCTAGTTAGTGGGGGTTTTGCACTGACTTGTTGTAACCAAAATGTTCGATAATTTGTATGAATTGACGGATACACCCTAGTTAATAGGGTTTTGACGTTGACTCGTTGTACCTATATATGTATTTCGGTTTGACAGTTTTGATATTGTATAATGCTTAATTATGATTTTTCCTAAAATGATTATGTAAAATGGTTTGCTCACGTTACTTTGAGATTTTTTGTTATATTTCTCTTACCAAATCGTTATTGAAAACTGTTTAATCACCTTACTTATGTTATTAAAAATGTATTTTTATATAAATTGACTATTGATAAAATATTCGTGTTTTGGCTTATTCCCCGCTTGCTATATTACATATTATCTATTCACGAAGTCTTTATGACTCACCCTTGTTAGTTAATGTTTTTGTTTTCAAATAGTTGATCTTGTTTTCTGAGTTTTGATTCGGGAGAAGTTCTCCATGTGAAGTTCTATTTTGTATTCCCAGCCTTTTAACTTAGACCTAGTTGTATTTGTGTCTGTGTATTTGTAAATTAAATTATACTACGGCCTTATTCTAGGATTTATTCTATTATGTTATGTGCTTTCGGTTATGGATGACTATTTGTGTATTATGTTATTATTCTATCAGGTTTACAAACTTTTAAGTATCCAATTTTTAGATGGACTAATGTAGTTTGTTTCAAGAACCTTTGTAGGCTTGTTTGGGTCATGGTGGATCTACATTCACCCTGATCCACTAGCCAGTCATAACCACAGTTTGGGTCGTGACAGGTATCATAACATTGTCTTGGTAACTATGTAAGGTAGAATGTGTCTAGTAATGTGAAATTTGATTGTTTGATGTTTGGATTCCCTGTGTGCTTGAAATTGGTGCAATCTTACTTGCTTAAATTGTGTAATGTAATTGAAAGTTGAGTTTAAAATGTATGACAGGAACTTGATTCCTATAAAAAAAATTTGATTGTTGAACTTTGAAATTGGTATGTATGTTTGAAGGATTCTAAACTTTTCTTTGATATACTCTTGTTATTGATAATTAAGTTTCATTAGTTGATAATATGTCTAATTAATTTGATTGGAAATTTTGTATGCTAAGTGAAAAGGATTTTACTATCTAGTAAATTGTTGATACTTTGTAGTATTAATCTAAAGATGATAGTTGTTTTATTCCTGTAGGAAAAAAAATAAAATGATTTTTAGGATTAAATTACATGAGAATTTGAGATATTCTTGGTTTGAGATATAAGAATTATATGAGTTAATTGATATTATGGAATTATGGGTATATGCATAATTGATGTCTCAAGTTGAAGTTGGTTGTGTGTGAATTGCTAAATGTGAATAGTGAGTGAAGCTTATTAAATGGATTGTTAGATAAATTTGAAATAATCATTAGTGATTCATTTCGGATTATTAAGCATGTCGATAAAGTAGACATGTGTGAGTGCCTCGACTTGGAAGAAATGGTTGGTGTGTGTGCAGGATTGAGAAAGTGTTATGTGAGCTTCCAAGTAAATTTACATGCTGAATTTGGTTTGTTAATATGCTGAAAATTGTTGGTGATGATTACCTAAGTGATTGGGAAATATGATGTGTGAGATTACTTATGTAAATTGATTACTGAAATGTGTTATGTGAATTAGTGATATGTGAATCACGATTCATTCTATTTTAATTTGTTCAATCAATTTCAGAAATTAAGTTATATTGTGAGAAATTTATACTTGTTAAATGACATAATATGTTAATGTTAACTCTCTAAGACATACTAAGATGAATAAAGTGAATATCTTGAGGACTTATCAAGATGAATAAAGTGAATACTCTAAGATTTACTAAGATGGATAAAACAAATATCCTGAGATTTACCAAGGTGGATAAAGCGAATGCAGCAAGTTGCAACATCTTTCTTTTACCACTGTACGTTATTCACGATTTGGCACTTCTTTCCACTATATACCTTCAAAACAATCACAAACTAAATTATTAACAAAATAAACTAACATTAATTAGCATAAAACCTAACAAACATCAATAACCTAAGATAATTAAGATTTCACAAAGAAACAAACTAAAAACTATTAGATTTCAAATATAATTTCAAGTACTTAGCCAACTTCAACTCTTAAACTGTGATAAAATAATTTTCTTTCATAAAGTTATCACTCATCAATACTTAGATCACTCAAGACCTACATAATTATAAATAAATAAAAATGTAATACTGGAATTGTTATTAATGAAATGAAAGTTTAATATAAACAACGACATTCTTACAAGATAGCGTAGCCTTTGTAGAAAGTTTATTTCACAGAGTATCTTAAGTTGTTGATCAGTTATATTAGGTTGTTCAAGTCTCATCATTAAATCATATTAATTACAAAAGCATGGACAACAAGATAAGTTGCGTGTTTGAAAAATTACAAGTTGAAATGTAATAATATAAAGGGTTTGAAACTTTACTCTATATAGGATCCAATCTCTTCATAGTTAAGAAGGACATATATCATTACTTTGTTATATTCGCTATCTTCTAGTAATTTACATAGAGCAAGACCAATAGTTTTAATAAGGTAAGAAAATATAGAGCTTCGGCCATTACAATCAATATCAATCTCGTCATTTTCGGCTTACTTGCAGTTTTGTATGCATATTGCTTGCAAAGTAAATGCTGCATAAATTGGACATCTCTTCGAGTATGTATGTCTTGATAATTGAACCTTAACACATCCTTTGTTGTGAAATTTCTTTTTAAGATTACCCATACACCTATTAAAGAATGTTATGATTTAATATACAGTGCATCTAATTGAAATAAATATGAATAACCAATGCAAGGTAATTTTAAAGTTACATTTGAAAGGATACATCCACTGATATTGCACTTGGCCACCAACTTTCATCTCATGAGCTAAGTGAATCGGCAAATGTTCCATAAGATCAAAAACCAGGTATTAACTTTAATTTCATCTTACAAAAAGTCGCATGAGTATTTGATTCAAGTTGCTCTATATGTAGAACACTCAACTCAACTACATAAATATCTCATAAGAAATTACTAAGTTCTATAATATCCCAAATTGGCTTCAGAATCATGTCTTGGAGTACAATTGCAATAACATGTACATGAACACATGATGGTCATGGTTCTTCATACCATAAACTTAGCAATCTTTTATATTTACACAATGAGACAAATTAGAAGCATAACCATCCGAGAACTTGACATCATTCTTGATCCATTCACAAACCAACATCTTATCATCCTTATAAAGAGCATAGGTTGCTTTAGGCTTAACATTTTTCCATTAACCTTACACAACTCTTATTTTAGATGATGACATATCTCATTCAAATCTTGATGAGCTCGTCGATGTCCTTGATTTTAACTTTAAAGTCCATGATAGTATTGAAAATATTGTTATACTCATTCTTCTCAATATGCACGACGTCCGAGTTATGGCTGAAGTAGATTGGTAGACCAGTGTGGAAACTCCCAAAATATACACATCTTCACCCAATTCTTATCCTTTCCGTAAGTTGAAACATCAAATTATCTAACTTGAGAAATACCTTCTCACTCAACAATCTGGGAGATGGTGAGTTTTTTTTAAAACAATTTCTTTGCTCTCAGAAAAGGTGATTGTCAAGCAAGAATGGATTATAACAATCAAATTGACATTGTTTCCTACCATGCTATAATGTGAAGGATTGTGTACTTTCCATACTTATGGGACATGATAGTCTACCATAGGTCCTTCACCTAGACAGAAGTCATACCATAAGCAAGAAAGTAATGATTGTTCGTAGACGAGCATCTCTCATATTGAATTTTACTTTAAATTTATCAAAAGTCAAGATGCCATCTATCTAAAGTTTTTTCAACTTATCTATTAAAGGCTTGAGATAGACATCAAATTTTTTTGCCAAGATAGACTTAACTAGGAATTACAAGAAAATGTTGTTTTGCTTCATTCACATGCTTGGTGTAAAGTTAAAAGAGTGATAAACACTGGCCAACATAAATATTGAGATATCGAATTACCAAATGGAGTTAATCAATTTATTGAAAGCTTAAGTTTAACATTCTTGTGACCATGATGGGTGGATGGACTTTCCCAAAGTGTTTCTATGCTTCCCCATCGGATGAATATATCATCACATCTGGTTTTTCCCGTTTGCCTTGCTTGTGCCATCTCAAGTTTTTTGTAGTGACCTTAGACATATAAAGCCTCTATAACCTCTTAATGATCGACAAGTGTTGCAATACCTTATGGGGTATGTTTACACCCTTACACTTGTTCACATCGTAATACAACTAGAACTGATTCGGACTAACATAAATGTTATCATATCCAAGTTCTAACTCATTCACCAACTTGGTATACTCGTAAAACATCCAGGTAACTTTTTATCTTTTTGGAGAAGACCCTTAATAATTTGGACGAACCTATTGTAACAATTCTCTAAAACATTAAACTTTGACTTGCAGTTCAAAAGTTTAGTCATGGCTGAATGAATGGTTTCTTCACACCTTACCCATACCGGATCATCTACAATTGCCTAATATCTCATAAAACTTTGCAGCTTCCAGAGTGGGATTCTTCAGGACCCAATTGTAATTTGGGCTTACTGAATCCACATCATTTTTGTCATCTGGTTTGTATTAGGTAGGATTTCATCTACAACAATGTTTGATGGTTGATCTTTCAAAAACTCCACGAACCCAGTATTACCACATCGTCCTCACCATATAGACTCCACCTTCTATATTTTGCAGTAAAACCATTATCTAGTAAGAAATTTACTATTGTCTTAGAGTTTGCTGAGACATCGTATTTTTTTCATCTAATGTATATCTCGTACTAGTAAAGGAAAAGTCGATAAATTCTTTAACCCATTCTCTAAATTCATCTGGCAGCATAATTCATCACATGACGGTACATCTAAGTACTGTCAACATACATTGTCTATGTGTTAGTCATTACTTCAACTCTATCATTTCAATACAATAATAACACAACAGATAAATTGTCTTAAAATGAATAAACCAATTATTAGTATATGCTCTCTACCACCTTCAACGCCATCCTAAGGGTTAGTCCTATCCTATTTAGAAAAGCAACACTCTTATTCTAATGATATGCTTAATCTTTCATCAAATGTATACCTCATACTAGTAAAGGAAAAGTCGAGAAATCCATTAATCCATTCCCTAAATTCATCTGACACTACATGATCCACCACATGATGGTACATCTAACGTCTATCAATATACATTGTCTATGTGTTGGTTATTACATCAACTCTATTATTTCAGTACAATAACTATACAATAGATAGATTATCTTAAAAAGAATGAACCAATTATAAGTATATGCTCTCTACCACCTTCAACGCCATCCTGATGGTTGGTCCTATCTTATTTAGAAAAGCAACATTATCATTCTAAAGATATGCTTAATTTTTTTGTCCCAACTTGGCAAAATTCGGATAGCATTTCGCAATGGCCCCCTAAGTACACAGCATAAACAAGTCATCACTATGTCTATATATGTACCTAGAAAACAAAGAGAAATGCATCTCAAATTTCGACTAAATAGATAAAAAGATAAGCATATCACCATAACTAATGGAGTGTTCACATTCCTAAATTTTCCACTTAACTTGGATAATTCAAGAATCCTTTTTAATGAATTTAATATACGTTCTTCATGTCAAACAAACATATATTACTTCATTTCAAATGATTCTTAAACTAATTTTTAAGGGATGATATGCATGCAGCTACTTTTCAATGACTATTTATTAATAAGGACTTTACAAAATGGCCTTGAAGTGTGAAATGTTTATAGCTACTTAATTTTTTAGGAATAAATTCTATGACTTTTGATTGGTTTAATAAATTTTGTTTTTGTTACTACTAGTGATAAAGAAGTGAGGATGCTTGTTACAAAGGTGGATACATACATTTCATTCTACCATCTCATAGTATATCATCACAATAATTTTCTAACAAATTATCAACAACCATTGCATTGAGGTTTATTTCAAAGGATTAGATACCCCTTTCAATTGTAGTGAGAAACCCTTACTTTACCCCCTAGATTTCAGCAAGAATGTTCCCAGAATATCCTAATCCCTTGCTTTGTTCCCATCATTGATAAAAACTATCAGTGCTTGGTTACCGTATATTTCAATTGTTTCATCAAACATATCTCGAGATAGACATAGGTTATAGATTCTAGTGTCAATCTCATTTTTGTTTAAATCCATTAGTACTTAAAACAAAGTTTACATTTTGTTCTCGAAGAGTTTCAAGAAAACATTTTTCTTATTCTCTTTCACTTTGCAAAGATTTCTAGAACAAGACATACTTATCTCTAGAGACAATATAGATATTGTTTAGGATGACAAATTCTTTGTCTATCATTCATCTACCTTCATATGTGTCACTACAAGTCCAATAATCGCTCATGTATTACCTTATTACAGGATAAAGGGAATTACATCAAAACATATGAATTCCATATAAGTTAATAAGATGATTTCAAGTCAAAGGATCACTTATACCACCAATGCTTTGAGAACTTCTATTAATATGTGAGTAATTCTTGTACTAGATTAATTTAGTGTATTTTGTTCAACTAATAAGATCTCATATGTTTGTCTCAGCATCCATGCATGTATTTGTTCAACTACTCTTTTTATAAGAGTGACAACATATGCTAGTCTCGAAGAATCATCAATATCTATATTCTTGCTGATACATTACTGGGAATTCTTTTAGAATAATACTTTATGTATGTCATATCTCACAATTATGATCAATATTATAATTATGCATGCACAATATTTATTTTTTAGACTTTATATATTGTTGTACTAAATCATTATTTAAATAATATAATAAAGAATGCATAATAAATATTATTACATGCATTTGTACAAATAAAGTGTCATTGCAACAAACTATAACTAACTCTTGGATACCAATACTAATAGTGTCAACATTACAACATAGATGTTGAGACATAACAATGTCATTTTTTTATTTTTTTTGACAAATAATGATTTTTGTAAATCACTTATATCAGTAATCATGTAGATTATGTTGCATTATCATATCTATAGCAACTATAATACTAGTAGAATAACAAATCAACACAATCTAGGTCTAGGAAGAATTGGAGAAAATTGGAGTACTTGAAATGTAGCGAGGAGCAGGATAAAGCTCGTGGATGATAGGCTGGATAGCGACAGATATGATGTGTTTCTCCTATCTGCATCTGCCATATGATAGATGCAAATAGTAAAATTGTTGATGCATATAGTAATTATTTGTGTTTGCATTTCCTGCGCTTGCAAATGAATTTTTTGGTTTATACACTTGATGGAAATGAATTTAATTGTTGTTCTGGCTATGAATCAACTCATGAAATTTGACATATATTAAATGTGACACATGAAGGAACAATACAAGTCAAGAAATCAAAAGTAAACATACTTGTTCATGATTATGAAGGTTTCAAAATGAATACTAATGAAACTATTTTAGAAATGTTTCGTAGGTTTACAAAAATCATCAATGCCCTCAAGGAATTAGGAAATACATACTCAAATGAAGAAATAGATGACAAGTTCTAAGGATGTCCACCTAAAAGATGGAGGACTAAAAAATTATCATTGAGGAGGCAAAAGTTCTAAAGATTCTCACTCTAGACAAATTGATAGGTTTTCTAGAACTCATCAAATGCAAGAAAAACACAAAAAAGTAGCTCAGAGATGAAATGCATTGATCTAATGGCTTCGCAAAATGTCCTTAAAGTTTTATCTCTAAATCCTTAAGGTAAAACATAGTTATCATTCCAGGATGGATTTCAAGTGTGTGTATGTGATCTTGTTACAAAGTGTGAACCTTCCACCCATTATTCAACTGTAAATCACCATATTGATTGTGATGATAATGAGGTAAACTTATCATATTCTTTTGTTGATTTGTAAGATACTTTTAAAGATCTAATTGAACAATATGCTAATATTGGTTTAGAGTTAAGAAAAGCAATAAATCAATTACATCTATATATGCTAAAAACAAAAAGCCAAAGGCAAAATTGTTTGAAGCAAATGAAAAGATAGAATCTCTTTTTCATGCACCTTATGTGCATGAAACCCTTAATTATTTAAATAAAAGATAAGAAATCTATATAAGACATTATCTAAATTTGTTAATGGTGAAAAAAATATCTTAACATGCTACTGAATAGTTAGAAATGTCTTTTTGATAAAATAGGTTTTAGTTATCACACTAGTCCCTCACACTCTTTGTACAAGCTTAACATAATTTTTTTTGTTAAAAGCGAAGTATGTCATTTCTGCAGTAAGGCTGGTTACAAAGTCTTAACCTATAAAGTTAAGAAAAGAAATGCCAAAGGGAAGGAAAAATTGGTTTGGGTACAAAAAATCTTAAACTCCCCTTCAGAAATTAAGACAAATCCTACAGGACCCAAGCTATACTAGATACCAACTATTAAATGATATATTAATTGTAGGGTTGTCTCAAAGGAAAAGAAACAAATTCCTTCTGGGTATTTGATAGTTGCTATTCAAAATATATGATTGGTAAAAAGGAGTGTTTCTCTTATCCTAAGTTAAGCAACAATTGATTTATCACATTTGGAGATAACATCAAAGGAAAAATTTGAAAGGATATGTGTAACACCCTATATGCTATACAAATAATATTACTGTTTCAATTAAACTATCGCATGTTCCCATGAACACTCATTCTTTATTTTTATCTTAACATATTACGATATTATTTGAACCATACATAGAAATATCACTAAATTACTAACTCATTTTCTTACATATTTGTTGGAATACATTATGCCCACAAAAATAAATATACCACAAATGACAACGAAATGCAATTGTCTTAAACTCCAAATTTGGAGGAATCATAAAAGACTTAATAAACACATTTGCAATCCTAACGGCCATAAATCAAACATTCCAACATATGAAAATATAGATATGAGAATACATCTTGTACATATGTATACAACTATTTTAATACTTACATCAAACTACACGATCTCCCAGATCTGACTTTCACAAGTCCCAATCTACTATCTATAGGTCAACAATTAATATTAAGTACCTGGGTTGTGGGAATAGGGATGACACAATTCCTTAAATTCATAGATTCGGCCAAAAGAATACAACATAACCTACATCATCCTTGAAATCCTATCAAAACCACACATAGTCTTAGATTTGAGACTAACACCCAACATACTCCGAGTATAACACAAATCTCTCAATTGAGATCAGTCAAAACCCTATGCAATAAACCATTTCATTAGAAACTCATGCCAAAAGCACCTCAGTAGCTCACCATCTTAATCTCCTCATTTATAACCTCACTCATGTCATAGCCTTCATCCATCTCCAGATCCTCCTCTATCTCTTTAGTCGTCAAATCCTCCTCGATCTCCTTAATCATTAGACCTTTTTTCGGATCCTCCTCGATTTCCAAGTCCTTTACTAGTAGATCCTTGATGATCAGACCCACCATATTGTACTTTCTAGTCAAGATCATATACTACTGCACAGGCATATGCCATCCAAAAGGTTGTACCACATACCACCATAATGCACTTTCATACACGTACTCCCAAATCTCGATAACTCTCAAACACACCCAATCAATTTGAAACACTAAGTTATAAAACATGAGACATAAATCCCAGTAGATACATGTACACAAATTGGTTTCTAGTTTATCTAATTAGATAATGTAGTGTATCCAATTCTCTATATTTCTCTCAAATAACATTTTCTCTCATCACTCTTACTTTCTCGTCTCCCATGGTAGTTTTCTCACCATCCAGATATAATGTATTGAGGGAGAAGTTAGCCAAACAAAATGATCTCTTTGCCATCGCCATTAAGAAACCTATAATTCCACTATGTCCTGAACTTGTTATTTTTGCAATTTAGTCTCTGCAACTTTTCCTTTCAATTTAATTGCGTACAAAACAATTTTCTCAATAATTTATAATCCTATGCCTCAATTAAGAATTTTTTTTCATTCATTCATCTATATTCGTTTCCTTCAGGACATTTTAAATTAAGATAAATCTCACATTCCACAGTGTATGGCATTCAGATAATATTACAGTTTAATTATACTTTGTGCACCCTTGGGACATGTGAATTATTATTATTTTACCATGATATTATCCGAATAACACACAAAAACATCACTTATTCACCAACTATTTTTAGCAGATTTTTTAAAGCACATTAAAGCCACGAATGTAAACACACTAAAGATAACAATTAAATGCAACAGATTCACACTCTAAAATCAGTGTGACCCATATATAACTTGACAAATACATATTCAATCCTAATTGTTATAAATCACATATACCAATATAGGAACACATAGATCTGAAAACACAATACTTATACATATATTTACAACCGTTTTTATACAGTCATTTTTAATATTTATGTTACATTACATGTATTCCTAGATTTGACTTCTACGAGTCCAGATCTACTATCAACTGGTCAAAATTAACATTTAAGTACCAGAGTTAATGGGAATAGCGATATTACAAATGCACGAATTCATAGATTTGGCCAAAATCATATAACACAAACCTACATCATGTTAGTATTATTGTCCAAGAGTCAATTAATAGTTAGTTGTAATAATACTTTATTTGTATATACTGCATGTAATAATATCTATTTTGGTATTCTTTATTATAATGTTTAAATGAGATTTAGTAGAATGACAGATAAAATCTCTAGAATAAATATTTGTGTATACATCATTATGATGTTGATCATAACTGTGAGATATGACATATATAAAATATTATTCTAAAAACATACCTAGTCAATGAGACATCAAAAATAAGGATATTGATGATTTTTTGGGACAATATATGTCGTATCATTCTTTTATAAAAAGAGTAGTGATCTCATAAACTACAAGCATGAAGATACTAAGATAAACATATGGGTGCTTGTTAGTTGAACAAGTACACTGAATTAACCCAACACGAGAAATCATTTAGAGTCTTTACTCACGTGTCAATAGAAGTTCTCAAAGTATTGGTAGTGTAAGTGATCATTTGGCTTGAGATCATCTTATTACCTTATATGTGAACCTATATATTTTGATGTTATTCCTCTTTATCTTATAATAAGGATAATAAATATGTGATTATTGGACATGTAGTGAAGCATATGAAGGTAGATAAATAATAGACAAAGAATTCATCATCCTCAGTAATGAGGACGAGTATCTCACGGCCTCTTCGGACAAGTATGCCTTATTCTGGGAATCTTTGCAAAGTGTATTCTTGAATCACTTTGAGGAAAAAAATGTAAACTTGGTTTCAAGTATAAATAGATTTAGACAAAAATAAGATTGACATTAGACTCTATGCATTTTGTCTATCTCAAGATATGTTTGATGAATGGATTGAATTACATGGTAATGAAGTACTAAAAGGTTTGATCAATGATCTTAGTTTTACTTGTACATGGGTGATAAGTTCTTAAAAGAACTTATATTACATCTCATTATTCATCAATTTTAGCTAAGTTCTTGAGCTTTGCATAACAATTTGGTTAGTTTTAGCTTAGTTTGTAGTTTGTAGTTTATTGTATATTGTATTAAGTTTTTATATGTTAGTTGTTTTTGCTTATGATTTTGCTTTCCAATAAGAGTCCTAATTCTAATTGATTTTGGTTGAATGTTTTGAAAGTTCAAGGCTTCAAGGAGTCAATTTTAAAGACCAAATACAGAAGGGATGTATTTCCAGCTCGTTGGGTGCCTAGGATGTGAAAACTGGCATTGCAGCATTGAAGATTGTGAAGGAGCCCTGTTTGGTGCCAAGGTGCAAGAGCTCTCTACCAGAATTTGTTTAGACAGATTGTAAGGTGCCCTAGTGCTTGAAAGTTGGTGCCTAGGCAACATCCCAATATTTCAGCCCCCTGTTTCATCCAAAATGCTGTAAAACTATGATTTGGGGGCTTATATAAGGAAAATAGGCTAGGGTTAGAAGGGGGAATGAATTGGGAATGCTTTTTTGCAGATAGAAGGAGCCTTGAGAGACAAAAGGGGCAAGAGGAGAAAGGGAATCTAGAGCTTGAAGATTGAAGATTGGAAACAACCTTTACAAGTCTTATCTTTCTCTTCCTTCCTTCCTAGTTCCTTGTATATTCTTGATGGATTGTTTATTTGAAATCATGCCCAAGTCTATTTGTATGAATTAATTCCCTTTCTAGGATTATAATGGAACACAAATATAATTTGATTTGATTCTATCTATGGATTGCTTAGATTGTGGTATTTATGTTATGTATATCATTTCATGTTTAATGCTTCTAATTTATTGATCTCCAATTATATTGATGTGGTAAATTCGAGGATCCTTAACAAAAGAAATCTAGTTTAGTCTTGAATGAGATAATACATGTTTGAATTCATTCACTTGGATAGTTGGATTTGATTTGCGTATAAGATAAACATATACCTATATGCCATGTATAACCAATTGAGGTTTTATCTTAATGCGTCTTGATTAATTCAATTCTCATAGACATATAGTGAATTGGTTAATCAAGATATGATAATAAGCAATTCGAAAGATGCTTCTAATTGAATTAGAATCCTTGGTTAATATCATAATACCATGAATCTAAGCATGATAGGATAAATGCAAATTATGCCAAGTGTGAGGGAAACTGTAATCCTAGGCTCATCTCAATATCTTTATTTCAAGTTCATTGTTTGATAAATTAGTTAATCAATTCCAAAGTTAATTATTTGGATAAAATTAGGATTGATACAATTTCAATACTTAACATTGTTAGATAATTCCTTGTTGGAACAATATTCTACTTCATCTCTTTATTACTTGTTCACGACATGTACACTTGCTAGGTGAAACTAACAACAGTGGCTGGTCATGATACATGGCTAGATGTGTACATTGATCTAAGAATGTAAGTTGGCCAGTTTACTAAAACCAAAGTTAAATTAAAAGTGTTTTAATTTATCCGTACTCTTATGAAGTAGCCAATTATATTTATTGCTAACGAACGAGAAAAGGTAACGGGTTACACACTTTAATTGATTTAGGTTAAGAATCTAGAAGCATAATGAAATCTTGAAATTAATAGTCAACTTCCAAGCACATAAGGGTAAAAAAGTAATTGTTACCTTATATATATATATATGGCAAGATTTGCTTTCTTGAAAGACAAGGAAAAGTCTAGTGGAAATTTTAATTGGATTTGGAATCCTAAATGGATATAGAATCCTAATTGGATTTAGGCCACTTTAAATCCAATTAGGATTCTAAAGGTCCATTAGTAATCATAATTGGATTATGGATTACTAAAGGAGTTTTGAGTCTTACATGATAACCAAGCACTGAAAGGTTTGATAAATAATCTTAACTTTTCTTGTACTTAGATAGTCATAATAGCTTGTTAGATGTCAGTCTTGATCCATGAATGTAAGTTGGTTGGTTTAGTAAAGCGAAAGTTATAATCAAAGTGTTTAAATTAACTATACTTCTTATAAAGTATCCAATTATATTTATTGCCAACGTATGAGAGAACCTAATGGGTTACACACTTTAATTAACTTAGGTTGAGAACCTAGAAGGATTAATAGAGTCTTGGAATTAATAGTTAACTTTTAATCACATAAGAGTAAAAAGGTAATTGTTACTTATACATATATGACAAGACTTGTTTTCTTGAAAGTCAAGGAAAAGTCTAGTAGGAATCCTAATTAGATTTAGGCCACTATGAGTCTAAAGACCCATAATAGGATTAAAAATTACTAAAGGAGCTTTAGGCCTTAGGCCTTGGGATTTAAGTTTAATCAAATCCCAAACAAGGAATTATTATAACTCCTAAAGCTTTAGCCGCACGACTATATATATGTTACTAAGGGATCTGGCCAATGTGTGAAATTATGCTAGACATTTGAGACACTCGGCCATGTAAGAGATTGTTAGCAAGAAGAGTTCTTGAAAATCTCATTCCCTAGTCATGGCCTTCTTTGTTGAAGCAAAAGAGTTTTTGCTTCAAGAACAATCCTCCATTAACTGATTTGACTAAGTGGAAGCTAGCACATATCCTAAGGGTGAATTGATTTCTTCGAATCGTTTTCGAAAAAAGTAAAGGTTTTGAACCATCAATTAGAGGCTTAGTCGTTTGAATAGATTACTAAACATTAGTCATACTTTATGTTTGATTAGGAAAATTGTTTTAACAATTTGTGGAAGAACTTCAAGCATCCTCGCTAAACAATCAAACTAACTGTGTGAAGAAAGCTCAAGAGGTTAATTTTTAATCTTTTGATTTCGTAATATATATAAATATTTAATTGAATACCTAGGTTCTTGGTTAGGGAAAATTTTAATTTCTCTGCGTATGCATATGATGCATAACCCTATATTTCCCAACAAGCCATTTTTGCTTGTGTTTGGAAGCCAGGGATACTAAGGCTTCACAGCATTAGAAGACCCTTGATTATTCCATGTAAAACTAGGATGATTTCCCTATTTCGGATTGTAAATGTTCGAAAATGGGTTATTCTCCGTATTGTGGTTGCCCATATATTGCATTGATTCACTATGGGCATTAGTCATCAGTATGACTATCCCCACATATCTCACAAGCCAAGATTAGGCTTTTGATTTCTTGAACCGTAAGATTGTCAAATCTTTTTGATAAGCTCACCAGGTTGTGCCATTAAGGCAATGATGGCATCTAGCTTATATGCACCAGCTACTCTTCGGGTTACCAATATCTTAGAAGGCCACTGGTAGTTGTTGGAGACCATATCCTCGAACAGCTCATATACTTCGTCAATGTACTTTGCCATTAATGCACTGCCAGTTGTGAAATCAATGGTAGTTCTTGTTTTGCTTACCAAACCATTGTAGAATGTTTGAACTTGTAGCCTTTTTGGAATACCATTGTGAGGAAACTTTTGAAGCGAATCCTTGTACCTTTCCTAAGCTTCATAGAGAGATTCTTGGTCTTATTGATGGGGGTGTTGCAGGTGAGGGTGTTGGTAGTAGTGTTATGATATAGGGGATTGTGGAGGAGGTTCCTTAGTGGAACCAGTTGTGGAGGATTTCGTGGAAGAGGTACCAGGTTTTGGAGTACCTATGGTAGAGGTAAAGGAGGAACTGCTGTAGATTCTGGATGTTGTGTAAGATGACCAAAGAGGTATCACTGAGTACCAGTTGGGGGATCCCTTATGGGACAGCTATGCGAGACTTGTAGAATAGTGAAAACTGAGGATATTGAGGCATACTGAGATGCCTTGATTGTATTCTTTTGACATGAGTCTTTATAGACATTGATTGCATGTTTTGTCTTGTCTTGGAGAAAAGATCTAAATGAAGGCATCAGGAGGATCCTTGTTGTTTAGGTAGAGTTAGAATGCATAGTTATTATTTACTAATCCCTTGTTTCCAATGTAGTAACCTCACGATATAGCACGTAAACTCTAATAATTAATTATAAGTATATTTTAATTCATTTTTGTCGTACATGTGAGTAAGTGTAGATTTTGAAGGGTATATTGTGTTATGGCATTCTGGGAATGTCCTATTAAAGTGACATTTGAATGGGTCCATGTATCATAAATAGTTTCCATTATGATACAAGTCAAGCCATAACACATTTATCCTAAAGAAGAATGTGGTGGAGTAGTAGCAAGTGCTATAAAATTTTTATGTATTATAGGATAATCAAGGAGCTAGGGTGCGTATTTTATCTTATAGTATGCAGGCGTGTTACATAAAGCATGGTATCACACGACTTAATGGGTTTTCCTTAGAGGAACGTTCTAAGATCTTTGCATGTATAAGGTTAGGCTTTCAAGATTCATTAGCAAATAGGATATGCATATACCTTCCAACATGTGAAACCATGAGAAGTTGTATTGTTCCGAACGATACCATTATATATTAATATACTAACCATATAGGAAGAGATTAATACAAGGAAGTTAGGGTGACGATCCATATACTTACACGGAAGCAAGATAATGGCATTCTGAATACGATACAAGTTGGGGCATTTAGGCTTTCATGTAGTCATGTAAATCTTTCACAAGGCACACAAATGTCACACGCATGTCAAGTAAATGCAAGCAAGTAATAGTAATTTGTACCATGTAAAGCATAATTGAAACAAGTAACATAACCCTAGTATACATGGAGTTTAGTTTACAAACTCTCCAGTAGATCCTTTATAAGATTTTATTTATTTATTTATTTTATTTTATTTTATTTTATAAATTAGTTATCACCCTACTTTTCAATGGAAATAGAGAAAATTTAAAAATATTGCCACAAAGTATATATTTTTTTTAATACTTTCTATGACTTCCATGGCCAATGAAAATTATTTTGAAATTACACTAAATGTGATGCTAGTTAAGAGGACTAGTTACGATAATGAGAAGTTTAGTGAAAATACCCATCTTACCCAACAGTAGGTTGGTCTTCTATACAATAGGTTGTGCATCAATAATAATTAGTTAAAAATAAAAAGTTGACATGTAAATAAATAATAAGAGCTATTCGAAAAATACAAAGAAAAGAGTATCCCAAAAAATTTAACATGTAAAATATTAATAGAGTGAAAACTAAGAGGATGTAAAATAAAGAAACAAAGTTGTAGTTAAATAAACTAATATAAGTTTTAGAATATTAAAGTTAAAAATTAAGATCATATATGGAATTCGAAATCCTAATTCAAGCATGCAAACCTACTTGAGAAACAAAGAAAAGGAAAACTAGACCAAATATGCAATTTTTACCCAAAAAAAATGCCAAAGATAAAAAAAAAAAATAATCATGTGCTTTAATGAAATGAAAAAAAGATTTGAAAACTGAAAATCCTAATCTAAACATGTATAATTAAGGCTGGTGAAGGCCGTACGATACAAGGCTCTGTCGCTAATTGCTACATGTGCTTGGTGAGTCTGAAAACACTATCTTTTAAGGTATGGTTGAGTACAAACTATTTTTGTATATAAAAAAACTATTATTTCAAAATATTTTGGAACATTGAATATCATTTTGAAATATTAAATTTTAAAATCAAGCTAATTTTGAAATTAAATTTTTTTTTTTTTTTTGGATGATTTTGATAACATTTTGAAATCCAATTAAAAATATTTAGACTTGCAGGTAATAATATTTTTCTATGTAATGTCTTAATAACAAAAATGCATTTATTACTAAACTAAATAATAAATTTCTAGCCTTCAATTAATGTCTGTAATTTTAATGTGCAAAAAAATGGTCACTCGTGATAATAATAAAAGTAACGTGCAAGAAAATATTGTTAATCATGAGGAACACATTGAGATACATTTTTGATAGGATATTCTAATGAATATTTTAAGAGCTTTGGTAAGATGTAATAAATATAATTTAAATATTTTAAAATTAATAACTTATTAATTACATTGCATTAAAATTATTACACCTACTACTACTGTAAGTGCTAAAAAATCATTTCCATATGTATCATTTAGATAAGTTCCATAAGGTCTCTAATTAGAAAATTTATTTTTTATTTCATAGGAATAAGCTAAATTAATGTGCATTAGGCATTCAATGACAAATATGCTAATCTTTCCTATTACATTAAAATACTAATGTAGTCAACATATTTTCCTATGATTTATATGATTTTCTTTAGTACCATTATCTACCATTATCTTATAATTTCTTTAGTAGACTTTATTTTATTAACAAATATGTCATTTATATGATTTTCTTATTTTTCTAGTTTGGGCAATAAATTAAAGTTATCTAGAATCTTCTACTGTTTCTTATATAAATAATTCTTGATTCTTGGTTAGTTAAAGCATCATAGTAAGAGAAAGGAAGAAGAAATACAATGAGAGCTCACCAGCGTACAGTGAGAGAGAGGGACAGAGAGAGAGAGAATAACCAAAACACCAAACTACAAAATTTTTCTATCCATAATGACTAGAAAGAAGATTAAACTTGCCTGGATAGAACGACGAAGTGAAAGGAAAGCCAGTTTTCAGAAAAGGAATCAAAGTTTGTTAAAGAAGGTGACTGAGTTGACGACACTATGTGGTGTTGATGCCTTTATTATAATTTATGGTCCTGGGCTTGATAATGAGCAACTCAAGATATGGCCATCTGAAGAGAAGACTCTTGAACTGCTAGTCAAGTATCAGGATGCACCTGAATTGGAGAGATTCAAGAAAAAGGTCAACCAAGAAAGCTATCTTGCAGAGCAAATGACAAAACTAAAAGAGAAGTTGCGTAACAAATGGGAAAAGAATAATGAGATGAACATGAAAAATCTCATCCATTCAATCGTCAATTATAATAGGCCAGTGATTGAGTTTCCAAAGCCTGATATAACTAATTTAATGTGGTTTTTGCAGGAAAAAGCCTTGGAGAGTAAAAGAAGGGCCATATGCCTTAAGAATGATCCAGAAGACCCTATGATTGAATCTCATATCATTGATCAAGTCTTAAGGTTGGATGAAATGGGCCAACCCCAGATGAATGCCATGGCCGATGGTGATAAAGTTAGGATTAATCCCATTATTCCGTGTACATTAAAGGGACAATTGTTCCGATCTCCCAATCAAATTCCTCAAATCCCCGAGATTGGTATTGATGACTCTAGCAATATTAAAATGACATATGTGGGCCTCACTTTAGGCTTTTACCTTGAAAATAATGTAAGGTTGCCTTTTGATACTTATGTTGGTAGTAGCACTGGTTGTGGGTGGAATAAGTGCAAGAGTTTTCAATGAAGGCTCCGCTAGTGGTGGCAATGGTGTAAGTGATATAGGGTTAAGGACCTATGGGGCTTTAGTTAGAGGGATTAGTGTAAGAGATGTGGGTTACTTTGGAGAAAATGTTAGTGGAACAAATGTGGAGCTAGAGAATATGTCCAACAATGGGATACTAAATACAGGGTTCCCTAATTATACAAATTTTGGAAGCATTTGTGGAAGTACAGATATGGGGCAAGGTTTGTATCCTCATTCTAAGATGTCTGAAGGGCTTGGTAGTGGTGCTCCTTTAGGTGGAAATGACAATGAATTAGGTTATGGGGATATTAGAGGATGCAATATTGAAAATAAGATAATGTTGGGGTTAGATCAAGGAAATTGTACGACTAACAAAGATTTTGATGTTCAAGGTGATGTGGGAGGATTTTTGCAAGAAAATTTAAAACTTGGACACGTTAATAATGGCCTTATAATGCCTACACAAGGATTCTTTGTTGGTAGCGGCAATTTTGCTAATGAAAGTGAAATTGGTCTCCCTCATAATTTTATTCACAAAAGTAGTGGCGATAATGATGTGTGAGTTGTTGAAGATACTACAAAGATATAGCCAAATCCTTTTGCTGCATAAATTTAAATATTTATTTAATGCTAGTATTTTACATAGGAAAAAAGTTATTGATGATGGTGTATACACCATTCATTTTATATGAAGATTGTCTTTTGATTAAATATTGAATATTTGGGACTTGCATTTATGTGAGAGACAGTATGAATAAACCAAGTATATCAAGTAGTTTCTCTTATTATTCTATCATATGATCTTAATGTGTTTTTATAAGAATGCATGTAATGCAAAATTCACTTGTTATGTTGGCATTTTGTTTTATTATGTCAAGGCAAACTTTTTGTTTACAGTATAATCAGGGTAATTGTAGTATTTGACAAATTAACTTATCAATTTTGTGGGATTAATAATAATTAAGAAATAATGTATCAAATGTCTGGAGTAATATACAAAATTTTGAAAACTACAATTTGATCACTATGTTCTGACTTTAAATTATATTAAAATAATAATAATAGTTTGAAAGAAACCAATTCTATCAGCAATCTAACGTAAACAATTCAGACAAAACCAAGAACAACAATGGGAATAATATCACTGAAATTTCATTAAAAATTTTCCAAATATAAGTGAGTTTTACTGATCTGTTAAAAACTAAATGTAACAGCATAAACTAGACTAAAAGAAAGCCATAGAAAAAAGAATAGTAAAGAAGGCAGGGAAGAACAGAGACTAACAAAAAGACTAAGAGTTTATCTAATAACATAATCCTTATCCTTAAACAATTCTAATTCCTCTTTTATAACTCCCAATAGTTGCAGCTTGCCAATATGCAATAAGGCCCTGTCTAGTATCTTAGGTTAAGTTTCATGTGAATATTACCACCATCCAAATCAACCTTATCCTCAAGGTTAATAGAAAAATTTTAAAAGTTATTGAGCAAGCCGAGCAAGATCAATCCAAGTTGTAGTCATTCTTTGTTGATGGCTTACACATGGACCATAGTAGCGTGAGATCCCCAATGTGAAAAGACTTTGTCATCTGTCTACTTCATCAATTGCTTTGTCCACTTTATCACTTGCTTAAAGTTTGTAATAATAAAGATTCCGATGATAGTCAACTTGAGTTTGATCCTCTCAAGTTTATTATCATTCTTAACAGCAACTGCTATACACCCTGCAGTGTCAAAATGATTCAGTAGATGCCTTAGAACAACAATTTCTTTTGTAGTAACCACTCCCACATTTTTTTCCCAATCAACACAATAATTTAAGCAGTAAACCATCTAATTCAAACCATCTAATTCAAGCTATGTTTAAAATCAATTTCATCTCTTTGCCACTTTACCTTAGCAGTGTGCTCTATAAATATCAAAGTCCTTTAGTGATAGTACCAAGTCACAAGTACACTGCACACAGATGCTTCAATGGATAACCTATGCTTAAAAACAAGGTTATGCAACGGTCGTTCCCAAGAAAATAAATTAACTTTAACTAGCCAGGCAACATAATCCATAACGTCTTACTTTCCACACATTGAAATAAATATCTAGAATAATTTACAAGGCTTGGAAGCATATTTTCTTTCTTAAGGAGAAATATTTACTTTAATAAATATCATACTTTATTCGATTCCAATTCATACATTTTTGTTCTTCCTTCATTTCAAAGTTGAAGAAATTGTTTGTGGATTTCTGTTGGAATCAAGGGGTTCTTCGAGACATCATTGGGTATCTTGGAAAAGGAATATAGGCCCATGGATGAAGGAGTTTATGCATGAAATCTTTTCATGAAACCATGCATTCCATGGCTGTTGAATTGGCATAAGCTTTTATGGAAATGAATTCGTTATGGGCGAATTTAAAGAGGGGGAAATATGGCGGACCATCTCTTCTCAATATATCCTCCTTTGGTTATGCCTCATATATTTGGTGCATCATAACCATCTCTTCTCTCAAAAACTCCAAGCTTTAGATGATGACATAGTCGGATAAGGAGCTGGTGGTTCCATTTGCACGTCCATATATTTCTTTAGATTGATTTTCAGCAAGAGCTTCATTGTTGCACCAACGAATAAATTATGTGTCTGGTCTTTTCTCTTTCAAATCTTTTTGGCATATAACTAGGATTAAAAACGAGTCATCTTCATAGCATAAGGCTTTGTAATAAGAGAATTCCTACAAAACTGTATATTTTTTTTAGTGCATGTTTCATGGTAGCCTCCTAAACAGATGACACTTTGTTATTATTAGGAATTCCTTTAGTCTCCTAGTGTAGGTGTTGCTGCTCAACTTCAATGGAAATACTACCTGCCTTTTCTTTACAAGGTATGCTTGAAGTAAAGGTGGCATATGAACCGAATAATTTGGATTCAATTTCGAATTAAAAAATTTGAATACTACATAATCTGATTTGTTATTCGAATTCAAATTAATATTTGAAATAATATATGTTCTTATTAAAATATATATAACTACTATTTTATAATTTTTTATTAAAATACCCCTAAATATTTAACTATTCAAATTCGAATTCGAATATTTGAAATTGTATTCGAATTAGAATGTTCAAAATTCAATTCGAATTCCAATTTCAAAGTAAGTTAGAATTTTGAATTCAAGTAGTGGAATTTGAATTTGTATTCGAATAGTACACAATTCGAAACCATTTGATTTGAATTCCACCCGTAACATGAAGTAATTGTTTAGAGTTTTAATATTCACAACTATTGGGGCTTGAATATTGATCACCTTATGTGATGCACTTTGGGCGACAAGGTTGGGGAGAAAAGGGGTCGCCTTTGATAACTAGGCAATGTCAACAGTCATGATAATTTATAAGGTTAAAATCTAATTTATTGATTTATTGTTTTACAGCACTTGGAATACCATCCCTTGACTAGGTTGTGGTGCAACGAGGGATTGGATGGCTTGGAGGCATCTAAAAGCACATCAGATGAAGCTTTAATACTAACGGATCATCTCGGTTGGGGTTAGATTCTAGTGTTGGTATTATCCAAAACCATAAGGGTCTCTATCTTGTGGCTTTCTCTTACAACTATGGAAGATGCACTAACATGATAGTTGAGGAAAAAGCTCTCTTGGACTAGCTTCTATTTATGGATAGACTCTACTGTCATAAGATGGCGGTAGATTGTGATTATGAGGTTTTTGTTGATTTATGATTTACTATGGTGCTTATAGTCCTCCCCAATTGTGTCAAGAAGCTCTTGTTAATGACAAAATGAGGCTTGCCCATTATCGACCACCTTAATGTTGGCTTCTCATTTAGCATATATTTTTTGCACTTGAGTTTACAAGTTAGAGTCTTCCTAATCTATGTTTTTCATCTTTTAATTTGTTATATTGTATACACTAGAGCTTATTCTTGGTATTAAATTAGTTTTATGTCCTTCTTCATTAATGTATAGTTTTTATTTAACTTATAGACATGTAAGGGTCTATCAAACCCCTTGTTTTTTTATGGCAGCAAGTGAATCTTATTCATTGTGTGCAGGCCCTTCCACTTGCTATGAAACAATTGTGAGTGAAAGTTTAGTTGGAAATCGACAAACAATTGGTGAGCATTGGAGGGCTGGTTAGCTAAAATTTTCTTGGATTCAACTGAAGGTGTTGCTACATTCACTCCAGTCATCCTTCGAAATTCAGCCATATTAATGAGATTGAAGTTTGAGAAATGCTACATATGGAGGGTTGAGGACGGATGTAAAGGTTTGTTGTATAGAATCCAATTTACAATGAAAATGGAGGTGAGTTTCTCGTTGAGCAACACGATATAAGCAAATTGTCTTTGTGAAGCGGATAATGGCCGTAACGTCATCCTTGTCTAGATATGGAATTGCAGCAAATATATTCACCATTGAAACCATAATAGAGCAGTTGAAATCTAATGGAAGCACTAATGGTAGAAATCAGTTTTAATAGCATTTTAACCTACAACAAATTAGACAAAACCATGAACAACATTGGAAATAATCTTACTGAAATTTCATTAAAAATCTGCAAATACAAGTGAGTTCTAATAATCTATTAAAGACTAAATACAAGAGAGTAAACTAGACTACAAGAAAAACATAGAATGCCATTAAAAAATAAAAAAATAAAAAAAATTAACAATAGAGAAGGTGGGAAGAAGAAAGACTAATGAGAAGACTAAGAATATCTGATAACATAATTTTTATCCTCAAAAACTCTACTTCCCTTTTTAGAAATTTAAATTTTTTTAGCTATATCTCAATAATTGTAATTTGCCACATGTACCCCTCCATCTTGCCAATGTTACAATGAGTCCTTGCCTTGTATTTCTTAGTCCAGGTTTTGTTTCGTATCATAGTCTAAATCAAATGTATACAAACTAAGATCTTTCAAAAAAAGAATTTTATGTATTTCCTATCGGTAAGTGGAGTAGGCTCTGTCTTTCTATTCGTGCTTTAGTATGGATAATAGAATGTGCTGGACCGAGTTTGTACCCTTTTATTTTAAAAAAACAAAAGTAGACTAATACACTCATATTATTCTATCTTTTTGGTACCCTATTCTTACTCTTTTATGTCTTATTTTAGTTTACTTATCTTGTTTTGTGTAAAACTGTGCTTTGTAGACATAAAGAGTAAAATGGAGCTAAATGGAACATTTGAGCATGTAATGGGGCTAAGGACTAGAATGAGCACATTGAGACAAATCTATGAGTTGATGAAGTGCCAATCCTAATTGGACCATGAATCCTGGTTGCAATAAAGGATTTCTACATGAGGAAATCCAACTTTGGCAAGGAATTTTATTAGGATTAGGATTGAAAGACGATCACAAGATCAGATTAGAATATTCAAATTTTGTATAGAATAGAAAGTGAAAATCTAATTAAGGAATTAGATATTAAGTATGAAAAGACTCCTTCTTGTTTAGGAGTCATTGCCATCCCTATACTCTATACATAGGGGAGGTATAGGTCTGATTGAGAGTACCTTTACATGCATTTTTCTTCTTCTTTCTCAAAATTTCAACAATGAACAAAATATTTTCTTTTCAATTAATGATGATGCTAGCTTAAGTTTTTGTTTAATTGCAAGAGGTAAGTAACCTTGACTTATGAAGTTACTATGAGAATCTATTTTTTTAGAGGAAATCTGATGTTATACACAAATGCAAGTATTCATGTTTTTCTTGGTTAATTGCTTAATGATTATATGTTTTAGTTTGTTATGATGTACACATGATAGATTGATACATGTAATCTGATGCTAGTTAATTGATTAATGTCTTTGCATGGTTAATTAACATGAGTAGTAAAAGTAGCATTGGAATTAAATCTGAGTTTATTTTAGTGTTGCTAGGAAAATCTGATCTAGATTAAGTTAATGCCATTTGTGTGTTAATTGTTTAGAATCAATTGCACCTATCTAGCTCATAATGCTTTCACATAATTAAATCCACAATGCTTGATGAGGGTTATTATGTGATTAGTGTTAGTTATTTCGCTTGTCCTAATTAACAGAGAGGTAAGGATAGGTAGGAAAGACTTGTTTCCATGGTTGATTTGCATGCATATGTGTATATTCAGATTGGTATTTGCTTTGTTTTCATTGACTAATAGCTCATGAATCTTGGTGAAAACTTCTTTGTAGTTGAGTCTTACAAATCTTTGGTTGTTCGCTTAGTCTAGTAAGTTTCTACTGAAAATTAGTTTTTACATTTAGAATTTCATTCTCTTGTTTGTCTTGCTTGCTTAACTATTTTAATTTAGTTTAGATCAAATATCAACACCCCATTTATTTACCTTGCTGTTTTGAGTGCATATTAGTTAGTTTGCATATTTATAGTATATTATCATCACAACCTATTTTAGAACTCCATTCATTTTTATACATATGTTTTATTTTTATAATGTCTTGCATTAGTTTGATTTACTTTTATACTTGAACTTCTTGTGCTCTTTTACTTTGGTTCAATTTAATTAAATAAGAACTACTTGCTTGAGTTAAATTTGATTAATTTAATTGTTTCTCTGTGCAATCGATACCCTACTTACTATACTACAAATATAGTAGTAAGGTTTTAATTTGGTGAACATCGATGACTCATCAAATTTTGGCACCATTGCCGGGGAAACTAATCTTTTTAATTTGATTCAAGCTTGTGTTTTTGTTTAATTTAGATCATTTGTGCAGGTTGTATGTCCGATTTCAAAGAAGACAGATAACCCACCTTAGAGCAATTTAAACAATTCTACGAAGAGCAAGTTGAGACAATTAATCGAACTCCACCACAAAGCCCAATTGAAGAGGTCAATCCTAGAATACGTGCAGTGAGAGATTACATCAAATCAGTCACACACGTAGAGTTTGCGTAATAAAGAACACATCCTTTGGCTTTCGAATTAAATGAAGAAATTGTACCAATCCACAAACAAGTTGAAAACATAGCCATTCGACAACCTTGCACTCTTAAGGAGCTCGCCACTCTTGATCTTGACCATCAACCTCTTTGCATTAATTTTCCTAATATTGATGTCCTTTTTGATCTTAAATCTAGTCTTATTCACTTACTTACTACTTTTCATGGTCTTTTAGGTGAAGATCCATATAAACATCTCAAGGAATTCCATTTAGTATGCTCGAGCATGAAACCCAATGGTGTGACCGAGGTGTAAATCAAACTTCGAGCATTCCCATTCTCCTTGGGTGATGCAGCTAAGAAGTGGCTATATTACATTCCCTTTAGCTCGATCACTACGTGTAAAGAGACGTAGTTGCTTTTCTTAGAGAAGGATTTTCCTGCATCACGTGCTGCAAATATAAGAAAGGAAATATGTGGAATAAGGCAATACAATGGTATATGAATATTGGGAAAGATTTAAGAAGTTGTGTGCTATTTGCCCCCATCATCAAATCTCTGATCAACTACTCATCCAATACTTCTATGAGGGTTTAATACCACAAGAAAGGAACATAATTGATGCTGCAAGTGGAAGGGCATTATTTGACAAAACACTTGACGCTGCAAAGCAATTAATCTCCAACATGGCTGCCAATTTGCAATAATTTGGAACTCGCATGGATGTACCCTTAAAAAAAGTAAATGAAGTAAGTATCTTTAACCTTGAACAACAAGTTGGCAATCTTACTTCTCTTGTGCATTCTTTGGCTCTTGGAAACGTGCAGTAAGTGAAAGCATGTGGCATTTGCTCTAACCAAGGGCATCCAACTGATATATGTCCTACAATGCAAGATGATCTTATGGAACAAGCTAATGCCATTGGTGGCATTTTTCCTGGACAACCACAATGTAAGTATGATCCATATTCTAACACGTACAATCCTGGTTGGAGAGATCACTCTAACTTATGTTATGGGAATCAACCACTACCACTACCAAATGGAGGCCGAAACATCAACCTTCCCCGATTTCAAGCACAACCACAATATCAATCTAGACAACCCTTAGAACCAATGAATTCATCCAATTTTGGTTCTTCTGTGGAAGATATGATGAAAACAATGGCATCCAAGACATTGGCCTTCCAACAAAGCATGATGCAATTCCAATAAGAAACAAGGGCAAGTATCCAAAACTTGGAGAAGCAAGTAGGACAACCTTTTACTAGTGTGGGTAAATTGGAAACACAAGGATTTGGTAAGTTGCCTTCTCAAGCTATGACTAGTTGAGAAAGTGCTTGTGCAATCAAGTTAAGGAATGGAAAAGAGCTTGGAAAGAATAAACCAAGGAATATTGCATTGGAGGAAGAGATTGAAGTTGAAGCTGAAACTTCTTCAAAGTTGGCATAAGTTTCTGCCCCTAATCAAATGAATGCCGAACCTAATTTGGGTGTTCCCAAGGTAAATTCTCAATCTATGAATTCCAATTTTAAGCTTACTCCACCTTTTCCTTTGAGTTCTAATAGGTCTAAGAAAGAAGATAAGGAGAAGGAGATCTTAGAGATGTTTAGAAAGGTTGAAATCAATATTCCTCTCTTGGATGCAATTAAGCAAGTCCCTCAATATGCAAAGTTTCTCAAGGAATTGTGCATTAACAAAAGAAAACTCAACGGTAATGAAACAGTAAGTATAGGAGAGAATGTATCTGCTATCATTCAAAAGAAACTCCCACTTAAGGAAAAAGATCCTAGTTCATTTTCTATTCCTTGCAAGTTTGTAATACTTACTTTGAAAAGGCCATGTGTGACTTAGGAGCTTCAATTAGCATGATGCCAAAATCTTTATATGAATCTCTTTGTCTTGGCCCTTTAAAAGATACAGGTGTTATTATCCAACTTGATGATCGTACATTTGTTTATCCTTTGGGTGTGCTTGAAGATGTCTTAGTTTCAGTTCATGGTTTGATTTTTCATGCTGATTTTTATATTCTTGACATGGAGGATGATCACTCACACACGTCTACTCCACTTTTGTTAGGAAGACCATTCCTTAAAACTGCTAGAACTAAGATTTATGTTTTTTCTGGTACATTGTTATGGAATTTGATGGTAATGTTCAATTCAATAGTTCTTGATGCCATGAAGTTTCAAGATGATAAACAATTTGTTATGTGTTTGGATGTTATTGACATTAACGTGCAACAATGTTTTGACTGAAGTGGTAGTGATAAATTGAATGTGGCTATAAGCCAAAATTTTGATTCCACTTGCACAAAAGGAGAGCTTGCCACAGATGATACTTTGGTTGATGCTGTCATGGCCTTACAAGCTTTGCAAGCTGTGCCATACAAGTATGGTGAGGTTTTTCATGATTTACCTATTTCTAACAACAAAATTTTTACCCTCTGTTTTGCATGCACCCGAGCTTGAATTAAAATCTTTGCATGATCATTTAAAGTATAGTGTTTTTGGGTGAAAATAATACATTACCTGTGATCATTGCAAAGAACTTAACGTATGTGCAAGAGGAAAGGCTTGTGTGCGTGCTTCGTGACCATAAAACTGCTATTGGATGGATGTTGGCTAATATCAAGGTAATTAGTCCTTCCATGTGTATGCATCGCATAGTTTTGGAAGAAAATTTGAATCCAACAAGGCAGATGCAAAGACATCACAACCCACCTATGATAGAGGTAGTCAATGCTAAAATATGAAGTTACTTGATGCCAGAGTTATGCACCCTGTTTTGGATAGCAAGTGGGTAAGTCCTATATATATGGTTCCTAAGAAAACGGGAATTACTGTTGTGTGAAATAAAGATGATGAACTTGTGCCTACGCATGTTCAAGTGGGTAGAGAATATGTGTTGATTATCGCAAGCTGAATCAAGCATCACGTAAGGATCACTTTCCTTTACCTTTCTTGGAGCAAATGCTTGAGAGGTTGGCTGGTAAATCTTTATATTGCTTTCTTGATGGGTATAGTGGATATAATCAGATTGTTATTGCACTTAAAGATCAAGAAAAGACTACTTTTACTTGCCTTTTTGGTACTTATGCATATAGAAGAATGTCTTTTGGTTTGTGTAATGTACCAACCACTTTTCAAAGATGCATGATGAGTATATTTTCATATTATATAGAAAGAATCATTGAAGTTTTCATGGATGATTTTACTGTTTATGATGATTCTTTTGATGCATGTTTGGAAAATCTTTCTCTTATTTTCAAAAGATGCATGGAAACTAACCTTGTTTTGAATTATGAGAAGTGTCACTTTATGGTTGAACAAGGGATTGTTTTAGGGCATGTAGTTTCTGCTCGTGGTTTAGAAGTTGATAAAGCTAAGATAGATATTGTTTTGTCCTTACCTTATCCCATATGTGTGCAGAAAGTTTGTTCTTTTCTTGGACATGTAGGTTTCTATTGAAGATTTATCAAAGATTTCTCTAAAATTGCATTGCCCCTGTGCAAGTTATTCGCTAAAGATGTAGATTTCGTGTTTAATGATGCTTGCAAACAAGCGTTCTATGAGCTTAAGAGGAGATTAACTTCAGCCCCCATTGTTCAACTTCCAAATTAGGATTTACATTTCGAGATCATGTGTGATGCTATTAATTACACTGTTAAAGCCGTACTTAGCCAAAGAGTTAGGCGAAATTTGCATGTTATCTCTTATGTATCACGTACACTTGATGAAGCTCAGTGCAACTATCATACAACGGAAAAAAGAACTCTTTGTTATAGTTTTTGCTCTTGAAAATTTTAGATCATACTTGCTTGGAACTAAAGTGATTGTGTTTTCTGATCATGTAGCTCTTAGCATCTTTTGCATAAGAAGCAATCAAAGCCTAGATTGATAAGATGGATCTTGCTTTTGCAAGAATTTGATCTTGAAATTAAGGACAAGAAGGAGCTGAAAATTATGTAGTTGATCACTAAGTAGATTGTCAAACAAGCAATTGGAGATAGAATTGGTGAGAGAGTCTTTTCCTGATGAGAAGTTGTACGCTATGTATGACATTCGGCCTATGTATGTTGATTTGGTTAACTTTTTAGTTACCAAGGAATTTCCTCAAGGTTTGTCCAAATCTCAAAAAGATAATTTTAAAGCTAATGCTAAATATTATGTTTGGGATGACCTATATTTGAGGAAGTTTTGTGCTGACCAAGTCATAAGAAGGTGTGTACCCCAATGTGAGTATAATTCTATCCTTACCTTTTGCCATTCTTATGCTTGTGGAGGACATTTTGGTGTGAAAAGAATAGCTCATAAGGTACTTACATGTGATTTTTATTGGCCTACCTTGTTTAAAGATGCATATACTTTTTATAAAGCATGTGAACATTGCCAAAGAACAAGTAGTATAACTCATTGTGTCAAATGCCTTTAACTTATATTCTTGTGTGTGAAATCTTTGATGTTTAGGGTATTGATTTCATGGGTCCTTTTCCCTCTTCTTTTGAAAATATTTACATCTTGCTTGCTATTGATTATGTGTCTAAATGGGTTGAAGCTAAGGTTACACATATTGATGATATTAAGGTTGTTATGGATTTTGTTAAAACTCACATCTTTGACAGATTTGGAATACCCAAGGCAATCATTAGTGATCGTGGCAAATATTTTTGTAATCGATTCATAGAAGAGTTGCTTTGAAAATACAATGTTATTAAATGCACCTCCACAGCTTACCATCCTCAAACAAGTGGCAAAGCTGAAATTTCTAACCGAGAGATTAAATCTATCATTGAAAAGACAATGCAACCTAATAGAAAAGATTGGAGCTTAAGGTTGAATGATGCTTTATGGGCTTATAGGACTACATATAAATCACCTATTGGAATGTCTCCATATAGGTTGATTTGTGGGAAACCATGTCATCTACCAGTAGAACTTGAGCATCGTGCTTTTTGGGCCACTAAGCAATGCAATATGAACTTAGATGCTGTAAGACATCATAGGAAGTTGCAATTGCAAGGGTTGGAGGAGATAAGAAATGGTGCTTATGATAATGCAAGGATTTACAAGGAAAAAACTAAGGCATTCCACGACAAAATGATTTCAAGAAAAGAATTTCAAATTGGGAAAAAATTGTTTCATTCACGATTAAAGCTATTTCCAGGTAAGTTACGTTCTTGATGGATTAGACCCTTTTTTGTTACTAATATCTTTCCTCATGGTACAGTTGAATTCAAAGCTTAGAAACAAACAAAGTGTTCAAGGTCAATGGGCAACAATTGAAACCTTTCTATCAAGGTTTTAAGGAAGTGGTTGTGGAGGAAGTTGAGTTGGCTGAACCTACATTAGATTAATGAGCATGGAGTCGAGCCAAATACATTAAACAAAGGCGCTGATTGGGAGGCAACCCAACCAAAAAAAAAAAAAAGAAGAAGAAGAAAAACACAAACTAGATTTGCTTTCTTCTTTCTCTTTCTCTTTTCTTTTTGTCCTTTATTTTAGTACATATGTGATTTTTCTTCTTCTCTTTCTTATTTTGATGTCTACATTGAGGACAATGTAGTGTTTAAGTGTGGGGGGGAGGATTAGTGTTTATTTTTGCTTTCGGTATGTTTTGTTTTTCTTTCATGCGTTTTTGTGTGTTTCCTTTTCTTTTGCGTGCAATACCTTAAGTGTTTAGCTTTGTATTTTGATCTCCTAATAGTTGATGAGAATATGTGTATTATAGTGAGATAAACTGAATGAATGAGTTAACTTACAATTTTGAGCTTCCTTGGTTGAAGGATTAACTTTGAAAGCTTGTCTTGCTGACTTAGCAGTTGTTTTACCTTTGTGAGCTTTTGAGCATTCAACATGCCTTCTTTGTTGTGTGTCATTCATTCAATGTGTGGTGAATCTCTAGAACTTGCTTCATATCTTGTTAAGACTACATTTAAATTGCATGTATGCATGAAAGTGATAAAGGCACTTAGGATTTTTAACCACTTGTGCCAAAAACAAGCCAGCCTTATTCATGATGATTCGCTAGTGAGCCAATTTTGAGCTTATTTATCCTCTTTCTTTTAACCCATGTTTATGAACCTAAACCTTTCATATGTTCCTTTTTTCCCTAGCCAAGGAATAGTAGAGCATGTGTACTTTATTATGAACATTGGGTTATGGTTGGAATTCATGAGAAAAGTCATTATATGATAGGAATTGATTGTAAATTGTACCATTCAGTTATGAAGAAAAGAGAAGAACAATTCCAAGTTGTTTATGAAAAAAAAAAAAAAGTGATGATAAAAAATGTGTATAAGGTGGAAAAGGAAAGAAAGAAAGTTCTCACTTTTGTTTTGAAGTAATATCATGTTGTAGGAACTTGAAAATCAAAGGAAGCTCGGTATTTGTGCTTAATTAATTTCCTATGATGAATTCGTGAACATTAAGTTTATATGCTATTGAGTTTGTTATCTTTTTATGCTCTACTAGTTTCTTTGGTTTTTAACCTTTTCTTTGCCTTTTTCTTGCTTGCCCTTTTAGCCTAGCCTTATTACAACCTTAAATAAAGACCTTTTGTTTCATGTTTTACGTGTGATACTTTGGTAGTGGAGATGAGATTGAAGAACAAGCTTATGGTAGAACATAACATTGATTGAATTTGAGTTTAAACACTTGAAGCCATAAACACTTGAGTGCTGGAGTGTATACCAATTAGAGAACCTATTATTTTGGTATGACATGCATTTTACTTAAGTCTTTAAACTAAGGGTTTTAAGATTGTTAAGTGTTCAAATTCATGAAAATATTCTTGCTTATAATGCTTATACTCTTTGAGATTGTTAGGAGATTAGAAGTGGAGTTGAGTGCTTATAAAGTTTTCATTTACTGTTTGCTTTTTTGTTTTCTAATTCTTAGGTTTCATTTCTTTCCATCCAATTTTCAGTTTTTGATTTTGAACATTGTTAGTTTCAACTTTGTCTTTTCTTTTCCTTGCTCGAGGACGTGCAAGTACTAAATGTGGGGGAATTTGATACACTTATATTATTCTATCTTTTTAGTACTCTATTCTTAGTCTTTTATATATATTTTATGTCTCACATTAGTTTACTTATCTTGTTTTGTAAAACTATGCTTTGTAGACATAAAGAGTAAAATGGAGCTAAATAGAACATTTAAACATGTAATGGAGGTAAGGACTAGAATGAGCACACTGAGACAAATCTATGAGTTGATGAAGTGCAAATCCTAAATAGACTAGGAATCTTGGTGGCAATAAAGGATTTCTACATAAGGAATCCAACTTTGGCAAGGAATTTTATTGGGATTAGGATTGAAAGAAGATCACAAGATTAGATTAGAATATTTAAATTTTGGATAGAATAGAAAGTGCAAATCTGATTAAGGAATTAGATATTAAGTATGAAAAGACTCATTCTTGTTTAGGAGTCATTGCCACCCTATACTCTATAAATAGGGGAGGTATAGGTCTGATTGAGAGTACATTTACATACACTTTTCTTCTTCTTTCTCAAAATTTCAACAATGAACAAAATATTTTCTTTTCAATTAATGATGATGCTAGCTTAAGTTTTTGTTCAATTGTAAGAGGTAAGTAACCTTGACTTATGAAGCTACTATGAGAATCGGTTTTTTTAAAAGAAATCTGATGTTATACACAAATGCAAGTATCCATGTTTTTCTTGATTAGTTGCTTAATGATTATGTGTTTTAGCTTGTTAAGGTGTACACATGATAGAATGATACATGTAATCTAATACTAGTTAATTGATTAATGTCTTTGCATGGTTAATTAACATGAGTAGTAAAACTAGCACTTGAATTAAATATGAGTTTATTTTAGAATCAATTGTACCTATCTAGTTCGTAATGCTTTCATGTAATTAAATCCATAACGCTTGATGAGGGTTATTATGTGATTAGTGTTAGTTATTCCGCTTGACCTAATTAACAAAGAGTTAAGGATAGGTAGGAAAGACTGGTTCCCATGGTTGATTTGCATGCATATGTGTATATTCAGATTGGTATTTGCTTTGTTTTCAATAATTAATAGCTCATGAATCTTGGCGAAAACTTCTTTGCAGTTAAGCCTTACAAATCTTTGGTTGTTTGCTTAGTCTAGTAAGTTTCTACCAAAAATTGTTTTTTACATTTAGAATTTAAGTCTCTAGTTTTTCTTGCTTGCTTAGCAATTTTAATTTAGTTTAGCATAAAGATCAACACCCCATTTATTTACTTTGCTGTTTTGAGTGCATATTAGTTAGTTTGCATATTTATAGCATATTATCATCACAACCTATTTTCGAACTCCATTCATTTTTATACATATGTTTTGTTTTTATTATTTCTTGTATTTGTTTGATTTACTTTTATACTTGAACTTCTTGTGCTCTTTTGTTTGGTTCAATTTAATTAAATAAGAACTACTTGCTTGAGTTGAGTTTGATTAATTTAATTGTTTCTCTGTGGGATCAATACCCTACTTACTATACTACATATATAGTTAGTAAGGTTTTAATTTGGTGAATATCAATGACTCATCTTAGAATTTGTTCATTAGCCTTGTTCTTGTTACTTCACGTACGCATCTAGCGAAGTAGCTTCAATGCTAGAAGAGATAGGTAGGAAAAGTAGAATAGTTACAAATAGGGTAATTGGCATAACATTGACCTATGCAATACAGTAATTGTACCTTGAACTTGTATGAAATCAAGAAAAAATTATATTTGAACTCAATTCAACTCAACTAACCCTTAAATCTTAAACTAGTTAGGGTCAGTTATATGAATCCTTTATCCATTCACATCACTCCAAGGCAGCATTTTCATGCCTGGAGCAGTCATATCCTTCTCAATGACTGCCCATGTAAGTTCCGGCCTCTCTCTATCACATCTAACACCTACCACCTACACTAAGTCACCTTTCCTAACTATGGCGTCCGTTGGCCAACGTTGGATATGTTCAAACCAACGTAAGTGATTCTCTTCATTTTCTTTTCGATAAGTGCTACCTCCAAATTCCTACGGATCTCTTCATTTCATATTCAATCCTTTCTTATATGTCTAGTTAACCATCTTAATATTCACATTTCAGCTACTCACATCTTATGTGAGTGTTGTTTATTAACTGCCCAACATCATAATCATACAGTCTAGCCCGTCTTACTGCCGTCCTATAGAATTTACCTTTCAACTTATTCAGTATTTTAGGATCATGTAAAACGCTTGAAATACTTTGCCACTTTACCCACCTTGCCATAATCCTATGGTTCACATCATGCTCAATTGCGCTATCTTTTTGCATAAATGAACCTAAATACTTAAACATAACTTTTGTAGGGAATGCCAAGTTATTTCAATCGAGCCTCTTCTAGTGTGACTAAAATCGCACTCCATATTGGTTTTTGTTTGACTCAGCCTGAGATCTTTAGGTTCTAATGTGTTCCTCCATAATTCTAAGTGTATAATTTAAACCTTCTCTAGTTTCGTCTACTAACACGATATCGTTGGGAAACAACATGTAGTTCGATTTAAAATATTTATATAAAATAATTTACTATGCAACAAAATATTTGATAAGAAATATTTAATTTAAAATCTTTTCATTTTCCTTTCTAACACATACAAGAACCAAAATTGAAATAAACTTTATTGCTGCATGTGCCCTTGGATGTATCATAATATCATTATCGTTACTATACATTATAGTAAAATTTCATTTAACAAAAATATTAAAATTGTTTACCTAACAAATATAGAGAATTTCTTATGTTTTTACCATAATGAAGAATTCTGTTTAAACAACATGAGGATTAGCTTCTTTATAACTTATTCAAATTTCATTATTTAATGAAGCTATACTAGCATATATGAGTGGAAATATATAAAAAAAGATTGTTGGTTCTAGTAAAACAAAGAAGTTATAAAGATTCATGTTTTAAAGAAAATTCAAATTCTAAATTAAGAGATAATCTTAAAAGAATGCATGTTTTGCTACTATTGGTAAGAAGGTATAGTTAGTAATTATAAAAATAAAAATTATCCTAAACTTTTAACCAATTAGGTTATTCGAAACGAAAATTTGGTGATACAATTTTTTTTTCCTAATATTATTAACATAACCTAACATAACGTCGCATAAATTATATATGAGTTGGTTTAAAATTTATTTGAACTAGCATAAGATACTAAGAAAATATACAGATGATTGTTTTATTTCATTTTGATAATGTATGTAATGTCCAATGTGGTAAGAAATTTTAAATATGGTAGGTAAATAACAAATAAAATTGGATATACATTAAATGAACAAATGAAAAAATTGGATATATTAAGAAATGTATGTTAATTACATTGTTTCCAAATGGTTTGGGACTTTTTAAAGCAAACGCTAGGGTTTTTTGTTAGTCGTTGGGTGAATAATGGTTATGTTCTAGTTTTCAACAAGCTCCAAATCCATTTCAGAAAAGAGAAAAGACAAATGGCCCAGCCACGAGACATGACTATGTTATACAAAATAAATAGTGTCTCTACCTAAACTAGAGGACCATGATTGACGAGGAACAATGGAGACCTGGCCCACCTTATCCCATATGAAGGCTAGATTTTAAAAATCAATCAAGGCAGGCAAAAACACGTTAAATGAACAAATGAGAAGAAATGTCCTGATAACAACAATGAGTTAGATCTATTCATTACTACTTATAAATCCATAAATCAATTATCAAGGAAAATGATACTAATAGACTCTAAGAGTATAAATGTTTAACGATAGTAAATCTCTGAATAACAATAAGTTCAATACAAAGTACTAATGCCCAAGCCAGGTATAAAAGTTGGACCTAAACTTAAATATTCCAAATTATTTTGGCTGAGACCAATCTAAGATGACTTTTTCTCCTTATAGATTCTTAAAGTTGTTCTTAGGAGTAAATTTGTGCGGCAATTGTTAAACATTACAAGTACGAAATTGATATCTATATGACTAGAGGGGATCTAGAGACCACTAACCAATTAAGAAAAGAAGGATTCTTAACCTTCATCATCAAGTGGAGAAATGAAACTTCCTAACTGCCTAAAAGATGAAAAGAAATTAAAACATGGTCATGAATAACCTTGCACCCATCTACCACTAATATCTTTTTTCTCATTACATCTCTTATAAGCAACCCACCATCATCTTCTAACAACAAATTGCCAACATTGTATAATCTCCGCTAAGTGACTCCTCAAGCATATTGCTAAGAGAGAATTCCTAAAGTTATATTCACCCTTTAGCTAAGTTCTCAAGATCAAAACGTTTATCAAACCTTTTCACCCCCAAACTCTATCATATCCCCTTCAAGAAGTTACAACCTGACAAACATTGTGAATACCACCAAGGACCTGGGCTTTCTACTCTTTTTTTTAGCATCATCCACTATTACCTAACCAGGGAACTTTATCCCCCATTTAAATGAACATCAAGCTCAAGAATTACTACAATGCATATATGTTTTTATGAATCTAGCTTTTTTTGAGATCTTTGTTTTTTGAGTAAGCAAATCATTTATTTTATTGTCTTTCATTTTAATTCATTGTATGTTTAATTTTTCATTATTGATGTCAACATAATAAAATATAGAAAATGCTTGTTTCTTTCTTCATTGCCTTTAGTTTGCATTGTATTCTAGTTTTGTTCTCTAAAAATAATTAAATAATTAATTTATGTACATCTCACAACAATTTAGAGATATATGTTTCTTTCTTTTGTGTATCACATTTAACTCCCATTCAATTTATTTTTTCTTTTGTAAATAAAGTGAGAGTCTACTAAATAAAAGTGATAGTGATTATGGTTACGATTCCTGAAATGAAATACGTTAACATGGGACATCATTTTTGGCCAAATAGGGCGACGTTCTTATAGGTCCCACTTGAATTTTGCTAAGCCTAGGGCTTAGGGGTTTTGATATTAAATTTTATGAAAGTTGAGGAGTTATCATCTCACTTTATGGAAGTAAGGTGGAAAACTTAAGAATAAACGTTAAGTCTTGAAAACCAAACCTTAAGAATAACTACTATGAATCTAAAAGCTTAAAAGCCTAAGACTTTGTTGCAACTAGTCTAGCCCATGCATAGGAGAAGCAATATGGAAGGTATGTATAGGATATCGAGATCTTCAACAAAATTCATAAGAAAAATGGTTAGTATGTTGATACAGGTCTAAAAAGATAATGGTAAGTACTATAAATATTCATTCCAGTTATTATTTTATTAAATTTATTTCTTGTTTTTCTTTAAGAACTGAATTTATTTATGTGTTTGAGGAGACTTGCGAGCAAGTGTTTAAGTAGATGCATGGCACATATTTGGCTACCTAACCATTAAGGAAAATGAGAAGAAGAATTACGGCTAAGTATGCAAGAAGGGGAAGTACGCAAAAGTACAAACAAAGAGTTCAAAGTCATCTAATTAACTATCAGCAGTCACTCTGACCATCTTTCGCTTATGTAATTTATGTATAATTAGCCGCTCCATCACAATGTACTGAAGAAGGTCTCCAAGAAATGCAAGAGTTCGTTGACAGTTCAACAAATTTAATCTCATATAAGTATATAAAATAATAATAACTTTATGTTAGCTGATTTTAAATTTATGTCTTTTGACAAAATTAGGCTTTATTGTGATGCTACGTTCATTTAGATGAATATGACTTGTACAAAAAATCAAAACTTAGTTTTAAGCAATATCTTTTTGAATATGACTAGCTTTATGACTTTATTCTTAGTTTTTGCAATGCTGTGTTTTATTTACTAGTTCAATGTTTGTTTTAATTGATTTTATAAAATTTTCCTATTTCCTCAGTTGCTAACCCTAATGGCGATGCTCAAGCTCATAAGGATTCTCACCCTTATGATAGTTGATCAGAACTTAGTATTTTGCATTTGGCTAGAGAATTTAGATGTCAAAACAATACATATAACATGTATTCTGGTATACTTCTGTTTAAATGATCAAAAGATGCTTGTTATTAATGTTTTAGCTTGTTTTTAGATCTATGAATGTTTTGGGGTGTGTGTGTGTGTTTTTTTATTTTTATTTTATTTATGAATAAAGTCTTTTCTAATATTAGTTGTCTGTTGATTTGGTTTGTTGGATTGATTATGGATTGCGTATCAGAGTTTGGATTGGATATTTATGTGTACATAATCGTTGTAAATTTTTTTGACAAGTGTAGGTTTCAAATTAAACTTCCAGATCCTAGAAGTATATCCGTCGAGCAAACTCATTGTGGATACCGGTCATAAATAGTTCATGGATAATAGCACCAAAACTATATGGGATGGGCATAACCCGTATAGGGTAATGTAAGTCGTCATAGGTATATACATTATCCTCTGTGGGCTATACCCATCAAGGATAGTCTTGGCACCATATTCCGCCAACTTATCTATGACGGTTTACGACTTGTCGATGATAGGATGACCTATTGTGGATAATTATTTTATGTGATAGGTCAAGCAACCCTTATAGACGATGATTAGTGGTTATGACTGTAAACTCAATGAGACTTTCTGCAATTGAAAATCGGTATAACCTCTTGTTGGCAAAATTGAGATATATGCCTTGGTTTTGATATTTATTTGTTTGCTACCTGTTCATTTTCTACCATGTCTTCACTAGCTAACTCTTCTTCTTTCCAATATTGCACTAGGCTTTTGCTTATTAGATCTTGATCCAGCTTCTACTATATCTAATTCTTATCAAAAACCCATTTTTCAGTAAATTTTAACATTGAATAAGAGAATTTAAATCAAATTAAAAGTTCAGAGAGAATAGAAAATATACCATTTTTGGTGGATGATGAGGAAGTAAATACATTTGGGTTATGTGATATGGTTCTAACCAATTACTAATTCTTTGAGTGATTAGATGATTCTAAAACTTCAAGTCAGAAACACAATAAGAACCATCTACATCATTATATGATCGAGAACTTAATCTTAAATCGTAACTACATTTTAAAAAGCTTGGAGACAGAAGAATCATCCTTGCTAGTCTAGTATTCAGAAGGTGGTAGATACATCTTGTATATAGAGGAACAACTCCGCACAAATATTGGATATGCCATTTGTTACATTAAAACCAATTTATTACACTATTGTGAACATGATATTTTATCTCTACTAGGAATTAATACTTCAACTCAGCCAGATACAGGTGAGAATGAAATCATTAGTTTCAAATATTTTAAGAACTAGATAAATTTATCCTGTGTGATGCACAATATTATTGATTTTTATTAATTTATATATTTTAATGAATTCAATATGTGTTCTATTTGATTAGACTATTGTAAAATAATAATAATATTATAATAATAATAATAATTAAAATATTTATTAATTATGAGTTTCAATATTGGAGTTAAAAGATGAAATTGAAATATAAAATTTTATAAGAATTTTTTTATTGTTTTTTCGTAGTTAGTGCTTCTTATACTATGTGAATAATAATTTTTTATTTTTACTTTGAAAATAAAAAAGACAATATAATATAATTTGATAGATAAGTGATAGAGTACAATTTAGTCAAAACTTAAATGATGGTAATATTACACTGTCATAATTAGTATGCTAATAATTTGGAACTCTAGACTATAAAAATAGAGAAAATTAAAAAAAGAATAAATTATCTTTAACCCTTTACTAAAAAAATCTCTTAATTTTTTCTCTTTCATTAATTACTATAATTAATTTAAAAAATTACTGCAAAAAGAACCTACTCACATTCTATCACCTCCCTAAATACTTCCTATAGTTCTCTTTCTTTCAAATCTAAACTACATGGCCAAAGTACAAAATTTTTCATGGAAGCGATGACGATTGAATCTAAATTTAGCTATCTAGCTCATGAATGTAGGACATCTTTAATGGATGAAAAAATATTTGAAATCATCAACCAAAAAATTGAAAAGCTTGTGGATGAATGACAAAAGTTTTATCCCAAATAAAAATAATCCTATCAAACAATTTTTTAAAGCCTCTTCAAAAGATTGAAGTTCATTCTTCTCCAATTTTAGATTACTTGGAATTATCACCATTAATCAAATTAGTAATCTCATGAAAACGATTATTGATGTTTGAGAAAAATCTAAAACATATCAATGAAAAGATGGAGGATGGTAAGAGAGGGGCTAGACAAGATATTTATAGTTCCTCAATTCATTATTCTCGAATTATCATATTTAAAACCTTTCAATTTCTGTTGAATTCATGAAGACATGTAAAGAGTCAATAATGGATAGAAAGTAAAGGAATAAGAGAACGTGTGAATAAGAAAAGGTGAATTTTTTTTTTTTTTTTTAACATAACAAAATCAATAGCCTGTAATGTTTCAGGATTAGTTTTATTATATAACTAGATGTATCTCGTCCGCTATGCACGAACTTATTTTTTATTTAACATTTTTAAAATTTATATAAACAAATAATTTGTAAAAATATAATATTATTAACAATACCATTTTTTTTTATTTGATTCAATATTATGAATCTTATATATTTTATTTTGATTGAATTGCTAAAATTATTATTCTTAAAGTTATTTAATTGTTTTTTTATTTTTTACATCAGACATTGTTAGTTCTATGGGCAACTTTAGTAGGGTGCTTAATACTTCCGAATGGACATCTAATCTTTGCTTATACGTTAAAGGTCCAAACATAATGTCATCTCCACAACAAATCTCCACAACAAATCCAACAAATAATATTAATCATCCTACACAAAACAATCAAGTATATTTACATATAGTCTAAGACCATTCATCTTTAGTTGAAGCAAAAAAGAGAAAGAAAAATATACATAAGCAAGACGAAACATATTCGGAGTAAGGTTTTTCTCAGCAATAGCAACCATTAGCTTGTCCTTCGTCTTCTTAATAGCTTTTTGGTAATCAGGCTCATAGTTAAGTAAGATCACTTTCCCATGTTTACTATCCTAAACAAATCAAATCCATATTTCCAATCAAAAAACAAAAATGAAAATCAAGATCTTCTTGATCTTGAAAACATGCTCAAAAATTAGATTCAAACAAATTAAACAAATAATAAATAATTGAAACAAAAATCAAATTACAAATCAAGATCAACAAAAGAAATTTGGAACTGAAGTTTCAATGGTCGTTACAAAGTTAGTAGTGAAGGGAGAGAGTTATTTTTTGCTGAAAAGAGGAAATGAATGGGTGACCCTCACCATATTTTTATTTCCTATTTTCTCTTATAATACATGTCAAACCTAAAATTTTGGTTGAATTCAAGAAAATAAAGAGACCATTATGAAAATCAAAAGGTTTGCTATTAATTTAATTTAGGAAAATTTTTATGTCATTATTTACTAAAAAGTAACATACTAACTCCTAAAATCTCTATTATTACTATTTATATGACATATGTAATCATTAAAATTTAAAACTGTTACTATAGATATAGTTATTACGAACTACCCCACATATAACTCTAAGGTATAAAAGGATGACTTGGAGTTGAAAATTATGAAATGCTATCCCTCTTTCCAAGAAGCCTCATCTCTTAGGAAAGCATGTAATGCTTTAAATGATTAAATGCAATATATAATAAATGATCTTAGGTCACATGCAACAACATTCTTTCCAAAAACGGCTTAGCAGAGGAAAGAGAAAAATTACAAACAACTAGTAGAGATGAGGGTGGTGACTTATATTCATGTCCAACTGCTCTCAGTTTTTTATATCTTTCTTATTTTAATGATTAATTCTCTTATATGTAATTTGAACAGGGTAGGAGGGTTACTAAAGTTCAATATTTATGGACCATTTATAAGAATCATAATTTTTCTTTATTAGCAGTGATTGTGCCAAAACATTCAGGATCTTCCTTAGTAAGTTTTACTATAAAAAAATTTGTTTTCCAAATTGTATATATTGTAAACATATCAATTCTCATATTTAGATGTTTTGGAAGGATAATTTTTCTATAGGCATACGGCTCGCCTCGCACCGTGCATATTACATTACTTGCAGTTTCTCAAAATTGTATTTTATCACTAATCTATTGGAAGTGTACTATAGCATAATGAAGAGATTTGTTAGTAGTTTTAATTAGCCTTGATTTTTCATAGTGACCCTTGGAATTTAGCGAGGGATTTTGAGGTGATCAACTCTCTAGAGAAAAAGATTAGCCTTCACATAGTTGAAGTTAATGACGTGAGAGATTTGAATGACTTCATAACACAATGTTGACTTCATAATGATGGTTTTGAGGGAAGCAGGTTCCTTTGGACAAGCACAAGGACATGCTGTTGTCTAGACACAGTCCTAATAATTGGAGTTATTTCTTTCAGCTCTTATGAATTTCTGTCAAGCATCTCCCCTATTTGCTCTCAGAACATTGTCCACTTTCTCACTCAATTTGTAAATCATCCTAAGCTATGAAGCTCTTCTGGTTCTTTAAAGCATGGACTGCTCATAATTTTTTTTTTTCCCCTTTGTTAATCAACTCTAGGCTTACTTTGAGAATGGTTTGCCTATGGTAATTTTGTACAAAAAATTGAAACGTTTACAAGAAAATCTTAAGTCTTGGAATTGGATATTTTTTTATTTTTTTTTATAAGCTAGAAAGACAACTAGAAGGGACACAAGATCAAGTTCTTCAAGCTAAAATTAGAGCGCAAGAGTCAAGGCTTCTTGATAAATCAAGAAGTGAAGTGGCTCAATGAGGGGGATAAAAATACTGACTCTTTCTATGCTTTGATTAAATCACATGTTAAGAACCAAAGTTTCATTTGAAAAGGGAGGATGTCAGATTTGTGGAGAGCACAGCAATTTTGGGAAAGGAAACAGTTGTCTTTTTTCAATTTTTTTTGTCTTCTACTAGAGTCGTACCTGATGTGGAGTTATTTTTAGTTATCTCTTTGTCCCTTAATGAAGCTTGCAATTAAAGTGTTTGTACTATTCCTTATGAGGATGAAGTGAGGATGGCAATTATTGTTTTAAATCTTGATAGTGTACCCATCATAGATGGGTTCATATTTTTTCATTAAGAGCTGGAACATTATTAAAAATCAAGTTTTTGCGAAAATTCTAGATTCCTTTAAAAGGGGCTTATTGCTTTTGGATTTTACTTCTACTTTCATGGCTTGATTCCTATAATGGACAAGGTAGAATCCTTTGTAGATATGCATCCAATTTGTCTCTGTAATAGTGCTTATAAAATTATCACACATATTTCAAGGACTGATTAAACCTTCTTTTGCATACTTTGATTTCCTCTAAGTATTCTGCTTTTTCTAAACATAGAAGTATTCATGAGAATATAGGTTTATCTCATGGTTCATAATATTGACAAGAGGTCAATTGGGGAAAATACTAAAGATTCATATGTCTAAAGCTTATGACAGGCCTAACTGGGGTTTATTGCTTTTGACTATAAGGGCTTTTGGTTTCTTAGATCACTGGTGATTTGATTTTCTGGTGCTTATCTAATTATTGGTATACAAAATCTTAATGAGATAAAATCATGGGGTTTTCATTCCATATGTAATCTTCATCAAGGCAACCTTCTCTCCCCCTTTATTTATTTTGGCAGCATATGTAATTTTTGAAATTTGAACAAATTGATGGAAGAAGATGAAAGGCATTATAGAATTTCAGGACATGTATATACAATGTCTCATTTGTTTTATGCAGATGATATGCTCATGTTATTGAATGAGAAAAAGCACTTTATTAACTATGATAAAACTAGACAATTTGTAAAGTAAAGATCAATAACATAACTAAAATGAATGAAAAAAGTGAAGTAAAATAAATTATTTCATAACCTTATCATAGTCCCAACATTAAGGTTTTGCTGGTCCTCAAGCAAAAGAGTAAAACAAATGACATAGTTAAAGATGCATTACACTAAAACAATGATATCCCCATAATATCCTCAAAAGTTTCACTGAATCCTAACACAATGTCAACCAAAAGTATCATTCAAATTCATGTTCGACTCAAAAGCAAGCATTATTTTCAAATAGATTTTCAGTATGTGTGTGAATATGATCATTTTACCTAGACTTGCATGCAATGCGGATAAGTTTATGCCAATTCAAGTTCCCTCTTAGTATTCAAACCCTACAAATTTGCTTTCATTCATCTCTCCACTAATGTAGACTAACACTAAGCCAAAGATTAATAAGTCCTATAAGTTTGCTTTCATTCCTTTCTCCATTAATGTAGACTAACACTAATCCAGAGATTAATAGGTCCTTCAAAGCTTGTAACATAGGCTAGGACAATAGTATGATAAAGGAAATTTAAAAGCATAAGTTACCCTAAGCACTTAAATCACTCTAGATCTTTGGAGAGCTTTCACACATCCCAAGTACTTCCATTTTGACTAATTCTTTTCTTTTTCACCAGTTCAAAAATTATCTCTTTTCATTCTTTAGCTTGTATTTTTCCCCACTTGTCACACTTCCAAACTTTTGTATTTTTGATGTGAATAATGGGGATGATCATAAGGCACAACCATCTATACTCTTGTTTTTTGTTTTAACAACTCTACCTTTTCTCCTTTACATAGCATAGCTTAATGTTTATCTAGAATGATCAAATGCTTAAGAGTAAGAGTTTATAACTGAAATTAAAAAGAAACGGTGTAAGCAATAATGTGGGTGAACCAAGAAAAGACTTCATAGGGTATAATAACAATATAAAATAAAAAAAGTTTAGCTTGAAAGGCTCAAACGGTTCAAAGATGGCCTAAATCCTATCCTTAACTTAGCTTCATCTAGGATTTCGCCTTGAGAGGGAATCAAGAAAATTCTAATGTTCTAAACCAAACATAAACATGCTAAACATAAGCCATCTCTAAGTAAGCAACACAAATTTAAGAAAAAGATCAAGTGAACAATGAATGTTGGAAATCACATCCTATAATGTTGCTAACTCAAGAATTTAAACACAAATGTCAAGATTTGCACGATAACCAATTTCTTATCATAGGATGGAGGGATTTCACCATAAAAGTATAATAGAATCTCAACCACTAACTAAGACAACTCAAACCCCTCGCAAGCATAAATCACACTAAGCATAAAACACCCATAAAATTAAACATGACATTGTCCTTAATCTACGAAAATAAAAGATAAAAAATAAAGTAAGAAAATGAAACTAACTTGACAAGCGAAGCTAGGTTGAGAGCGCCTAATGCTATTCCTCTTCGTCTTTCTCCATATTATAAAAGAAGGGTAGGTATGGGAAAGTCGGGAAGGTAGTCATGTTAACGTCCATGTGTTCAGAATACACACACTGCATTTGTACTATAATGTTAAGGAAACTTTGTTAGTGCTCTTAGAATCTCTCTACCCCGCTCCATTGGTTAAGTCAAAGTCATTGGACTAGATGGTTGAGCCCTAGAAGACTAGGAAGGTTGTGGTGCTGAAGAAGAGTTACCTCCAAGCAACATACTATCAAGAATAAAGAGGTAGGCTATAAGTGTATTATCAATATTACCTTTGGGCTGCAATAATTCTTCATTATTGTCATAGTGCACACCGACAGGTACATAAAACACAATGATTAAACACGGAAACCAAATTCCTTCCTTGGTGTTAGTACAGGCACACTTGATGAAATTGGTAAACAAGAGACTGCCAATGTCAATGCTCTTGCCAGTAAAGATGGCATACAATAGAGCAGGTTTATCCTTGGTGACATTGCTAAGATGCATACAAGGCAGTATATTATTTGAGAGAAATAGGAAATAGTTGCCATGCCTTTTCATATCTGCATATTGCATTGGCCCAGGAAGGTAATAGGCTCACCTTTGGATAGCTTTCAAGTGGTCTTACCTTTGCATAAAAATATTATGAACTTATCCAAATCCACCTCACCTTCCACAAGTAGGGTAAACTTATCATTTTCAATATCCTATGTTAGACTTTATTAATGGTATAGCCGTCAAAAGGAATTTGTTGCCTACAACAAATACTTTGCCATGCTTATGTTCAGAGACATTAGCATATAACTCCTTCACCAATAGAACTACCACATATTTAGGTGGAGCACAAAATTACTTCATATGATAGGCTTGAATGATATCATAAATCTCCTTTTTGAAATGTGATCAATTCAAAATGTTTCTCGGCTATGATGTTACAAAATTGCAAGAGAGTGGGCATGGCAGCATTAAGCTTCCTCGCAAACAAACTTGGACTTATCATAAGTAGCACTAGATCCACCTCTTAATCTCTTAGGTTCTATAACTACACTTTCAGCTCAATAGCACAAGATGACATAATATATATAACCAACAATCCCAACCATATATGTCAATACCACAACCTTAAACTTGAATAACAATATCAATGGCAAAGTCAATCAATTCCAAGTATTTTAAGCTTCCAAAATGCACTAGATCCTAAAACCCCTTATTTCCACAACTTACAAACCCTCAAATTTGAACCACATCAACCTAATTTTGGGTATGGCAGCATATGCCAACAATTCACCCACCAATGGTTCAATTCAAATTTAAATCCTAAAATAACTCCAAGTAATTGCTTATATTAACACTAGATCATGAAATTTCGTTCTCTCCACTCCAAAATATGGAAAAAACTTGATTGAGAGAGAACTTACTTTGAAGACTTAGATCCACCTAGAGCTTGAAGGGAAAAGTAGATATGGATGCCATAATTGGAGCTTTAAAGAAGATGAGTAGTCAAAGGCTTGATCTAGGCAATGGGTTTTTGATTTTTGAGTGGGGAAGATGTTTTTTGGAAGGTATGGAGGTTTAGAAGTGTGAAGGATTTGAAAAGAGCTAATTTTCGAGCTGTATAAAATAAGCCTTATCGACGGCACTATGGCACCATTTTAGCTCTGACTTATGCAACCTTTTAGTGCCGTGGCACCCAAAAAGGGGTGTTGTGGTAGCCAATGCTTTTGTTTTGACATGTTTTGATGTATTTTGAGGTTTATGTTGTACCCACAAAACAAAATAAAGAAATTTAATTGAATTACTCAAAACAAGACTCTAAAAACTTAAAAACTCAAGAGAAAGAGTTTAAAAAGCTTGGGTTGCCTCCCAAGAAGCGCTTGATTTATAGTCATTGGCTTGACTTTGTTATGCTCATTTGGCATTGGCTAAGGTGATAGAGGTCTTTTGACAAATCAATAGTGCAACCCTAATAATGTTTGAGCCTTTACCCATTCTTTAAAACTGTTTTCTGGATTCAATTCTTAGGCTATTTCCATACGGTTCCACAGTTCCGTATGGAAATACTATAGTGACTATGAATGTCCAAACCACCTTGACTTGAACTTTCCTGGAAATAACTCGAAACAAGAATTATAAAGTAGGACCTTCATAACAAGCTCAAAATGGCGGTCTATGATCTTCTTCTCATGCCATCACTTTATCCTTTCTTTATAAAGCTTCGCATTTCATAAGCTTATAGCCAGAACTCATCCATCTTATTAAGTTAAAGTAGTCTCTTCTCACCATCCATATGGAGGTCAAAATTCAACTTCTTAATGGCCCAATAGGCGTTGTGCTCTAGCACAACCAGGAGGCGGCATGCTTTCCCAAAAACCAATTTATAGGTAGACATGCCTATAGGAGTTTTGTAGATCATACAGTACACCTACAATGCATAGTTGTAGATCTCTTAGACCAATCCTTCCGTTAAAGGCATACCATTTTCTCCTAAGATTCTTTTAATTTCCCGGTTGGAGACCTTGGCTTGGCTAGTTGATTTTGGATGATAGGCCAAGGAAACTTTATGAGAACTCCATATTTCGTAAGTTGCAAAAGTGGGAACACCCATCACTGATGATAGCTCAGGGGGTGTCAAAATGAGTGAAAATTCTTTTTTTGAGGAAGTTCATCCCTACCTTAGAATCATTAGTTAGCCAGGCTATGTCTTCTACCCATTTTGAAATGTAAACCACCACAACCAAGATTTGCTGATTGTTGTATGCGGAAGTTTATGGTCCCATGAAGTCAATTCCCCGTACATCAAAGATCTCCACTTCAAGGATGTTGTTAAGAGGCATCTTATGTGTTTAGGAGATGTTATCCATCCTTTGATACCTATCACATTTAGCAACAAAGGTATACGCATCCATAAATAATGGAGGCTAATAGAAACCTGATTGGAGGACTTTTGCCATAGTTCGCTATCTTCCAAAATGTCCACAATAATGTGAGGAATGGCAACATTGAAGTATGCTTTGAGTTTCTTCCTCCAGGACACACCTTCTAAGAATCTGATTAGCATATTGCTTAAATAAAATATCATGTAAAACTTTTTCTTTGTTTGGAATTTAAATCAGGAAATGGAATTAACAAAATCAGTATATCAAGGTAACATTTAATTATCAACATGAAAAACTTGTTCATCTAGAAAATTTTCATTAATCACAGTTGATCAACAAGTTTCTATCCACCTTCCAACTTTAATAGATGGTCTGCCACTTGGTTTTTAGTGCCTTTCAAATCACTTATCTCCAAATCAAACTCTTTGAGCAAAAGTTTCCATCTAATCAACTTAAGTTTTGCATCTTTCTTATCAATCAAACTTAATAGTAGAGTGGTCAGTAAAAACAATAACTTCAGCTCTAATAAGATAAGAACGAAATTTATTGAAAGCAAACTCTACTGCTAATATTTCCTTTTCAAATGGTGGTATAATTTAGTTGGGCTCCAGTTAATGTTTTACTAGCATAATAAATAAAGTAAAAAACCTTATCTTTACATTGTCCTAAAACTGCACCTACCACAAAGTCACTAACATCACACATAAATTTAAAGGGTAAGTTCCAATTTAGGATAACAATGATAGGAGCAGTAGTTAGTCTCTTTTTCAACTCCGTAAAAGTAGTTAGACATGCATTATCAAAATCAAAAGGAGTTTCTTTTTCTAAAAGGTTACATAGCAGTTTTGAAATTTTAGACAAGTTCTTAATGAACTGCCTATAGAAGCTCGCATGACCTAGAAAGCTTCTAATACCTTTTACTGAACTAGGTGGTGGGAATTTTTCAATTGCTTCAATCTTAATCCACCTATATTCCTTTACAAGACACCCTATGTCCTAAGACAACACCTTCTTGTATCATAAAATGACACTTTTCCCAATTCAAGATCAAGTTGGTCTCCGCATATCGTTTAAGCACACGATCTAAGTTATGTAAACAAATATCAAAAGAGTCTCTAAATGCAGAAAAATCATCCATGAAAACTTCAAGGCTTTGCTCTACCATGTCGGTAAAGATAGCCATCATGCAACTTTGAAAAGTGGCAAGGGTATTATAAAGACTAAAAGGCTTTGATAAGTGGCAAGGGCATTGCAGAGACTAAAAGGCATACTTCTAAAAGTGAAGGTGCCATAAAAACAAGTGAAAGTGGTCTATTCTTGGTCTTCCGGGGCTATAGCTATTTGTTATACCCCGGATAACTGCTATAGCTATTTGGTTATACTTTGATAACTATCTAAAAAGTAGTAAAATTCCTTACCTGCTAACCGATCAAGCATTTAATCAATAAAAGGAAGAGGAAAATGGTATTTTCTTATGGCTTTATTTAGCTTACAGTAGTCCATGCATACATGCCATCTGATCACAATTCTTGTAATGATGAGCTCGTTCTTGGTGTTAGCAACAACTATCATCCCTTCTATTCTTTGGTATGCATTGAATCAAACTTACTCACTAGAAATCCGAGATTGGATATATAATGCCCACATTTAACACTTTATAGTTTCTTCCTTGACTACCTCTTGCTCGATTGGATTAAACCACCTTTGATGTTCTATAATGACTTTATGGTTATCCTCTATCGGAATCTTATACATGCAAAATGAGGGACTTATACCTTTAATGTCGGCTATGGTCCATTCTAGTGCCTTCTTGTGTTCTCTTAGTATACGAATGAGCTTGTCTCCATGTATGTTAGCAAGAGAAACAGAAATAATAACAACAAAGTAGATGATGGACCAATAAAAGCAAACTTTAAGTGTGATAGCCAAAGCTTTAACTCCAATGTCTGAGGCTCTGGCTTAGGAGTCAAAAGTGTAGAGGTAGGAATGTCTAGAGATTCAAACTTGAGGTTTGATCTAGCTATGTGTGGTGAAGTATCTAACAATGTCATGCACATAACAAACTTGACATCTTCTTTATTAGTGTTAGGAATTAAAGATGCCTCAAGAGGATCAATAGAGAAATTATCTAAAAATACATACTGAGTTATTTCATACACCACATTAATAGCAAAACATTCATCATGGTTTAATGGTAAATGTTATCTTTTGGTCTTGAACCCTTATAGTAAGGTCATCTTTTCGCATATTGATTAGGGTTCTACCTGTAGCTAAGAAAGGTATTCCAAGAATGATAAGGATTTTTGTATCTTCTTCCATGTCAAGAGTAATAAAATTAATAGGGAAAATTAATTTATCTACCTTGACTAGCACATCCTTTATAATTCCCTTTGGATAGGTAAAAGACCTATCAGATAGTTATAATGTAACAGATATAGGCTTAACTTCCCCGTACCTAATTTATGGTATATAAACAAGGGCATCAAATTAATGCTAGCTCTTAAATCACATAAAGCAAAAATTAAGTACAAATAGTGTAAGGGATAATAAATTTACCTAGATCCTTTAGCTTTGATGAGAGTTTCTTTTTTAGTATGTTACTACATTCTTCAATTAGAGTAATAGTTTCATACTCACTTAGCCTTCTCTTTTTGGACAAGTTGTTCTTCATGAAGTTGAGCATTTTTTTTTTAAAGTTTTAGCAAATGGTATATTGATGTGAAGCTTTTTGAACACCTTTAGGAACTTCTGAAATTGCTTATCAAGATTCTTCTTTTGGAACCTTTAAGGAAAGGGTAATGGAGGAGTAAGCAGAGTTAGTTCTTCAACTTGAGCTTTTTTCTCTTTCTTTTCAACTAAAGTAACCACTTCGATTGTTTGCTCACAATTTCAGCTTGTATGTTAGGTTCTTCCACCATTTTACCTCTTCTAAGGGTTATTACCTTGCATTGCTCCTTGTTGTCCTCCTTGGATTAGGCTGGGTGTCACTAGGAAGAGCACCTTGAGGTCTATTTGTCAAAGCATTGACCAACTGGCCACTGTCTCTTCAGTGTCCTCAATAATGCCGCTTGGCTTTGGATCATTGAATCGGTCTTAGACATATATTGCATGAACTTGTCCTACAAGGATGGTTTCTTTTTAGGTACAGCTACTTGCCTTTCTTGTGATTGGAAGCCATGAGGATAATAAAGCTTCACAACATTAGAAGGCCCTTGATTATTCCAATTGAAATTTGGATTATTTCTCCACCCTAAATTATATGTGTTGGAAAAATGGTTGTTCTGCCTACTGTAGTTGCCCACATATTACACTGCTTCAGTATTAGGGCATTGGTCACTAGTATGACCATCTTTGCATATCTCACAAGCCATGACTTGATTCTTGATTGCTGGAACCCCAAGATTATCAAATCCTTTAGCTAAACCTATCACTTGTGTTGTTAAGGTAGTGATGGTGTCTAGCTTATGTACACTAGTTAATCTTCGGGTTGCCAGTCTCTCAGATGGCCATTGATAATTATTGGAAGACATTTATTCCAACAGCTCATATGCTTCGTCAATGGACTTTCTCATTAATGCACCTGCTAGCCGTGACACCCATTTTAAAATATTTGGACTTTCAGCCATATTGGAAGACCATAGTGAAGGCATTGTCGCATTAATTCCTTGAACTTTCCCAAGCTTCACAGAGAGTTCTTGGTCTAGTTGCATCAATGATGAGATCTCATTTTGTAACTTAGCTATCTTGGTCAATGGAAAGAACTTTGCTAAGAATTTTTGGGCCAAATCTATCCATGTAGTAATGGAGTTGGATGGTAATAAGTATAGCCAACGTTTTGCCTTATCTCGGAGTGAGAAAGGGAAAAACCACAAATGGCATCATCACAAATGCCATTGTACTTTTACGTTTGAACAATGCCAAGAATGTAACAAGATGAATATTGAGATCATCATTTGGAAAGCCAACAAATTATGCCATTTACTAGATCATTTGGATATGACCAGGCTTAATTTCAAAGTTCTTGGCTTGAACTAATGGCCTTTGAACGCTAGAATGAAGGCCTTCCACTAAACGAACAGTATAGTCCTATAAGGAATTAGGTTATTGTTCATCAGCCATTGCTAGAATATGCAAAGAGGCTTATTGATTATTCTTTTGAAGTCTTCGAATTGTCTTTCCTATCTTGGGATCAAAAGGAACAACATTCAAGCTTCGAGTTCTTTGCATAAACGTTCATAAGTACCTGAAACAAAAAGAAAATCTAAATTAAAACTAGAATTGACAGGTATTAATATTAACAATGTTAAGCTAATTCCCCAGCACGATGCCAAAAACTTGTCATAAATTTTACTACAAAAGTGCACGTATCATTTTAACAAGTAATATAGAGTAAATCAAGTATCGTTCCCAAAAGGAATTAACTTTAACAATGCTAAATACTAAAATTAACCAATCCTAACTTTATCCAGACAATTGAAACTTTGAGATTATTGACTAAATGACTTAAAGCGATTAAACTTAAGAATGTATGAAGATGAACCTAGGAACACAGTTTCCCTCACACTTCACTTGACTTGCCTTTATTCTATCATGCTTAATTATGGTATCATGTTATTAACCTGGGGGGTTCTAAGTCAATTATAAGTATCTTTTGAGTTTCTTATAATTTATATCTTAACCATTTCTCTATATATCTATGAGAATTAAATTAAGCAAGATTAATTAAGATTAGACCTAAATTGGCTATACAAGGTATATAAGTATATATCTATCCTATATACGAATCAAATTAAAATAACTAGATGAATGAATTCAAACAAAAGCTATATCACTCAAGGCTTCTTAGATTTCCTTCGTCAAGGTTCCACTAAGTTACCAAGTCAATCTAACTGGTGATTAAGGAATTAGAGGCATTAAGCATAGAATGAAATGAAATAACATAAATACCAAACCCTAAGCAATCCATAGAAAAATTTAAGTCAAGCTACATGTGAGTTCCATTGTTATCCAAGAAAGGGGATTAGTTCATGCTACTTAGTGTAAACATGACTATATTTAAACAAATCATCAAGAACATTCAAAGAAACTATAAGAGAGAAAGAATAAGATAAAACTATGTACGTTGTTAGTCTTCAAACTTTGGTTATCCTTGCTCCTTTTTCTCCTTTCACTCTTAATCAGCTTTATATCTCCAAAATTCCTTTGCTCAATTGTGTGTGTTGAATCCCCAAAGCTTTTCCTTTCCTCTCTTATAGGCTTTAAAATCATGAGTTTAAGTCTAATTAGGAGCAGATTTATCGAGTCAGCATTGTAGCTACACTTTTTCTAGGGCCACAACACTGAAATTGGACGGGGGATCAACCTTAGGCACCATGGCTGCATGATTCTAGAGCCAACCCCAATGCCGTGGCTTCAACATCCAAGCACCATGGCACCATTCCTTGTTGCCACAATTAATTCAACCTAGAGGCTTTGGAAGTCATGGCACAAGAATTCCAACACCATGGTGCCAGCCAGGCCTGATTGAGTTGTTTTAGTGCTATAACCTCATTTTTCCATGGCCTAGGTGCTCGACAAGCTATAATCCTTTTTTTTTTGCTACTAGTCTTCAAAAAGGACTCTTTGAAGCATTGTACCTTCAAACATACAAAAAGAGTCAATTAGGAATGGAACTCTTATTCAAAAGTTAAATCCTAAGCAATAACAACTAAAACTTAATATCTTAATGCAATACGAACTAAACTAAGAACTAAGGTAAAACTAGATAGTTCATAAAGCAAGCTCAAGAACATAGCTAAAATGAATGAACAAGGTGATGTAAAATAAGCTTATCTTATAAACTTATCAATAGACATAAAAAATTTCATTTGTAGTGATTCTCAAACTAATTTCTAAGGGTTTATCAATGAATGTTAATGATAAGTCCACTCAACATGATTACATGATTGTAAAAGGTATTGATTTCAAAGATAATAGAATAATTATGAAAAGGAAGCAATCATTTCATAACAAAATTACGCAATAGAATAATAGAATGATGCAATTAGACGTCAAAACCAAATTTCTCAATTTTCTACCAAGTAATAAATTAGAAATCCTTGATAATTTCATATTTGGACTATAATTGCATACATGATGCCCATTAGTTCTCATACCAAACAGGAAGTGAAATCATTTAAGCATTTGTACCTAGTAAATCTTACTCCCTAGATTAACCAATTTGAGGAGGTCCTTTGCCCAATCCAAACCAATCACCTGACAATCAACAATTATAGACAAAGAGGTAAATATAGATAAGAGTAATTAAAATCTAGTTCATAAAGAGTATGCTTAATGTCCCATGGCCAGGGTCTAAACTAAACTAGCAGTGTGAGTTAAAAACTTAAAAACTTCATATACTTACTTTCATTGAAGATATATTTGAGAATTGACATTATACATCACCATAAAGCCTACCTCTAGAAGATACATGCCAAACTAAGTAAAAAGTACATGCATGTAAAGCATATTATACATAATACATATTATTTAACTTCTATAACACAGAGAAGCATACCTAGATTATCTTTGCTACTAAAATCTCAGACAAAATAGTAATCCTACAGACAATATGCACATCAATCTTCTTATAAGATTTACAAAAATAGAAATGTATCCAAGATCCAATTCCTAATGGAAACAAATAATGAACTATGTACATTGCAGCATAATTTTTTTTTAAATATGGCAAATATTTAATTTTTCGATTTTAAGTTCAAGTCTAATGACTATTACCATAAACAAGTTTTTTTTTTTTCTTGTATTTTCCCTAAATAAGTTAATTACAATTCATTAGTTATTTAGTATATAATTCAACTCTAACTAGATTCAACAGAATCAGCTGACTATTCTCTACACAAATTCATTGAGATATCCTAGAAGTACTTCAGCTTTTATAACTCATCCAATAATAACCAGAACAACAGATGCATGCCCATTTCTTAACTGTCTAAACTATCATATTGATCCATGTTCCATAAAGTATCTGTCATGTTGTCCAAGTCCTAATCATTATTTACTATATGGCAATCAAATTGTAAAATATCATTAGTTTCAATTGTTGACATGGGCCCAAGTGGACAACTTCCACGTCATAGCTGTTAGTGTCATTGGATTCAACTTGATAATTTGAATTGAAATCTAAACCCTTAAACATTTTTCACTTCCTTTCTAACTAAATTGGGCATATTGAATTATTCCTAGCTAGGTAAGTACACGTGACAAATTAAAACAGCTAGTTAGCTGATTGATCTACACTAATTCAAGTGCTGAAGAGTGTTCAGTAAATCCCTGTGTGTGATTTTGATTGAGCTTCCAGGTTATGCCTGAGTAGTAGAAGACAATTTCAATAAAATTAAATATTAAGGTTAAAGAATGTAAATCTACAAAAAGAAAGATACATTTACTCATTTCTTTTAGGATTTAGAATTTTATTATCTCAGACATGTTAATTTTGTAAGTTATACTTGACATCACATTCTAAAAGACGTTTGTTAATTAAAGAAGTGAAAAGGGTCTTGCCTCAAATGAGAGGTTTTGAAGAAAGGAGGAGACAATAAGGGAAATAGGTAAAGGTGGCATTAGACACAAAGTCTGTAATGGACATATCACTGCCAAGAATAATGCCTAATAGTGGATGTGGAGCCAAATATTAAAAAAATTATATATTGTTATCTTAATCAAAGTGGGATTAATTTAAAAACAAAAACATTTTGTGAGTCCTATATTATCAAATCACCATGGTTTGTCTTTTTTGTTACTTTACAGTCAGTCTAGTAGCCAACATTCAACTGCAAGTGACTATCCACTACAAGAAAAAACAGTGTCAGCATCCATAAAGCATTGGACGCTGATAAGTATCAACTTCCATTTTTATAATTATCAGCGTCTGCAAAAAAATGCACGATGATAAATTTAAAAGAAAAAATTACGGACGTTGATAATAACTAACGGACATTGATAATGAACAAAATTATGTGCCATTTTCTACGAAAGTATCAGCATCCATTTTAGTTATTATTAGCGTGTGTTATGGTGGACGCAAATAATGTTTTATTACTTAAAAAAAATAAAAAATTATTTTAAGTATGCACTACTTATATCATCAGCGTCCACTTCTGTAGACAGTAATAATTTCCCTAAATCAAATCCCTAAGCATTCTTCTTTTTGCGCTCGAAATTTCAAATTTTGCTCTCATCTCTCTAGTGCTCTCTCTCTGCTGTAGTTGCTTTGGTCGGTCGTGGTTGTTGCTGCTTGTCTGTTCTCACTTGTACTAGCTTGCCACCTTTGCTTCTCATGTCTGAAGGGTTAAAGCCCATCTTTCAATCTACTTTTTTGCTTAGCTTTTTTTTTGTACATGGCTTGGTGCTGAAGATTTTTGTTTGATCTACTAATTTCGGGTCAGCTTGTGGTCTTTTCAGGATTAAATGTTGATAGAATTGGTTTGAATTTAGGGATTTAGAAATATCTTCATATTTAGTTGATTTTTCTTGGGTGGAAATCGTTGGGTCTACCCTTCCTGTTCTTCATCAACGTCAAAGAAGCTTACAACTTTTTTATCTTTTCTTCGGCTTTTAACAGAAAAGGCTAAGAACTAGAAAAAGGGTATATGAGGTTGTTAAAGTTGTTGCCCTTGATCTTGATATCTTATCTTGTAAATCTCTGTTGTTTAAATACCAGTCTTTCTTTTCCATTATGCTATCAAGACTAAGATTTTCACTTTGGAGCTTTATTGCTTTATTGCTTTATCTATTTATATTTTCTATTTTCTTGTTATGATATATTGGATGTATGTTGCATCAATCGCTAGGTTTCTGATAATGTGGACGTTATCTTTGCTTTCATCCTAGATGATATATGTTTTCTTTGTTGCTCTAACGTTGATTACTTAAACCTATGTATGAATGCTACGAGTACCATTCTCTAATGGGACATTATATAGAAAGTGGAGCTCTGGCAAGTCTGCCTTGTAAAGATGAAAGAAACAGAGATAGAGGTGTTTATGTTGGTGTAAAAAGGGAAGACTATTTTCAAATTGATATTGAAGATGATGGTTTGGAAGATATTTGGAAAGCGAAGACAATGTCATTAGAATGTTCCAAGGTATATTACACAAGTTTGTTCAAATAAATACCACCCCATTAATTTAATTTAATTATTTCAATTTTATATTCTAACAAGTAACAATGTACTTAACGTTCTCTTCCACTCTTTTATTACAGTATCAGCTCTCCTTGCATCTATTTCATTTAGTAGCTCACCGAACAACTAAGAAATAAGTTGAGGAACTAGGAAGCTTTTTATTTTTTTATTATTATTAAAAAATTAGCATGGCATATAAGCTTGGGAGAAATCAGAAATTAACTATAGAATTACCCATTGTCTCATGCTAGTTATCCCTTGATGCAACACAGATGGGGAGTGTAGAAGGCTTTTTTATTTTTTTCGGAGGGCTTTAGGGTTTTAAAGTTCAGACTTTTAAGGGTTAGTGTTTGAATTTAGGGTTCGGAAGTTGATTGGTTTGATAGAAAAAGGTATGGCTTTCTAGTTATTTGAAGAGGAAACTACCTCTTGTGCATATATTTATAGCATTAATGTTAAGACTGCTTCAATATCTTCTTTTGGTGTAGCATACCTATATGTGATACCTTTGAACTTATGCATATGCCACTGATGAGTACTTCATCTATGAGCCTCTTGGAATGAAAAGTTCCAAGAAAATATAGATTTCCTTTTATTCTTAAGTAAAGGCATTTCCTTGTGAAGTTGGCTATCAAATTCTAGCATATCATTAGATCTGTTATTTTTTAAAGAAAGACTGCGTTCAAGCTACTTAGTTTTCTCCTTTTTAGTATTGGTTTCTATTGTGTAGGAAACAACAAGTTTCAGGTTTACTTTATGAGGAAAAAATGCATTAATTCAATTCAATATACGCATAAAGAACAATTTTCTGTTAGAATAATTAAATGGTATATTTCTATGTAGTTGAAGTAGAAATTATAATACTTTAGTTCATATGTGAACATCTTAGGAAGCATAATGATATGATATTATGGCCAAAGTGCTAGAGAATCAAGAGATTTGTTATATTGTTGATGCCAAAATTATGGCAGTTGCTAATCTTTCATATGTGAGATTTATGCATAGTCAGGCCTTTTAGGTTGCCACTAAAGGAGAAAAGACCTAAAGTTGTGAAATTATACTTCAACTAGTTCTTTGATATCAACTAAAGATTGTTGTTTACATTCTCAGGCAGAAGTCTTCCTTTCTTGTTTTTGAATCTACACGCATGGGTGCTTTAGGAGAGAGCTTAATTAGGTAAGTTTCTGTTTTGTTCTTGTTCTTCTTTTTTTTCTTTTTCTTTTTTTTCTTTTTTTCTTTTTTTTCTTTTTTTTTTCTTTTTTTTTTTCTTCTTTTTTTGAAGCATATATGAGTTATACTGATGAATGGCTGTCGCTGATATTTTACTTTCTTTGTGGTAGTATCATTTCTATTGTAATTGGTCATATTGAATCATAACTCTTACAGGGATATCATTCGTGTGGGAGTCCAGGGATATCAACTAAAGATTGTTGTTTACATTTTTAGGCAGAAGTCTCTCCTTCCTGTTTTTGAATTTTCACACATGGTTGCTTTAGGAGAGAGCTTAATTAGGTAAGTTTCTGTTTTCTTCTTCTTTTTTTTAGCATATATGAGTTATATTGATGAATGGCTATTGCTGATATTATACTTTCTTTGTGGTAATATCATTTCTTTTATAATTGGTCATATTGAATCATAACTCTTACAGGGATATCATTCGTGTGAGAGTCCAGATGTGAAGTGGGAAAGCATTAAGGGGTTAGAAAATGCTAAACTCTTATTGAAAGAGGCTGTGTTATCATGCTAATTAAGTATCCCAAGTAGGTATCATTACTGAATATTAAGTTAATTTTTTCTAATACTGTCTTAGTTACAAAATTATTTATCCTTATTTCCCTTCCCTTTGTCAACTATTCTTCTTCTTATAACATAAGATATAGTCATTGCGCTAGCAGAGTTAGGATTATTTAAACAAAATTAAATCAAAATAAAATTACTGCTCAACAGTTTCTATTTAATGAGATGATTGGTAGTGCAAAGAAAACAATTGCTCCTTTTGCCTTATTTTCAATTCCATCTTTTAGTGTTATTGAACTGTGTGACTAGCAATTAATCATTTGGCTTAATAGAGCTTCTCATTTTATGGTGAAGTTACAAAACAAATCAAACCATGTTTTAGATGGAATTGGAAAATTGATGGACTTTAATCATAATAAATGTTTTATAGTGCTTCAATTTCTAACTTAGATGGGACATCCTAACACTTTTGAAATCTATGTTTAGAGTTTCTTGTTTCTACCATTCCTCTTTTCAATATCAATGAACTAAATTATGTAGTTACTTCTATAACTGTTCTCGCGTTTCAATATCAATGAACTAAATTATGTAGTTACTTCTGTAACTGTTCTCGCGGTTATACTTATGGTCCTTTTTAGAATTTGTATTTTTAAAATTGTTTTAATTGTTGTTATATGATTTTGCATTTTGTTTTTAACTGAGATACAACGAGCAAATCATTTGTGAAACGTGAAGAGGTTGAGTAAATTAAGGTGGCTTTTCATTAGCAAGAGAGAATGAGAGAAGTCCTAGAAATGTGAGAGGATGAATGCTTCGTCTAATCTTTTACTGTATATAACAAAAATTTTGTGTATAACGGTTTTACAATATTTTTTTTTTTAAGAGTGATTTTACATTTGATTAATCTGTATTAGATACAATTGTTGATAATTTGTTATATCCTAATTATAAATTTGGATATTATGTGAAAAGTGAGTTTTTTCCTTTTAATTATTTGGGTTGAAACTAGCAGATGGTCTCGGCAAAATAATTTTTTTTTCCCTAAATTTTTAAGTATCAGCGTCCACTATTTTGTAGTGGACGCTAATACTATCAACTTCCACTTATCATCTTTTCCATGGTGGATGCCAACATTATCAGAGTCTACTTAATTATTATTGACAATTATTATTAGCGTCCACCGAGAGGACACTAATCAATGGATGTTTATGACAGCGTTCGCATGGACGTTGATAATATTATCAGTGTCCACTCTTTAGTGCCCATTGGTGGACACTGATGCTCATCAACGTCCACTTTTGGCGGACATTGATACTCTTTTTTCTTATAGTGATCATAGTGCAATATTAATGACAAGGGTCCCAGCTCCTAAGTGACTATGTACCAGACATGCAATTCATGCTTACAACATGTCAGCAAGGAGAATGAATATGATATACAGAAAGGGACTCAATTCATACTGCCAGTAGATATAAAGTAATAGACTTTTATTTAGGATATCATTGCATAGGTAACAAAGGGTAGATATTGCTTTCATTACATACTGTAAAAGTTGCAGAGTACAGTTCATAAACAAATGAAGCCTTAAAAACGAGGGCTTAGTAAGGAGAAAAAGCAATCCTTTTTCCCAGAGGGAGTGGATTGTCATGGCAGACCTGTATAACTAGCTGCCATGGCTAAATCCCATAAAAAACAAGGCACCAAAAATTTGAATTGTCAAAAGCAACCTGGAAATCAACTACAGACTTTATGAATCTGTCCATTAAGTAAAACAGATACTTAACCATCAGCGAAGAACGGAGTTTAAAAGCGCAAAAGACTCGCTAAAACTGTTTCAAACTAAACTTGTAACTTTGACGACTTGTTAGAAGGGTAAAGCTTGGACCATGCACAATGGCTAAACCATTGCATAGCTAAGCTAAAAGCATCAAGTGCCAATGCCAACACCATGAGATCCCTATATCCAGAACTCAGTAACAATATTCTCAGAAATATAGCCACAAAAAAGGCAACATCCAATTGATGGGAAGCAAAATATTCTTAACATGTACTACTCAGACATGTCCCTTGCTAATTAATGTTATAGTTTTAGACACATGCATCAGAGAAACGGTTGAAAGATTTAACAAAAGAATATTGAAGAATAAAGCTGATGGCCAAGGTTCTTGAGGCAAGACGAAAAGGGTAATAAAGAAAAAAAGAAAAAAGACAAAAAATTGTGGAGCATAGTCTATTGTATATTGGCCCTTCTAAACAACTATTTAAGACTAATTATCCAAAGTACCAACCAATGAAATGGTGACAACAACAAGAACAACAACAAAAACAAGAACAGCAGCAATTTGATACAGAATCTGGCAGAAAATTGAAAGCAGACACGTGAAATGTAAAGCTATGGGATAAAAAGAAAGGGAGAGTAGGTAATATAAAAAGTAGAATAAGCTTTCATTAACAAAGATGAGCAAGCTACCAAACAAGATTCAAAGCAAGAAATTAAGTTCAACCAAGCAAAGAAAAGAAAAAACTAGAAATACTATACAGAGTCTAAATTCAAGCAGGCAAAGCAAAGCAAAAATTAACCCTAACATGTGTAAGCTAAACTGATATCACTAGGTTAAGATGAGCAACTAAAAACCAAACCAATCTCTATCTCTCTCATAGATTCATTTCTATTATCAGACATAAAAAGCAAAGGACAAAAAAAGAAAAAAGAAAGAAGCACACCTAGAGCAGACACTCCAAGTATCTCTACTAAACAAACAAATTAGCTGCATCAAGAGAGCTACAAGAGGTTAGTTTTAATCTTTAGCTTTCATATCATATAATTATTTGAATAGCCTATGTTATTGGTTCGAAAATTTTTAAATATTCCGTTACGTGTGCATAACATGCATGAACCATAGATTTAAAAAAACTTATACTAACACAATTCGGGATTCTTGGAGTACCCACTTGACCATGGGGATAAATAAGACTTGAAGGATAGCAAAATAGAATTTGGACCAAAGGTCAGGATTTGAGCACAAGTTTCAATTTCAAAGCAAAATCTTTAAAAAATGGGATTTGAGGGGCAAAATAGTCAAGTATACTTTAATTCGGCATTCTAGTAGTACTGGCACAACTATGAAAATGAATAAGCTTCTTGTAAAAATGAAATAAAACTTATATCAACGGTTAGGATTTTAAGTACAAGTTTCAATTTGTACACAAAAACTTTAAAAAATTGGGTTCGAGGAGAAAAATAATCAAGTTGACGTCTATTTGGGATTCTGAGAATACAAGCATGACTATGGGAAAGAATAAAACCTCTAGGGGGAAAAAAAAGAATTGGATCAATGATTAGGATTTTAGACTCATGTTTCAACTTCAAAGCAAAAGCTTTGAAAATTGGGGTACAGGTGGCAAAACTAGTTAAGTAGACGCCTGCTGGGAATTTAGGGAGTATCGACACAACCATGGGGTTGAATAAGGCTTAGGAAAAAATGAAATAAAATTTGGATTTGCAGTTAATATTTTAAGCACAAGTTTCAATTTCAAAGCAAAATCTTTGAAAAATGGCGTTTGAGGGATAAAATTGTCAAATAGACGTCCATTCACGACTCCAGGATTATCGGCACAACTATGGAAATGATTAAGACTTGTGAGAAAAATGAAATAGAATTTGGATTAACAGTTAGGATTTTAGAAACATGTTTGAATTTCAAAACAAAATCTTTGAAATATAGGGTTTGGGGACAAAACTGTGAAGTAGACGTTCATTTGGGATTCCAGAAGTACCGCCACAACCATGTGGATGAATAAAGCTTGTAGGATAAAAAAATAAATAGAATTTGGATCAACGATTAAGATTTTAGGTACAAGGTTCAATTTCAAAGCAACAGCTTTGAAGATCAATATTGATCAATGAATGTAAGTTGGTTAGTTTAGCAAAACCAAAGTTAAAATAGAAGTGTTTTAATTTAACCATAATTCTTTATTACAATCACATTTATTGCCAACATACGAGAGAACCTAATGAGTTACACACTTTAATTAACTTAGGTTAAGAACCATGAAGGATTAATGGAGTATTGGAATTAATAGTCAACTTCCAAGCACATAAAGGTAAAAGGATAATTATCACCTATACATATATGGCAAGATTTATTTTCTTGAAAGTCAAGGAAAAGTCTAGTAGGAATCCTAATTGGATTTGGAATTCTAATTGGATTTAGGCCACGGGGAGTCTGAAAGGCCCATTAGTAATCATAATAGGATTATGGATTACTAAAGGAGCTTTAAGCCTTAGGCCTTGGGCTTTAGGTTTATTGAAATTCTAAACAAGAAAGGGACTATAACTCCTTAAGCCCTAGCCAGCCCCCATATATGTAGAAGCTAAGGGAAAATTCAGCCATAAGGTGATTACAAGTGACATAAGGCCTTGTGAAAGATTGTGAGCAAGAAAAGTTCTTGAATTGAAAAGGCCCATTAGTAATCATAATAGGATTATCATTAACAAGTAATTGAGTGATGAGTATACATCTATTGTTCCCAAGAGAAATTAAATCTACCAATTGTTAAGTACTAAAATTAACCAATTTTAACTTTATCTAAATGAATGAAACTTTGAGATTTATAGCTAAACTAAACTAAAGCAAGTAAACTTTGGAATGTAATGGTGAAGACCTAGAATTACAACTTCTCTCAACAATTCACTTGGATTATTATTATCTTATCATGCTTAGTTATGATACCGAATTACTATTCTAGGGTTCTTATTTCATTATAAGTATCTTTGGAGTTGCTTATAATAATATCTCACTTCACCAATTCACTATAGTTACAATGAGAATTGAGTGAAGTAAGACTCATTAAGAATAGCCCTAACTTTGGTATGCAAGGTATGGAGGTATATTTCTATCCTACATACAAATCAAATTCAAACAAGCATGTGAATGAATTCCAAAAAGTGCTATCTTATTCAAGGCTAAACCGAGATTTCCTTCGTCAACGTTCCTCTAAGTTACAAAATTAATCTAAAAGATGGCCAATCAAATAGAAGCATTAAGCATAGAATAAAATAAATAACTCATGTACCAAGCCCTAAGCAATCAATTAATAACATAAAACCAAGCTACATGTTAAGTGTAGTTACAATCCTAGAAAGAAAACTACTCCATGCTACTTAGTGTAAACATGGATTTAAATTAAAAAAAACATCAAACAAATATAAGGAAAGTAAAGTGTAGAATGATAGAAAATCGATAAGGTGTCAGGCTTTAATTTTCAATCACCTAAAACTCTAGAAACTACTCCTCTTGCTCCTTGCACCCTTGATCCTATCTTATTCTCTAGAACTACTTTAAATAGACTTTAAAACTCTCAATTAGAGTTCTATTTGGACTAGGAATCGTGTCGACGCCGTAGCACTGATTTTTGGGGATATACATCACGTGGGGTGCCATGGCACTAGTTTTTTGGCATCATACCCTGTTTTGCAATTTTTAAGTATTTTGAGCCCAAATTTGACTTCCAATGGGACTCCTTTAAACATTAAACCTTCAAAACACATAGACTAAGTTAACATAAGTTGGAACTCATTAAAAACCTAAATCTTAGCCAAAATTAACTAGAATTCAATATCCTAATATGATAAGGACTTCACTAGGAATTAAACTAAAACTAAGCAAAAATCAACTATAACTCAAGAACATAGCAATAATATTAATCAAAAGAATATGAAATAAGTCAAATTCAAAGACTTATCAAACTCCCAAACTTAAAGTTTTGCTAGCCTTCAAGCAAAAGTAAAACTAAAACACAAACAACAGCAACTAGCCAAAGATGTATCAAACTAGAATAATAATATCCCCAACCTACTCTCAAAAGTTTCACTTGACCTTTAACTAAATGTCAACCACAATATCACTCAAATTCATGATTCAACTCAAGAGCAAGTAACAAATTCAAATGGATTTTCAATGTGTTTGTGTGTATGATCTTTAAGTAAAGAAATGCATGCAATCCAGATAAGTTTTTGTCTATGTAAAATCCAACTTAGCACTCTCACCCCATGAGTTTGCTTTGTAACTCTCTCTCCACTAATGTAGACTCTACTAAATCAATGATCAGTAGGTCTTTTTTAAGCTTGTAATGATGGTTAGTGTAATGGTATGGCCAAGAAAATTCTAAGGCTCAAGTTACCTTAAGCATATAGATCACTCTAGAACCTTTAAGAGCTTTCTTCACAACCTAAGTAATACCCACTTGAACACACTTTTCTTTTCACTACTTCATATATGTTTCTACTTTGCTTTGTTTTTTCTTTTCTTTTGCCCAACTCATGTCACACCCCCAAACTTATTTCCTTTTTCAATGAATAAGAGGATGATCAAGAGGCACAAATATATATATATATATATATATTTATATATATATATATATTAAGAATTCCAACTTTTCCTCATTTTCTTAGTATAGCTCAATATATTCCTAGAATGATCAACATGCCTAAGAGTAAGGGTTCAAAAACTTGAATCTTTTAAACTGTTAGGCAAAAAAGTTTGTGGGTGTCAAAGAAAAGGTAATATTAGGCTCAATAGGGTAACTAATATAATATAAATCATGGTAACCTTCAAAAGGCTCAAACGGTCCAAGATGGAATAAATCATGTCATTAGCTTAGTTTTGTCTAGGATTTTGCCTTGAGAAAGAATCAAACCTACAAGGTTCCTAACTAGTTATGAACTTCTTAAACATAAACTATCTCAAAATAAGCAAAAATTCTAAGAAAAAGATTAAGTGCATAATATGTCTTAGAAATCACATCCTATAATGCTACTAACTCACAAATTTAACATGAATGTTAAATAAAAAATAAAATCTAACATATTATCATAGGATGAGGGGATTTCATTATGAAAGCATAATAACATCTTGGCTAACTAAACTTAAGAATAACAAGTACATCAATAAAAATTCAAAAACTTGTTGTCGATTTTAATCACGCAAGTACACATATCATTAACAAGTAATTAAGTGATAGAGATCGTTCCCATAAGGAATAAAATCTAACAATCATTAAATACTAAAATTAACCAATCCTAACTTTATCCAAACAAATGAAACTTTGAGATTTATAGCTAAACTAAACTAAAGCAAGTAAACTTAGGAATGTAATGGAGAAAACCTAGAATTACAACTTCCCTCAACACTTCACATGAATTATTATTATCTTATCATGCTTAATTATGATACCGAATTATCAACTTAGGGTTCTTATTCAATTAGAAGTATCTTTTGAGTTACTTATAATAATATCTCACTTAACCAATTTACTATAAATCTATAAGAATTGAGTTAAGCAAGATTCATTAAGAATAGACCTAACTTTGGCTGCACAAGATATGGAGGTATAATTCTATCTTACATCCAAATCAAATTCAAACAAGCATGTGAATAAATTTGAAAAAGTGCTACCTGATTCAAGGCTAAACCTAGATATTCTTCGTCAAGGTTTCTTTAAGTTAACAAATCAATCTAAAAGATGGACAATCAATTAGAAGCATTTAGCATAGAATAAAATAAATAACTCATGTACCAAACCTGAACTTTTTAGTAAGGATAAATAGAGGTCGATCCCACGAAAAGTTGAATTTAATCAATTTGTGCTAAATAGAAATTCTAATGACAATAAAATAAAAGTGGCTTTATGTTTTGAATTTTATAAATATCTTTGAAAGTAAAATCAGATAGGCAAACAATTAATAGAGAAAGCTACCAAAAAAAAAAGGAAATATCTACCATAGGGATTTGACATTGATCATTGATCCTAATTATTCAATTATACATTCAAATACTTAGCCTAGAATATCAACAAGCTCTAATATTCTGAATCTTTCCTCAGTTTCTCGTTAATCAAAACAAGCTCTTCAATTAATCTCTTGCTATTAAACAACCTTAAATAAGCTCTTAAGATTTAATTTAACAACAGCTTTAAGAATAAGGAAGATAGTTGAAGCTAAGCAATAAACACACAGGCTCGGTGTATTTAACTCAGTCCATGTTCATCATAGCAATTATAAACTACTATTTGCTACCTATGTTAGAATCATCAAGCAATTACAGACTTGATTCTCCTAAACTAGCAGTAGGTAATATGGTCTAATAAATTAGTTGCGAACCTAATTAATAAAACATACAATGATGACAAATATAATAGAAAAACACAAGATATCCGAATTGAATAATTAAACTAAAATGAAGAACAAATCAAATCATACAATGCAATTCCACAGCTTCAATCCTTCTTTTTATCTATAAAAGGGAATTTAACAACTAATAACAAAAGTGAAAACAATAAAGAAATTCTGAAAAAATGTTTTTCAAGTCTTGAATAACTGATCTCTAAAACACTCCTAAGCTAAGAGTATTTATAGACTAACTAGAAGAGAGAAAAGAACTTCTGGAATTCTAGTTTGACTAGAAGTCCTTCTTAGATTGGAGGAAGGTTAGGTGGGACTTTTCTTGAATTGGAATTCCTAATTTGTCTTGAAAGTATGTCTAAATACAAGATCAGATTTTATTCCTTTACAAATTTGATTAGGATTCCTAATTTACCATCAACATAGGTCCAAATACAAGATATACTTGTTATCCTCTTACCAATTTGATTAGGAAGTTTATCTGTTAATATATATATCCTTTAATATATATATCCTGAACATGCACAAATCTAGCCCATTCTTATTTTATGCTCTTTTGACATTCTCTTTTTATGCTAATTCTATTTCATTTATCCAACAAATATTCCTTCACTTAAATTCAACACCTAAAATCATAAAATAAACATTTATAAATTCATTAGCACAAAATCATACTCAAAACTATAACTAAGAATCAATGAAATTAAGACTTATTAAACACTTATCACTAACCAATCAATTAATAATATAAAATCAAGTTACATGTTGAGTTTCATTACAATCCTAGAAGAAAACTACTTCATGCTACTTAGTGTAAACATGGATTTAAATAAAGAAAACATTAAACAATTACAAGAAAAGTAAAAGGTAGAATGATAGAAAATCAATAGGTTATTAGGCTCCAATCTTCAATCTTCAATCACCTAAGCTCCTTACATCGTTAATATTCTTTTAATCTCCAAAACTTCTTAGCTAACTTGTGCATATTGAATCCCCAAGCTAAATCTCTTTAAATTGGCTTTAAAACCATTAATTAGAGTTCAATTTAAACTAGGAATCACGCCAGTGCCGCAGCCACGCTTTTTTTGCGCTGCGGCACAGATTTTCAGAGAGATGCATCACGTGGAGCGCCATGAAGCTAATTTTCTGGCAATATACGCTGTTTTGCAGTTTTTGAGTGTTTTGAGCCTGAATTTAACTTCCAATGGGACTCCTTTAAGCTTTAAATCATCTAAACACATAAACTAAGTTAATAAAAGTTAGAACTCATATTAAAAACCTAAATCCTAGCCAAAATTAACTGTGATTCAACATCCTAATATAATAAGGACTCAACTAGGAATTAAACTAAAAATAAGCCAAAACCAACTAAAACTCATTAACATAGCCAATAATATTAATCAAAAGGATATGAAATGAATCAAATTCAAGGACTTATGAGGGTGAATCGATTCTTTTGATTCCTTTTGGATAAAGGTAAAGGTTTTTAACCATCAATTATGTGAACAATTTCATTCTAGGTTTATTCGTTTGAATAGCTTACTAAACATTGATCATACTTTGTGTTTGATTAGGAGAATCATTTTGTCGATCTGTGGAGAAACTCCAAGCATCCCTGCTAAACAATCAAACTAGCTGCGTGAGGAAAGCTTTAAGAGGTTAGTCTTAATCTTTTGCTTTTGTAACATATAGATTTAATTGAATACTAATGTTCTTGGTTAGAAAAAATTTTATTCCGTTGTGTATGCATGTGATGTGTAACCCTTGATTGAATTTAGGTTTAGCCTTGATTGAATTCATACATGATCATTGAATTTGATTTATATATAGGATAGGAATATACATATGCCTTGTGTAGCAAATTTAGGTTAAATCTTATTGAGTTTGTCTTAATCTAATTAATATAAGAATATAGTGAATTAACTAAGGAAAATATTTTTATAAATAATAGGAATATGCTTCGTTGAATTAGAACCCTAAGTTAATAATTCGTTGTCATAACTAAGCAAGACAAGATAATATAAGTCAAGTGAAGTGTTGATGGAAATTATAATGCTAGGCCTTTATCCATTAAATTATCTAGTTTATTTTGTCATTAATTATGTTTAGTTTATTATTAAAGTTTACATCGTTAATTTGGTTGTTTGAATGAAATTAGGATTGTGTTAATTTTAATATGTAACTAAATATTAGTTGCAATTCCTCATGGGATCGACACTCTATTTTACTCTATATTACTTATTAGTTATAAGTGCACTTGTGTGATTAAAATCAACAGCAAAAAGGAGGGTGGTTTTCATCTGAAGTAAGGTGCTAGTCCCACAAACGAAGATGAAGAAGAAGAAGAAAAGAGGAGGAGTTCACAATTGTCTCCAATTGTGTGGTCCAAATGGATTTTCTCAAGTTAAAATTTGAAAAAAAAATTCCCAATTTAATATAAACTCTCAAAATAGTAAATGTTTAACTTTAAATACATTGTACGATTTAAATCATATAAAAATATAGTTAGTAAAATGGAAGCCTATTTAATTTATGAAAATAATTTGATCAACTTTAAGATATTCAAAATAGTTTTCGGAGCTAACTAAGTTATATTAAAATTTACGTCAAACTTTCAGTCTACTATGGACATAGTCTAAATTACAGGTCATCATATTTTATCCCCCCTTCCCCCCCCCCCCCCCCTAAAAAAAAGAAAATTTATCCCCAAATTTGAAATTACTCACAAACAAGAAAAATAAATCATTCAATCAAACAAGTGATAACAACAAGCAATTAGTAAAGTACCTTACTTTACAAACAAATAAGGGTATTATTCCCTCTTCTTAGCTTCTGCTTCCCAAGTTATCTCCTCTTATGTGTGATTACACTACAATACCTTCACCGAAGCTAATTCATTGCTCGGAGCTTATTCACTTAGTAGTCAAGAATAACCACCAGCTTCTCCTTGTAAGTCATATCATTTATCAACTTAATAATTTTTGGCTCCAACCTATGAGATGGATTTGGAAAGTATTTTGAAGCATAGAAACATGAAACACTAGATGAACCCCTACTAGATTCGATGGATGAGTTAAATGATAAGCAACTGCACCAAACTATGCAAGAATATCAAAGGGACCAAAGTACCTCAACATTAGCTTCCCTTTCTTTTTGAACCGCACTACTCCCTTTGTCAGTAACACAAGAATGAACACATGATCACAAATAAAAAAATCCAAGTCATGGCGACGGTTGTCGCCACAGTTGTCGCCATAGGCCTGATGCCTACTCTTGGCTAAAAGAATACTTTCCCGAAATCAAGAAAACTTTCTAGGTTGTCTCTTGCACAATCTCAAGGCCTAAAAGCATTCTTTCACCAACCTCGAACCAATAAATGGGTGACCTACACCTCTGCTCATAAAGAGCCTCAAAAGGTTGTTAGGGAAATATATGTAATGCATCATATGCACATGCAGAGGAATAATAAAAATTTCCCAAATTAAGAACATAGGCGAATCAAATAATTATATAATAAAAAGCTAAAGATTAACTACTAACCTTTTGAATTTTGATGCAGCTAATTTGATTGATAAGGATAAATGTTTGGAGTTTCTTCTCAGTTCAAAAGCAATACTCCCAATCAAACATACAAATTTCAATCAATGATTAGTATCTATTCACGTGTATTGCCTCAAATGAAAAATTCCACACAATTGACTAGATTAAAATTTCAAGAAAAGTTTACCTATTGAATCAGTAGAAGGAAATCGATTCCTTTGCTTCAAGCTAGGTACTTGACTATGGAGGAGGATAATGGACAAGAACTCTTTCTTGATATAAAACTTTTGATGGCCGAAACACTCACGCTTATGTAGTCTAGAATATGACTAAATTTCCTCCTTAGCTTTGCTTATATAGGTAGCGGCTAGGGTTATGATTCAGGATCCAATGTATTGGTTTCCAATTAAGCAAAATAGCCCAAAATCTAAAATCCAAAACTCCCTTAGTAATTCATAATCATATTAGGATTGCTATTGGGCCTTTTAGACTCCTAATGGCCCAAATCCAATTATAATTTTCACTAGGTACTTTCCATGACTTCAAGAAAACTAGTCTTGCTAAATATATGTAACAAATTAACATTTTACCCTCATGTACTTGGAACTTAACTATGAACTCCAAGTATCCATTAATCCTTCTACGATTTTAACCTAAGTCAATTAAAGTGTGTAACCCATTAGGTTCACTCATATGCTTGCAATAATGTAATTGGATACCTCCTAAGAAGTAAAGCTAAATTAAAACACTTTTAATTCAACGTTGATTTTATCAAACCAACCAACTTACATTTATAGATCAAGATTGACATGTAGCAATGTATCATGACCACCCAAGTACTAGAGAAGTTAAGATCATTGATCAAAGCTTTCAATGCTCTGTGTAATTCAATCCTTTCATCATACAAATTCTGTGTTGAACATAAGGCATGGATTCTAGTGTTAACCTTAACTTTGTCTAACTCCATTAGTACTTGAAACCAAGTCTACATTTTGTTCTTCAAAAAGATTTAAGAAAACACTTGTCTTACTATCTTTCACTAAACAAAGATTTCCGCAACTTAATATACATGTTTCAAAAAGCCAAGGTATATTCGTCCTCTTTATTGAAGGTGATGAATTCTTTGTCTATCATTCATCCACCTTCATATGCTTCATTACATATCTAATAATCACCCATGTATCATTCTTTTTATAGGACAAGTGGAATGACATCAAAACATGTGGATTCATATATAAGGTAATAAGATGATCTCAAGTCAAAGGATCACTTACACCACCAATACTTTGAGAACTTCCATTGACACATAAGTAAAGACTCCAAATGGTTTCTTGTGTTAGGTTAATTCGTGTACTTGTTCAACTAACAAGCATCCATATGTTTGTCTAAACATCACCATGCTTGTAGTTATAAGATAACTACTTTATTCATAAGAGAATGACACAACATATGCTAGTCTCAAAGAATCATCAATATCCTTATTTTTGATGACTTATTGACTAGTAATTATTTAGAATAATATTATATGTAGGACCTATACCACAAATTATGATCAACATGCATAATTACACAATTATTTTTCTAAGGACTTTATATTATGAATCTCATTTAAACACATAATTAAAGAATACCTTAATAACATAATGTCATGCAATAAATAAAAATTAATTTGTTATTACAACCAACTATTAATTGACTCTTGGACACCAATGCTAACAATCTCCCACTTGGCCGCCAATCACTATGATATCTAAGTCCTACCATATCAAAGTGACAATCAAACTTTCGTTATGGCAAGGGTTTCATAAGCGGTTTTGTCACATTCTCATCACTAGGAATATGCTCTATCTTTATATTCATCATATCAATGATTCCTCTAATAAGATGATACTACCTCCATACATGTTTACATTTCTAGTGGACCTTAGTTCCTTCAAATGTGCATATTACAATATAACTCTATTGGATTAACAATGACAAAAACCACTCCAAGTTCAGTTATGAACTTTTGATCCAAACTACCTCTTTAGCTGTTTCAGAGACAACTATGTACTCAGTTTTGGTTATAGAATCTGCCACAGTTTCTTGTTTGGAACTTTTCTATCTAGTGGGTCCTCAATTAAGTGCAAACATGAATCCAAACTACAATTTATAATCATCTCTATCGGTTTGAAAGCCATCAACAACATATCCTAAAACTTCCAGCTCTCCAGTTCTCCAGTTCCTCCATATATTAAGAATGCATCCCTATTTCTTCTCAAGTACTTGAGGATGTTCTTAACTGCCTTTTAGTGTTGTTTTCCCAGAACTGTTTGGTATTTTCTTGTAACACTTAAAGCATATGATACGTCAAGGCATGTTCATAACATGCATACATGATTGAATCGATTGTAGAAACATATGGTATTTCACTCATTGTTTTTGTTCGTAACTTTTTGCCACTACCTTGCTTTGAAGGTTTGTACATTGCCATCCACATCAATTTTTTTCATAAAGGCCCAATGGGATTAACACTTTCAAGTGGATCAACTAATGTCCATACTTTGTTGTCATGCATGGAGTCCATTTCAGATTTCATGTCATCATGCCACTTCGAGGAATATATGCATGTCCTTGATTGCTTCCTCATAACTTGTAGGCTTGTTATCCTTTATAAGAAGAATGCCTTTTTGATTACATATCAGAAATCCATATCTTATTAGAGGTTGACTTTTCCTACTAGATCTATGAAGCTAATGTGTATGTCAAATTTCTTCTTGTACTTCCAACTCTTGTGGTACAAGTTAAGGTTCCTTTGTATGACCAATTTCATTTTGGGTTTATTGAATTTCTTCAAGTTCTACTTTACTCTCACTGGTTCTTTCCTCTAGCATGTATAGACGTAGGTTCACAAACATTGAAGTGATGATTTCAAAGTAACTCAATAGCACGTGACCCTTTACCTGTGAAAGATTTCTTCTTGGCCATCTTTCTAAATAGACAGGATTCATATGTCCTATATTATTCATAATCAAATGGGTCTAGATAATCACCTTGGTGTGATCTAATAATCCTAGTCTCATTTATGTGACCTAGTAAAATAGGATGGTTTTTGACTAGTGCAAAATAAACACCTTAATTGCAAGTGCATAATATCGCAAGCAAGTAATAAAGTGATGAAGAAGATGTCACTCCTACGAGGATTGACTTAAACCAATACTAAAACTATAACTAACTCAATTATATTTGGAAAAATGAATTTATATTTGTAAACAAAAAAAAAATTGAATTAATTAAAAAATGAATTAAACTGATAAGGTGTCTGGTTTACCAACTCATCCAATGTAATCTCACAACAAATATGCTATCAAATTAATTTTCATTCATGTGGTAGCGGGATTTCCTAATTTAATCAATATATTATCTCTAGCTATATCAATCTTATTTTTAATTATTAATCCACACCATCTCTAAGTAGATTTAAATAAATAGAAACACGTTGATTACTCTGAAAAATTCTAGTTACATTAGAAATCAATCCTGCACAGAACTACCACATTAATCACGTTTTTACACCTATTCATTTCGTTTCATTCATAGCATATATTATAAGAAGCAATTGCATAAAATCTCCTCTCAATCTCATTCATGTACATCAATTCATTTAAAAGGTGTGCAAACTTTCAAAAGCATTAACAATAACACATGTTCATCATCAATGAAAATAACATTGTTAACACAAAAACTACATTTTATTGAATTTGCTACACCGTAGCCTTAGCTAAACATAATTTGTTCATGCTGAGAAGAAAGAAAATCATGTTCTTAAATTGAAACATTGATTTAATTAAAAGAAGGATAATGAAAGACAAACTCTAGTGGTGGTTGACTAGATCTTCAAGTTCCTCCTAATGTAATCTCTCCACCTCAAAAATTAGTTTCCTTGTTCTTTCTCTCTATTTGGCTGATTTAGAAACGATGGTCAACATGTGAATTGTATATCTTTTAGCTTTCCATAGAGGCACGAATTGCTTAGCTTCCCATAGACACGTGAATTGTTACCCTATCTCTTAGCTTTCCATACTAATTCTCTTCTTCTCCCAACCACACCTCCAAAGTTGGAGTCTTTTGCCATTAGGTTTTGTAATTTTCTCCTAATTTCTCTTTTAACCCGAATTTCTTATAAAACATAAATTTACCGATAAACACCAAATCGGACTAATAAAAACATAAATATGAGGGATATTAATCACTACTCGAAATGATGTTATCCATGGGCCATCTCAGATAATATCGTCTTGGATATTATTATACACGATGGAAAAGACACGTTGTGGATAAACCGTCTCAGAGACAATTATTTAAGACAGCCAACGAAATAAAATCATGTTTGATATTATTATTAGAGATGGTCCATTAACTATTTATGATGACTTAATCGTCTCGAATAAGTATGCATATCTTAAGTTTTAAGAAAATTCTCATACACTTATCCCAGACGGCCCTTACAATCTAGGATAAGTATGCGACTAATAAAAATTATGCATTTTGTTACAAGAAAAAAATCAAATAGTTTTTGTTTAAAGAAAAAAAATTCCTTTTCTCAGATCCCCCTACCGTCGTCTCCTTCCTCCTTTCTCAGATCCCCTTTCATCGTTCCTTAATACTATATAGGAATACTAGAAAATCCACGCTCCTTACTACAATAGGGTGTCCAGAGCTTTCTGTTTCCAACTGGTTAGGTGACTTATCTATTTCTAGTTCCTGGATGATGGCGTTGGTGAAGCTCTTGATCATATTTCTGAACGATCGGAGCCAATGGATGCATCAACTGTAGAAAAAGTGTGCTGCTGAAATCTTCTTTGGTCTTGGTTTCAACAAAGATATATGCAAGCAAAGAAGGTAATCTCGAGAATGCTTGCGCTTATAACTTGTTCTGAGATACAAGACAGGAGGTCTCCAACACTCCGTTTCGTCGATAAGGCGACCGATTCTTTCTTATTTACTGCGATACTAACTGTTGCATAGAAGTTTTCACCGAATGTATTTCATGCTTTATCATTCTCTTCCTTAATCTCAGACATCATTTTTATGTTTGGTTTCCTGGAAACCTCAAGGAAATATAGGAAGAATTAAAGAAGGATTTTTCTACACCTTACTCAGTGAGTTTCCCAAGTTTCTTTATTTTGATATTTGTAATGCACAGATTTTTATGCACGCCGCATGTTTGTTTTAATGTTTTCAATATGCCACATATAATATGCTCAGAAACTTTCTTTTTTTGCTTTTATTGTTGCTTACTTTTAGGCATAAAGTACTGAAATTGTTTAGTGGAATGTTGTATTGGATTTTTAATTTGTGTATGTATTGTGGTGTAGTGCTTGTCTCTTAGATGAAATGCTTCAAACAAAATGGTTTTATGACTGAACAAGGTGACATATCTAAAGTTTGCCAATTGTGTTGTGTTTAATTGGTTTTTTGGGTAGCTAAAACCTGTTTAATTGTAAGTTAGTCTGGTAGTTTACAATGGCTTACTTACTAGCAATCTGGCAAGTGATCTTTTTCGGTTTGTTTGAGGCAAGCATGAATCTAGATTGAGCATTAGGTGTATCTCATAACAATTTATATATTTGATGTAGTAATATTAAAAAATGCACCATGTTTATGACTTCTTTATTCAAGAGGTTTCGTGGGCTATTACTTAAAATTTATATATCTTATTGGCATTGGAAGTTTATATTGGTTTCTCTACTAAACCTCACTCTCAAGCTATGACTTTGTTGATGCCTACACATGTCATTTTAGACAAGCTACAGTGACAACGAGCATCTATGAATGATTAGATTTATAAAGCCTCCAACATGTCTGATGAAAGTAAGACAGCGATTCACATACTAAAAATTTTAACAAAACTTTCAAGCAAGAGAATCGTCTTCTAATTTCCAAACTCAAACCTATAAGAGCCTCTTTCATCTCTTTCGATATGAATTGAAAAAATCTTTGTATTGATAAGTTAGAATTGTTAGATCTTGTAAAGCTCTGTAACTCAAAAGTATTGTGCTTTTTGAGAATTCTTCTCTATAATTTGTATTTCTCCAGATTGAAGAAGATAGTAAGAGGCAAAATTTGTGAGTCTTAATTGTGGTTAGTTTAAGGAAAAACCTACAAAACTAGTGTTTGCAAAAGAAACTGAGCCCAGCAATTCAGTTTGCTAGTGGAGCTAGTGGAATCTCAAATAGTCTTCTTGAGGAATTGGACGAAATCTTAATTTCAGACGAATCACGATAAACTTTCTGATTCTTAACTTGCTTTATTTGCTCTTATGCTTAGATTTATAACTATAAAATTGGCTAAAATCGATTTTTAAACTATTCACCCCACTCTAGTTTCGCAATTCAACTCAACAACTACAGCTTGACACAACCGCGATACTTAATTAGCGCTCAACTGCCGTACTAAGGGTGGATCCCTCCACAATGTACCTGTTGGTGGTGGATGCAGGAAGAACAGAAGGAGCAGTGAGACCCTAATTAAGTCTATCCGGTGATAATGTCAATAACAACAATTTAGCTAATGCAGGTACTTCTAATGACCCAACTGTGGGTGATAACTCATGGACCCAGAGGGAATTCCTTAGTTGAGTATAGTACAAGTATCTTCTCAATGGATCTGGCACTTGTTTATGCAAATTTCCTGAATCAAAATCGGATTCAATAACAGATCAGTACGAACAGCCAGCGGTAATTCTTCAGCTTCATCACACACAAATTTTGTCTCAAGTAGTAGCATACTAATTTCGCACACGAAAATGGTCTTATAGCTGGATGCTTAATTGTTCCAGAATAAGCAAGAGAATTTCATTTAAGTGAGACTGGTCAAATGTACTTTTGTGGCTTCAATTCAATCGCCATCAGAATAGAATTGAACAATCTCATTTAAAATTGTTGCAACTCCACAAGATATTTTGTGGTCCAATTCTCATGAGTTGAAGATAAAACATACCCTGCAAGCACCACAACCACCAATTCTTGGGAATGAAGCTGATCAAGAACCAGATTATTAATTGGTAATCGGATCCCATTCGAATTGTCAAGGATGTTACTTTTTCCAGGTCTTTATACAAAACTGTCTCTCAGAACTTAATTCAGTGGTGAGAAGAGGGAAAAGAAAAAGAAAGAGAGCACAGATGAGGAAAGTTAAAATAAATGATTCATATGTGTAACCATTCCATGTCCATTTTCTCATAATACAGGTTCTGGAACATTATGATATTAAGTAAATAAACTTAGATATTGTACTATTGTATTGTCCAAATGAATCATTTTAGTTTGGTACGTAGAGTATATATATTTTGCACTTAACTCTATTGCAACCTTCATGCTGCATGCGCACACATAACTAATCCCCAGCAAACACTAGTACAATGCAAAGAGCCTTAATTCCACACAAAGCAAACATGTTAGACTAGTACAAATCATCATGTGGTCAAGATTAATAATTAATTGCATGCATGAAAGCCACACAAATCAAGTTGTGGTGTACTAGTTGATGGTCACTAATAAAGACCAGGGCTGAAAATTAAAGGGTTGAAAATTTGTGAGGAGCAAATATATACACAACTTTTTCCTCCTCTTGGTTCTCTTATTCTTGGTCAAATAAATCAAACTCAAATACTGTATACTAGTACTCCTATAAGTTTAAGGGTTGACCTTATATTTTATTGAAAACTGAATCCTATGAGTAGAAATGGAAAATTCAAACAATAATTGGTAGTAATATTGGAAAAGGGTGCCGAAAATTTCCTGAACATGCATGCATATATATACTCTAATAAGATTCAAACTCTCTCTCTCTCTCTCCTTTTCTATTTTGAGTAATTTATTTATGGTTTTTGCAAAATATTCAAATAAGTTCAAAATGTTATGAGTCTCTGTCTATCAAAAGGGTAGCAATCACTGGGTTGGAACTTGGTGCCACGCATGATCCAAGAAATGCTGATGTGATTGATTAATTGAAAGCAGAGCAGAATTACCACGTTCAAGCTGTGGGCTTTGAATCTTCGACTGTGATTCCAGGGGCAGTATCGTTATAAAATGGTTGTTGAAACAAATAATATATTACATTACAAAAATAATTAGAGATTGTGAATAAAATAATGATAAACCCTAAATAATGGTAAGCTACCTCACAGATGCATGCGTTGGTGGTTAGATAAAGGAAAGACAAATAACTTTTCTACTACAATATTATATTATATTATATATGTAGAAAAAGTAAAAGAAAATTAATAGCCGGAATTTGAGAATATAACTAAGTGGCTAGCTTGAGGCTTCCATCCAACATCCATTGGTGAAGTTTTCTGCTTCTGAAGGCTGAAATGGTATTCCTTTTCTGCTTTGGCTGTTGCTCGAGTTTGACTCGTGCTATAGACGATATCTCTAGTCTTTACCCAAAAACAAATAAATAAATAAAAACTCATTTTCTGTCATAATTTCATATAAACTATGAAATTAAAACACGTTAATCTGGAGTCTCACATGACATTGTAAACTTTTCGATTAAATATTATTCTTAACATAATCCCCATTTACAATTTTGTCTAACCTGTAATAGATCAACAACAAAAAAGCTACGGATAGAAATTAAATTGCAGATGCAGTGTCAAGGCTATGTCTCATATATAATTGTATAAATTTTCAAGAATCATATAGAAATTAAACTGCAGATGCAGTGTCAAGGCTATGTCTCATATATAATTGTATAAATTTTCAAGAATCATAATAGTATGCAAATAGCATCCCTCGACGATTGCTGAGAAACAGAAAAAAATATGATCGAAATCCCCATAATTATATGTAGAGGTGGAAAAACAAAAGCAATATATATATATATATATACACGTTATCATGTTCGTAATCCATTATTATAACTTATTCAAAAATACAAATCAAATCCAATACCTAGTAACCCTAAATGCATGGACTACAAATAATTAATCAAGCCCATGTATATGTGTTTTACTTCTTGATTGTCTCCTTAGCTAGCTAACAAATGTTGAATCAATTATTTACAAAGAATAAGAAGTGAATCCAGCAGTACTACTATTCCTCAAGTCTCACGATGGATATGAAGAAATCAAACTGGTTGGTATGCAAGAAGAATTTCTCCAAGCTCCAGCATGCATTTTAAGTATCTCCCTAGCTTTCTCCTTAGTCTTGCTTCCACTATCACCATGAACGAAAACCAAACACAGCTTTGCCACCACACCCAGTTGCAGCATTTCTTGAACCACGCTCTTGGTAGCAGAAAACCTCGAAATAGACGATAATATCCTTACTGCCTTTTCACTCGCCACCATAGACACCCTCAGAATTTTCTTGGACACAATGGCTAAACCAGCCCCATGACCCAACAATTCAGCCCGACCCTCCGCACACGCACACAACATGTCCAACACCATTAACATCATCTCGCACGTCCTTCGTTCGTTACAATCAAGAAGAAGATCTATCAAAACCGAAACGGCGCCGGATTCCACTGCTTTGACTCTGTTTCTTCCCCAAGGACACGCATGGATTAGTGTCTTTAAGGTAGCTTTGGAGGCCTGGTGTGAAATCTGATCTTTCAGGACTTGAACTAATTCCCCGAAATATTCAGGCTTCAAACCCACTAAATGCATCGGATCACCCAATTCCAAAATGGATTTCAATAACAAAACAGAGTAAGCTCTTGATTCGTAGTACCCGCTCTGCATGACACGTCTCAATGACTCCATAAACGCACCGTTTCTGAACTCCATGAGACTTTTGAGTCCTGAATCGGAAACGTGAAGATTGTAGAGGACGTTTAAGGCTTCGTCAATTGAACTTGTTTTGAAGTCAAACCCGTCATCTAAATACGCGTCTCTGTTGTTGCTTATTATAGTTGAAGCTAAGAATTCAACGGCACCAGCGGATTCGATGCAGCGCTTGTTGGTTTCGTTCTCAGAACCGACGGTTTTGAGTGTGCGGAGACATTGGGTTAGCAATTGTGGGGATTTGGAAGCGTCTTTGAGGAGTTTGGAGATTTGGGTTTTGTTGATCAGGGGGTTTAGGAGTGGGAATCCTTTCGACTCCGTGAGAAGCGTTGACTGTGCACCATGCTTGGATCAAACGGCGGACGGTGTGATTGGGTGTTAGATCGGTAGATTCTGTTAGTGGTTGTTTGGTTACTGGGCAACTGTTGTTCTTTCCTGAGAATAACCATTTCTCGATGCTCTCACGGTCGTAGGTGATACCAGTAGATATGGTTACAGGATCTTTCATGATTTCTAATGAAATGGGGCAAAGAAAGAATGGAGGTACATCAATTTCTTCCATTTCAATTGGTTTTTGAGCAAAACCCAGATCCGAACTACGAGTAATCTCTCAGATTAGAGAAAACAAACAAGGTATTTGATAAAATGTTTGGTCTAAAAAGTTTGAGTTTGTTCTGTATTGGTGTGAAGTTTAAAGACGGTTGTTATTGAAAGGTGAGACGGCATATGGTTATTTATATAAGAAGGCGTGTTTTGTGTGGAAGGTGAGATTTTCAAACGTGAAAAAGTCAGACACGGAAAATTAGCCTCCAGATAGGCAAAGAGATGAACTGGGATGGTGGGTATGACTTTTCTAATCAATTTGTTATTGAAGGGCTCAAGGTTGACAAACTTTACTTCGTCATGAAACATTGAATAATGAACTGGTGGTGCCAGTAATGGCTGGCTGGGTTTTGCTTTGAGCACATGCACAAATATGTAACCTTTTGACTTTCTCCCTCTAGAAATATATAAGTTTTAAATACTACTTTCCTTGTCGATTTCCCTTTTTTTTTTTCCTTTTTTTTTTTTGTCCTCTTGTTTCTCTCTCTAACATGTGGTTTTGATAATTAATGAAATGGGATTTGGATTTGGATTGTTTTGTCGGCCATGAGAAACTCTATAGTGGCAAAGTGGAATTTTCTCTTGGACAATTGCTACTTGGTAGCTGCAAACTTCACTCCCCCGCTTACATTTTATCTTTGACCATGTTAGATATACACACCCAAAATGGAGGTGGCAATTATATTCTTTCAAGAAAGTTAGAGTTGTTCACGACGGAGGTCGTGTTATCCCCATTCTATTATATGTTAATCAACTTCATTTGTTGATAATTTTAATCCACCTCACAAAGATAATTATAACAAAATTGTTTCATATATAAATTCATAACTTCAACTGCCATGCATCTCTAGACACTACAAGTGAAAAACAGATATTAGCGACGGCCTTATACTAGCACAAATAAGTGGAAGCAGATGAGTATATGCGACAAGGTATCAATGACAGCATCATGGACGTAAATGCTTGTCTCTACTAATCTCTTAATTTATCTGCGTCTGAATTGCTGACGTAGATAAATTGTCGCTGATAAACTAATGCTGATACTATGCTAATCAACGACGGGTGAAGACACAAATAATTTAGATGGTGATATTTTTTTCAATTTTTTTTTTATCTATGACGATAAAACGCTATCGCATATATTATAATACTACCACTGATAACAATCTAGGTTTTGAATAATTTGTTTGTAAAAATCAATTTATAATTTTTTTTAAAATACAAAAAAAATATATATATTAGTATTTTCAAGTTTCTCCACAGGCATTGTTGTGAGAGTAATCTCTCAGGTTCTGTCAATACAAAATATATATTTCAAAAATTATAATTTATATATAAAATATTATTCAACGGAAAAAATTCATTCATGTCAAAACAAATACAAAATTATGAATTGTATACACAAAGTAAAACAAATAAAAACAAGCCTCATAAATTGTCATCAACATCTATGAGCTCATCATTCGACTCGCATGAGGGTCGATTTTGATACCAACGAAGAAGGTCCAATACATTAACATAAGTCACATAATTAAGTTATAATAAGGTTTAGTTAGCAAAAGAAAAACACATATATGCATATAACTTTAAAATATAAGTATTATAATTTAAAGTTTTGAATTTAGAAAGCATAAACATACATAAATTCTTCCTTGTTAATCCAAACAAGAAACCGTTTGTTCTTACATTCAAGGACTTGTCAATACCTCATCTCGTTAAATGAATGTATTTTTACTATTTTGCCACCCCAAACCCTGATTTTCATTGGTTTCTAGCCTAACCACATAGGAATGCATAAATTTTTCCTTGTTGATCTAAACGAGAAACTATTTATTTCTACAAGTTTTATTCATCTCCATAGACATGGTGGTATCCTCAGCTCATCAAATGGAGGTAAGTTTTATAGTCTTGTCTCCCTCCTTTCTCGTTAACCTCGATTTTCAAAGGTTTCTAGCCTAAACACATAAGAATGCAACATCAATTCTTCTCAGTTGATCCAAAGAAAGAAACCATTTCTTCATACAATTCTTATAAATCCCCTGGACATGTTGGTGTCCGGAGCTTGTCAAATGAAGATCTGTATTACTGTCTCCCCTTCCCCTAAACACATAAGAATACATAAATTCTTCCTGTTTGATCCAAACGAGAAAGAGTTTGTTCCTAAAAGTCTTATTTGTCCCCACATACATCTTAGTATCCTCGCTTCGTGAAATGGATGTTTGTTCAATATTAGTAAAACATTTACTTTAGGTGCAGGACGTTGATGTGGAACTTGGAACATTGCCCCCAAGTTATGAAACTCTTGCCCAACTAGTTACGAGACTGAAGAAGCTGACTATGGTGTCAATTGGGCTGTAGATAGTACCTCAGACATCCTGATGTTAGTAGGAAGGTTCAAAGTTGCTTGCGCGATCGCCTACAGAGTCTATGCAGCTACTAAATCGATACCAATACCCGTGCATCTTACCACCCGACTTGTGCCCGTAGCTCATCATCGCTCACATCATGGCTTGCAGTTGAGCTACCATCACCAGAACTGGCAACCAATTGTGCCTACTGCACCTTCACAGTGTTCCACTTTTCCTACAAATGAAGAGAATGAGAGAACATTAAATCCAATAACTATTTATTCAAAGTAGTGAATTACTTAACTATTGTTTTATTATTTTCTATGATATAATTAATTTATTGTTTTTAAAAAATAAATTAAAATAATTATTTATAGAGGTAAATCATAAAATAAAATGTACGTAGATTTACACTTTCAAAAGTATTATTTGTTTTTTTTTTTGGCTAAGGTTATGAATTAATCTCTAATTTTCTCTATTAAGAATAACTAGCTAGTTAAGAGAGGAGGGTAAGTGAGGAAAAATAGAGATTTCATAATCTAAATGAAAAAATTTAAATAATTATTCTTTTGAGTATGAATTATATAATTGGGTTTTTTTATATAAAGATTTAAAATTTAGATAAATTTAAATTTTAAATATAATATTACAAATATTAAACAAAAAAATTGAAATTCATTATTTTATCTGTATAACTAGGTTTAATTGTGTATATGCAAAAATAAACTACATTCTTTTTAATGTTTTACAGCGAAAAAAGATAGAGGTCAAGAAAAAGAGTTATTATTGTTATAAGTAAATACTAAATATTATATGGTAATAGAGGTAAAAATAAGATTTATGTTTCATTTAGAAATACACATTCATAATCTGGACTTATTGGTTTTTGTAAAATATGATAGGACTAAGTTATTGATATTTTTGAGAAAAAAAAAATGACAAATCTATAAATTTTTTTTTTTCATTTATTCTTCTTTAGTAAGTTGCATTTGATATCTTGAAGCAAAAATAAAATTGTAGTCAATATCTCATATTTTATATATATTTTTATATTTTGTTTTACATCAAGTTTGATTTAATTTGTTAATAATATTCTAGGTGAATTACTCTTATATTCAAATTTTTTTCCACTTTATAATAAATGTAACATAGCATGATATTCTTAATAATCTAAAAACTCAACAACCAATCCCTTAATATGAACCAATTCGTTCGGGAACTTTCAGCTTCATCTATGGTAGAATTCAAAGAAAACAAAAAGAATTGGCCCACAACCACAACTAGTAAATTGGAGGAGATAAGAGGTATAACCTTCCATTTGTAGATCATCTAGGCTCACGTGGATGATAGATGTCGGCCGTGCTCACGTGCTGGCCTGCAATACAGATTATTCAAATATTTGCTCACGTGCTGGCCATTGATTGATAGAGGAATGTGCCGAAATGAATACTACCACACCTGTCTTTATCTATACAAGCGCGCTTTTATCGACTTCGCTTAGGAGGCGTGTAAGAGCTGCGTACAATATTTACTTCGTTCGATGAATCTGATAGTATCTGACCAGAAAAAACAAAAGAAATCTGATAGTGAACTTCTTTTCTGAAAATAACGTGGCAATCTAATCCTTCAATTTTGTCGTTATTATATTGGTTGCTTGGAATGTGTGATTTTAGATTTATAAAAGTTGAAATTTGAAAAGCTTATCCTTAAACTATACTATTTCTTTTACATAATTATTTTTATTTTTATAGTTTAAGTATAATTATCTAGACATTTGAGAGGGCGCCAATATCACAATAATACAGTCTTAATGTGAAGAGCACCACCTACCAGACATATGCTAGGATTATATCATAAAAGTCAATGACATTATTATTTGACATTAATTCTAGTAACTCAGTTTTGTAAATATTAACATTTTGTTTGGTATTTGTATTATTATATTTAAATATTAAATTATTTGTTCCTAATTTGAATTTATATGATAATATCCATGAAATGTAAGCAATGAAAATGAGAATTATGAAAGTGATCATACTAATAAGATGCATTTATTAAAAACTTTATTTTAAAATATTTCTAATAAAAAAATTACTAAGAAGGGTATTAGTGGTCCAGTTAGATTGTTACATATCTTGTTTTCTTATTTGGAGAGTGGAATTGATCTCATGATATGTGTAGACAATAGAACAAGATGTGTAGGTGTTTTATTGGATGAATAATTTCATTGAACAGATTCACACATTACAAACATGGATTTGAGGCACCACAGATGTCCTGTGCTTGGCTCATCATACTTTGATATAACTAACGGATAGTCTAACCATGACTGCCAAAAAGAGTTACATTAGGTATGGTCACATGGGCATGGAGGCATTTGAGTGTATAATAAATGAATTGCCATTCTCTATACAGAGAGCTAGAGATGCTCTATGTGTTCTTATCAAAATGGAGTCAAAAGTCATTGACCAACACAAGAGTGAAATCAGATGATAATGTACCTAATATTCATTCTGATCATTGATTGAACCTCCCTCATATTAAGTTATTAAAGGATTGGATAGTTATCCACACTCTAGACTCAATCAAGAGGATAGAATGACAAATAGATTGAATTGCATAGTTGATAATACATGATTGTACTAATCCAATGATATTATTACACGTGGCATGGTTAAAGTATAATGGACTATAACACAAGCTGTAATTGATACCATTAATTCGTATTAATATTATAATGGACGCCATTTTCGTCCATTATTATATAACGAACGTTATTATTATTGTAACGAACGTAATAACTATTATAATTAATACTCCAACATAAACTCCTATATAAAGGGTCTTGAAACCCTAAAACACGAGGTTGTCCTCTCAAACCTTATAACTCTTTAGCTTCTATACTCAAATCGTATACTAATTTTGGCATCAGAATTTTTATAGATCAAAAGGACTGCCCCTTTAGTTCAACCACATGTAGGACTAACCGAATTGAGCTAGTCGATTTGGGTTGGTTATAGGCCTAGGCCTAACCAAACTGAGCTAGTCGATTAGCCCACAACCTCCAACCGATGTAAGTCGGTTTGGACCATTTCTCACTCATTTATGTTTTGATTATACTAGGGTAGGTTGATTGGTTTGGGCCCATTATTGGGCTTTTGCAAAATAGGCCCAAATCAGTTTTTTTAACTTCTATAATTCACTTTAAAGCCCAATTAAGGCTAATTTGAGGGAAACTCAATTTAAACTTCAATTTACTTGTAAAAATTATAAATAACTAAGGTAAATTAAGTAATATAAATGAAAACCATATTCCAAGAATCATTTCAAGCAAGCAATAACTAGCAAGCAACCAATATAGCTCAACTGAATTCAACAATATAAATTAAAGCCATAAACCAACCAAGCAAGAATAATAAGTCAAGAGGCATTCCAACTCCAAATAGTCATAAACTTATGAGTTCATTACTCTTATTTTTTCTTAAAAACAGCAACTAAACTAACAAAGCTTAAGCCATAACGAAAGACTAAGTGGCTAACCATAATCCAACCAGTCAACACAAAGGCTAGCTATAGCCAAATACAAACAAAGTTTGAAATTCCAAAAAACAATATAAAATTCATTAAATTCTACAAAAAAAAAGGTAAATTAAATAAATAAGCACTACTACAAAAGCAAGCAGCAATGTAGTGCAACAACAACTTCCATATCTACCAAGCAGCAGTAACAGTTCAATAAGATAGTAACAACCAGAAAATTTTCTTCCTTTCCCCCAACCCATAACACCTTAGAAAGACATGAAAACTAGTTGCAGCAACTCATATTAATGAAATAGAAACAAAATTTAAATTATGAGCAAGTCAAATTACCTAAAAGTGAAGCAACATAATCAGCAAATCAAGTCAGCAAGTCATTTTATCCATCATTAATCAAAGGAAAACCTAACATTAAAATAAAATCAACTTAGACAAAAATAAAGAACTTGAAACTAAAAATAAAGAATGTGTAAAGAATCAGATAAGCATATTACTTGTCTATGTTTTTCAAGCTCTTTAGTTGACTCTTCCATATCCATTGGTACAATGGTGCAGCCAGGCAATTTTGTAAACAAATGAGTGCCTAGATAATGTTTAGAGAATACTGATTCAGAAGGGACATTGGTAATTGGAGCACCAAATATATCCTTTGCTAACTTCCTAAAGACTCTATGCTTGGTTGAATTCACTTTCGACCAATCTAAGATCTGACACTTATCAGAAACAACTTCATGTGATTCCATCAAGTATCTGTCCAATATTAATTTTCCCTCCATCGACTCAGTCTTGACTCAATTCTCTCATAAACTCCATTGCAAAATTATCATATTCATCTTCAATGTTTGGTGTAGCAGCTGCATCTTTATCTTTTGAAGATTCCACACTCTCAAAGAGTAAATCAAAGGCAGTTTGTTTAAAAATATGATAGTAATCGTATAACCTAACAAAAGTGGCCATTAACCTTCCATGCTAACTTCTCGGCCTTCATAATGCCAATCAAGTTCTCAAAATCCCTTCTAACAAATTTGAGCTTATACCTAGGATCAAGCATTACCTCGATGAAGTGAATGTGATTTATAATGTCAAGGTCTCCCCAATACTTACCATGTTTGGATTTCATTCTAACTACCATTAATTGAAGAGATTAATCTTCTCCATCAAAACACCACTACTGCAACTTACTAAGAATGGTGCGATAGTTATGAAAATATGTGTTTGATGTGACATATAAAGAATCTAAAATTTTGTTTGTCATATTAAAAAAAAAAACCTCATAAACCTAACATAATTTCTGACTTCATTCTGGTCTTTAACAGTAAGAGGAACTCTCTCACCTTCATACAACTATTGCAGCTTCCTATCAATTTCAAACTCAACAACATAAGCTGGATCTACCTCTTCTAACCTACTAGCCTTTTGACACTTTAAGGCATATTCCAACATAGAATATGTGGAATTCCATCTAGTGGGGATATTTAATTTTGGGATTTTCTTACAAGTTAGTTTCACCAATTCAACACACCTCTTAAACCTTTTAAACCTAGAAGGTGAGGCTTTCACATACTTTATAACCAATCAGATTTTATACACAAGTATACCAATATCTTTAAGTCCATCACTTATAATTAGGTTCAAGATATGTGCACAACACTCTAAGATACATCCACTCCCCTAGCAAAACACCCTTTATTCCAATCATTCACTTTTTTTTTCTTAAATATTCAACTTCTACATTATTTACTGAAGTATTATCTACTGTCACACTAGAAACTCTTTGTATCTCCCACTCCAACAAATATTTTTCAATAGTTTTACCTATTGTCTCACCCTTGCTATCAGTAATTTGACAAAAAATCATTTTCCTCTTTTGTAGCTTCCATTTAGCATCAACAAAATGACAAGTAAGGCATAAATATTTCTGATTTTAGACAAATGTTCAACAATTAGCTATAAGAGAAACGCATTGTTTGTTACTCACTAACCACTTCTTCAATTTCTATTTTTCAGCCACATACAACTGAAGGATATCCCTAGCCACTATCCACTTAAAAGGCATAACCATTTTGGGGCAAAAAGTACTTATGAATAACTTCAAGCTCTCATCCTTTACATGTCTGAAAGGAAACTCATCATGACAATATACTTAGTTAAGGCTTCTCTACAAGCCTTTTCATTGTACTTGTCATTCCACCCCTTTCATTTGCCCTATCATCTCCTAATTCATCTTTTACAACTTGTCCAAATGCAAGAACAGATTGGCCAGCATCCCACTCAGGGAGAAAGTGTTTAGGAAATTTTTTTACATTTACTTTTTAAATGATTCCCTAAATTACTAGTTCCATTATTCTTTGTGTGACTAGCATAAGTTGTTACACAATAGTTACAGCTAGACCTAAGATTTGTCTCAAAAGTTCCATCAACATGCGTAAAGTATTCTCACACCCAAGAATTATTAACTTGGTTTCTTACCTTTCCTTCCACTTTGGGAATTGCTGACTTCCTTAATACTAGATTCCTTTGCTTTCCTCTTCCTTAAAGTGACTTTCTCACCATCAATCTCATATGTGGCACATGGGTTGTTAACATTTGCTCCTTGTAGACTCTCATCGACTATGTTCATCTCCTCAGTCTTATTAAATACCATCCATCAATGCAAAAAAAAAATTTGTAAACATCGACAATAACAATTAATATGCAATCAATATGCAGTAGTAGTAGTTAATATGCAATTATAGACTGATAATTCAATCAATATGCAGTCAGCCAATCAATATACATCAACAACAGTCAATATGCAGTTATAGTAACTAATTATCCAATCAATATGCAGTATGTAACTAACTTACAAACATGTTCAATAAAGTATATAACATAATCACATTACACAAATAACATAGTTCACAATCATATTACATTACATAAATAACTTACAAACATGTTCAATAAGATAATAACATTACAAGTTGCAACCATGACTTTAATTAAAATAAAGTAAAAGATTACAAACATCTTTATTGAAACTATAAAAGTGCATAACACAACTTATTAACTAATAATTCCTCTAATACAGCTCTAACTTCAAGTCTTCTACTTCAACTTATTAGCCGGAAGCAGCAGGTATCAAGTGTTCAGGAAAATGCTCACAATGATGGATCAAATGATTTTTTAGGTTTGAGATTCCACGAGTCCTAGGGTTAAGATCATAGCTCCTACCACAATAATTACAGCCATATATGTATTTACACTCAACAGTTCCCTCTAGTTCTAACTTAGTAAAATGCTCCAACACCTATGGTCCTTTCTTGGTTTCTTAAGAATTCTCAATTGTTCCTTTTGCACTATCAACACCAAGACTAGCCATCTATAGAAAATATTTTCATAGTTTTATTAGATTCACTGTCTTTTGGTAGGTTTGTCAAGAAGGAAAAAGTTTATAGAGTCAATGAAAATAACAGCAATTTGGTTGAGTCATTATGAATTAACATTACATTTGTCCATCCTACTAGAATAGTCAGTAGTCACAATGATGGGCACAATTAAATTGTAAGCTATGTATAAGCAATAACATTAACCTATACCAAACTTTTCTAACTGAAGCAATTTACTAACTAGGTTATGGTCTATTGTCTTATAGATGTGGTAAAGGGATTGTCTATAGTAATTGCCTTTTGTTTTTGTTTTTAATGAAGTAGCAAAACCAAGAGTTAAAAAAATTTAGAAACTTACACAATCATATAATATAACAAAAGATTAGTAACCCATTTCCTTTATTGATTAATTAAACTTGGGCGCAAGCATCTATTTTGATCTTAAAAAAAGAAAAGAAGTAGATAGTAATTTGTTAGAATATTATACAAAAGTCAAAGAACTTATGACTTATGTAGGAAATCAAAGAATATCATACACAATGTTAATAAAACATCAAACAAGAACTCAAGAACCCATAAATTTTAAACAAAATCCCTAAATTTGTACCATAAATTGGAAACCCTAATTTTCAATTACAAACCCTAATATTAATCTATGATAGTTGAGTAGGACTTACTTGTTGATTCTTTGGATTTCAACTTCAAAGACTTTTCACGAACTCTTCAAATTGGTCCAAACTTCAAAGTTCAAATAGGTCTAGCCTTGGAGGTTTCGTCTTTGATCCATATTCCAAAGCTATTCTAGATTGGTTTAATGAGGAACGAAGGAAGTAAGGGAAAGATTAGAGAACGGGAAAGCAAAGCAAAGTAAAAGGAAGGAAATTAGAATTCATACAGAGGGTGGAGTCTTTGTCTCAAGAAAGCTAAGATGCAGAGAAAAACGTGAAAAATGTCTATAATGAATGGGATCTAGGTTTCTTCAATTAGTTTAGTGATTCAGTGTAGTGCCTTCACTGCATGTGTTCGTAAACCACCCTAAGATAACTAGTAGTAAAACGGCATGTATACGAAAGAATAATAAATAAAAAATATATTAAAGATTTCAGTTGATTCGGTTAACTGACTTTATCGTTTTTCCTGGGTCAAATAATTCGAACCTATCTACCTTAGTCCCAGAATTAGAGGCCACCTACTAAATTCAACTATTCGAGCTTAGTCAGTTGTCGGTTTATATTGGTTAGGTTAGAGTCAGGTTTCGATTTTGCAGTGTTATATGCTTAGCCCTATGGAGTACATCTCAACTTAGTTAAATCCAAACTTAATAATAGTAAACTGTTATTGGAAATATTCTTTCAAAGTGTATGATTCTCAACCAAAATTCTTATTGTACGAATAGGTAAGGCCTACGACTATATAGTGACCTTATCTTGTTGGATCATGAAGGTTTACGAATCTCATTTCAAGTGTATGGTTCTCAACCAACATTCTTTTACTGTAAGTGGTAGGTAGGACATGTGACTAGGTAACCCTATCTTAATAGGGACCCTAGAGGTTTACGAATCTTTATAGGAGACCTAGTAGGAGTTCTAATTTATAACTAAACTAGAAAAAATTCTAATAATTAGGTATAACCAAATATCGTATATGTAAGATACCACCCACTAGCATCTCAGTCTAAAACCTAAAAAATTCCACCAATACTTCACAAAACAATATTTATTGTTTGGGTAAATGCATGCGTATAATTAAATAAAAATTTAATTATTACATTTTAGCATTTGAAATACTAAAATTGTGGATATTATATTTTCTGGACGATAAATAGAGTGTCTATTTATTAGTTATAATATTTTAATATTTGAAATACTAAAATTAAATATGAGACTAATTAATAATATAGATTGTCAATTTATAGTCATGACATTTTAATATTTGTACTACTAAAATTAAATATGAATTTGATTGATGATACATAAAGTATCTATTTATTTATCATATTTTAGTATTTTGAACATGAAGGAAATTTATTAATATTAAATACAGTCTATTTCGAATAGTGAAAATAATATTTTTAAAGTGCTTTGATTAATTGCCAAAGAATGTTTCCTACGGTGTAATGTTGTTTGGATAAAACACTTTTTTAAACAAGTACATTGACAAAGAAATATGCATATGATGAAAGGATCTTGGTTGGATCTTTCATTCTTCATTTCACGCATTTACACATATTAGGTCTTTGGTCCTTGCCTCATACATGGAGACTCATTTCCTATACCTTATAAATACCTTGTATATTTATTGTGTGTCTAGGGTGGATCATCCTTAATTAGAGGCTTCACACTTGGATAGTTTTGGATTCACAACAACAACAACAACAACAAAAAACTTTTTGTTTGAAGTTTTGTGAACAAAACCCATTTTAATTTGAGCATCATCTTGCTTGATTTGACTGTCGATTGAAGTTGTTAGTTCTTGGAAGTCATCAGAAATAAAAGTTTTGGAGAAGGAAAGGTCCACCTCTTGGTTAAAAAAACTATTTATAATTGTTGATAGAAAATAAATGTAATATGTGATAGTAAATTTAATGAAATAAGTCTTGATAATGCTAATATTTTACAAATTGAATTTAAGTGGTTTGTGATTTAACTCTTACTGGTTTCTAAGTATTAAAAGGAGAATGAAAGATGGAAGGAAAAAAAAAAGATAATTTTTCTTCTTTTTAGGTGGGGTGGTATTGATCTTTCACCTGTGAGTTAATTACAAGATTCTACTATATGAATTTAGAACATAATAATTATAAATACTTGCATACCTGATTGAGCCATAGCAAAATAGATGAATCTTCAATTAAGCATGCCGTGATTGAATCACGAGATAAATAGGACTTCCTCTCCGTACTCTCTATTTACTATCAACTCTCAATGGAGCAAGATATATTAACTGAGAGAGGATAAGGGACCTAATCTATTTATAATCAAATCCTATGAGTCTTCCCATTAAAGACTTCCTATGAGTCTTCCCATTAAAGACTTCTTAAGGCACTCAGTCTACACTAATTGCCAATTCACATCTAACACAAAAAGGTGTGCTTAAGCATTATACAAATGATCACATAACCCTAACCAAATGGGCTCTTACCAGCTTGTCTCAATTGGACTAGACCTTAAACCTGTTTGATCAAAACCAAAATCATACAATTAATGACAGTCTACACATAGAATTTCTAATATTTTTCCACTTGGGTAACATTAATTGTAGTTTTAAAATTTGAAAAGATATTTTAGAAAACGACTATCTAGTAAGGTATAACTTTTATATGGTCACAATTTAAAAAACTTTGGTCCTGAGACACACCTCAAACAATCCATCACAAAAAGTTATCAACATCAAATCATGACAATTATTGTGATAATTAAACGAGACAAGACTAATCCATGGTTACAAATGCCAACAACCTAATCTACAAGAGATCTAGATGTGGTATTGTAGTAAGAAAATAACATCCAACTGTAATCAATATATGCTATTTTAATTATTAATCCTCTAGGTGATTTCATTATAAACAGGATGCTTCCAAAAAGCAATAGAAATCACATAAACTTAATCTAAGCTTGTCTGTCTCAACTAATATCTCGAGATATCTAACTAGTGTCATTTTGAGACATATCTCCATATTGACAAAATTGTCTTACTTAAGACATACACTAAGTCTTAAGATTTAAATGTAATGACATGTCATATAATCATATGTGCACATACAATATTAATCATATCACAATGAAAATAATTATTATTTTCATCAACATAACACACTATCCAACAATGATGTAAATAAAATTTAGGTCACAAAATAGCAAACATAATATGCTAACTAGTTTAAACAAAACAAAACAAACTCCTATTAACCAAAAACATCAAATGACTCCACAATAATGATATTATCAGCATGACTTTTGAAAACTAGTCCTAAGTTCTTTGGTTAAAGGATCTGCCAACAGTTTACTGTATCAATATGTTTAAACACAATGTCTCATTTTTTATTTTTTATTTTTTATTTTTACACAAAATCCCTAACCATCACCTCTCTATGCAATAGAAATCTTATTGTTCTTTAAGAAGAACACAGTAGAACTATTATTACAATAGATCTTAAGCAGTTTAAAAATCGAGACAATCACACAAAGATAAGTTATCATATTCTTCAATAACATACCATGTTTGGATGCGCTATAATAAGCAATAAACTTAGCTTGTATAGTAAAACAAGTTTTTCTTGGAACATTTCCAAGATATAGCTCTCTAAGTTAACATGAAAATATATCCTAAAGTGGATTTAAGATCATCTTTGCAACTAGAAAGTCAGAATCAAAGCAACTAATTAATTTAAGGTGATCAATCATTTTATGCAAAAGCATAAAATTTTTTAGTTCTCTGTAAATATTTCATAATTAAATGTTCTGATCTTGGGATTAACTGTGTCAAGAACTCCCACGGCAAAAAGCAATGTTAGGCCTAGTGCAAACATAAGCATATAAGCTTCCGACTACATTAGCATAAGGCACATTTCTCATGAACTTTCTCTGAGACTTATTAACGAGACATTGATCTAAATTGAACTTGTCACTCTTGACAACATGTACATCCCTAGACATATTGAACCTATTCAACATGGAAACAATATAGGCTTATTAGGAAATACCTAATAAAAGTGAGACCTATCTTGGTGTATCTCAACACCATGAACAAAAGACGCCTCGCCAAGATCCTTCATGTCAAAGCTTCTTAGACATTGTCAAATTTGTGTCACGAAGAAAAAAAAAAGTATCACTATTGACAAGCAATATATCATCAACCATTATCAGGATATGATAAACTTGCTCTCACTGACATTAATGAATTATCAACCTTATTCTCAACAAAATTAAGAGAGGTGACTACCTTATCAAATTTCAAGAATCATTATTAGGTTACTTGTATGAGACTATTTGAAAGATTTGTTAAACTTACAAATAATATCATTACCTCCATTCTATTTGAAACATGCACCATGTAAACATACTTTATAAGATTTCCATTCAGGAAAGATGTTTTCACACCTATCGAGAATAACTCAAGGTTGATAAATGAGTCACTAAGGCCACGATTACCTAAAAGAATTTTATTTATTTATTACATTATTATTTTAGTTGACAAATGAGAGAAAGTCTCACTAAAAGCACACATTTTTTTGAGTGGAAACCCTTATTTTACTTTGAAACACTCAATCTCCCTATTTGAATTATTATTAATCTTATAAACCCACTTGTACCCAATGAGTATACAACACTATGGAAGTTTAACCAACTCCCATACACCGTTATGTGCCATGGACTGTATTATATCTCACATGACATCAATCTATATGCCCAATAGTAGGCTAGAGATAGGTGCTTATGCAACATGATTTTAATGGTGAGAAACTACATCAAGAACAAGTGTGACAATTTTAATGAGAACATGTGATACAATTTCAATTATTCTTAAAATTTCTCCCATCACCTATTTTCACCACATATACAAGTGATGTAGTTTTTGTCAAAACATGTAGAATAACAGTGACAACTAATTTTTCTCTTTTTTAACTAGTAGTTGAAAATCTTTCTAACTCAACAAATCAAACTCTAAGAACTTAGCAGTGTGAGATATTACTATCTAGGTTTCATGAGTGGATGGAACATATCTCCCTTAGGGTGATCTGGATAACCAGTAAAATAACAGTAAGAAGAAATATGGTCGATTTTCTTCTCATTTGGATTATATATTTTTATTTCAGCTGAACACCCCAAGTAGGAAAAAGGTCCACACTAAGTTTTATCTCAGTCCACAATTCAAAAGGTGTTTTAAACTTTGATTTACTAGGAACCCGATTAAGAATATGCAAGTCAGTTAAGGTAGTTCACCCTAAAAGTATTCAGGAAAATTTGACACAATCATCATATTTCCAATAATGTCTTTAAAGGTATGATTGCGTCTTTTGGCCATAACATTTTATTCAGGGCTACTAAACATGATATATTGGATTACAAACTCACAATGTAGTAAGTACATGACAAACAATCCCATATGTTGTCTATCAACATCATATTTATTATAATACTATCATCACGATTAGATTTTAAAGTTTTAATAACTTTTCCTAATTGTATTTCAACTTCAATTTTGAATTGTTTTTTAATTTTCAAAAAATCAGTTTATTTCTTAATCTAGTATAGAAAACCAAAATGGGATAAGTCATTAATAAAAATAACTTTATTTTTATGCCAAATGGTGGCAATAAGGTTCATTGAAATCAGTGTAAAAAATCTTTAAGAGACTTGAACTATTGGTTTCCTCATTTTTCACTATTTTAGTCAATTTACTCCCGACAATTAACCAAAAACCTTAAGTTTCCAAAAACATATAAGGGTATAATGTACTTTATGAGTTTTAACTCTTTCCCTTAAAATTGACCTACATGTTTATGCCAAAACATTTAGTTTTTATTTTTTTCCTTTTTTTAAATAGAAATATTTTGTAAGAAAATTTTCTTAGTATGAAAAGAGGAGTATTACATTTGGAGGACTTAAACACATCCTTCAATAGTTTTAGAATTTAAAAGCATTTGAACTTTAAAATTACCAAAAATAAAATGACCATTTTATCTAACAAGAAAATTAAAATCAAATTCCGACCTACATATTTAAAATCACTTTGATGTCATTCTCAAATCAAAGTTTTACCTCTAATTCAATTGGATTCTTTTTAAACACATTTCTTGGTTATTATAACGAAGATATGAATTTATGGCAATATACCTTCACATGACCTCCTTACTGCACTAAAAGCACATTAGATCTATTTTTATGACAGTCTTAGAACTGCCGATAATAGGTTTCTGACTATTACTATGCCCTTTAGTATACTGAGATTTCTTATGATAAGTATGTTTGAACTTATCCTAAAACATTTGCTAAAACTACGTTTGAATTGAGAAACTCAAATGTCACTATCTATTTCTGAAAAACTACTCGTGAGGGCTTAAGAGATAGACATTTTGAGACAGATGAGGCTTAACTTATTAGATCTCTCTAATTTTCAAAAACTTATTTCTAAGTATTAATGCTAACAACCTAAAAAGCAACATGATTATCACCACACATGGGTAAATCATGTTTATAATTTTTAAGACAAACTTAATGTTTTGCTTTCATTTCTTAAAATTTGACCCATTCAACAATTCAAGGGAAGCAATATTATTGTTAGCAACAAATAAGATGATTCAAAATAAAAGAATGCAACATGTCAAATAATCAGGGTAATTAATAACTAAAAATAAAAACTTATTCAACATGATGCCAAGGCATATCATTACAAACTTATCTTTGGATATATAATGTAATAGGCTATTAGGATTTTGCGTTCAACCCATGAAATTGAAACATAAGCGCATCCTATGCTTCCAAAGGTACATCCCTTTTTAGGTAGATAAAACTTCTAAGCTGAGAATGCAATATTTCAATCAAAATGGGTAACCAAGAATAAGAATTTATTTTCCATGAATCTAAGTTGCATCATACAAACTCTCATTTGTAACATGCTATTAGGATCTCATGATCAACCTTTGAAAAAAAAACATGAGAGCACCTTAGCTTTCAAAATTTTCATCCCTTTTAGGCAAACAAACTTTCTAGGCTAGGAATATAACATGTCAAACAATTAGAGTAATTAATAATTGAGAATAAGAATTTATTCTAAATGAATTCTAAATGAATCCAAAGTGCATTATTACAAACTCCCTTTTAGGCAGCGAATATAACATGCTATTAGGATCTCATAATCAACCCATGAAACCAAAATTATAGCATCCTAGCTTTCAAAAACCCCTTTGGGCAAATAAACCTTCTAGGCCAGTATACCCCAAGCCATATGTTTCATGTATTTTCCAAAATTAAGGTATATAATAAATCCCTTTTGGGCAGGCAATTATATTAATTAAGATAATTTAAGAAACATCACGTACTTTAACTTTCAAAAATCCCATAAATCTAGATAGATAAACCACTTTGGTGCTAACCATCTATATAAACCTATAAGATTTTCTCATGCCAAGGAAAAATTAATTACTCGCAATTTATCATTCTCAACTGAAATACTATTCAAAAGTATCTCAAAGGATCACTTAATGTATGTTGCAAACTTTAAAGAAAATTGAATCAAAACAAAAGTTTTCTACCAACACATGTTTTAAAAACATGAGAGTACAAAAATATTTAGCTCTATTAGGGAGAGTACCTACTGTTTTCAGTTTCGTAACATATAAAACATGAAAATTCAACAAGTCTAAACAATTATATATGTGTAATTATATTAGTTTTAAACATAACAAAATATCATTCATTAATACTATACTTTATGCACATAATTTTCCAAATATAATCATACCATGAAATTGGACAATTCAAATAAAAATTATCATAAAAATTTCAGGGAGGAGAGGATCACTAGAGGATGGAGGGAGGACCATACACTCCCCTTAGAGCGAGTAGTGTTCCTCTTGAATGGGGCTATCAACTTCTTCAAGCTCCAGCCGGGTCAAATTTGACCCGTTGTAGCAAATTCGGTTCTATAAGACCTAAATCGATTTTCCTCCATGTTTTCTTTTATTTTTTGCCTAAAAATTGAGTTTAAACCAGAAATTTTTTATGGGTTTTAATTAAAATAACTAAACAAACAAAAACCCCAAGTTAATTTTAAGTTTCAATAATCAATTTATTAAAGCAATTGAATTTAAAATTATGAATACTAACTCTAATCAAAAGAATTTTAATTCAAATTTCTCAAAATTATGTGATTCTACACCTTCAATTAGTTTCTAATGAGTATAGAAACATGCTAGATGCAAAACTCATCAATCAATATGGACCAAAACAACATGAAATCATAGCTTTTCTAATAAAAAAATTAAAATTCAATTTTATGTCAAACCGAATCTTAAAATTCAAATTTCTCAACTTATAGTCGATGAAATCATACAAACCACATATCCAATTAACGATATTTCAAAGAGGAACAAAACTTTCAACATTAGGAATTCAATTTCATACATTTAAGGTTTCGATTTTTGAGTTAAAAAATATGACTTAAGTGAGCCCTATTATTTTATGTTAAATAACAAAATTTAAGGGTTCTAAATTCATGTATATTCTGCTCTAATACCAAATGTAAGTTAATTATAGGATTTTATACAAGAATATAGAACATAATAATTATAAATATTTACATACCTAATTAAGTCATAGCAACAAAATAGATAAATCCTTAATTAAGCACTCCATGATTGAATCATGAGACTGCTAAGTCTTCCTCTCCATACTTTTTATCTACTAGCAGCTCTCAATGGGTAACGATACACCGACTAAGAAAGGATAAGGGACCTAACCTATTTATGCTCAAACTCTAAAAGTCCTCCCATTAAAGACTTCTTAAGGCACTCAGCCTACACTAACTGTCAATTCACATCTAACTCAAAAATGTGTGCTTGAGCCTTATCCAAATAATTACATAAACTAAATGGGCTATTACCAGCCTGTCTTAATTGGACTAAACCTTAAACCCGTTTTGATCAAAACCAAAATCATAGAATTAATGACAGCTCACACATGAAATTTCTAATATCACCATCTTAAATGAATGTGGTGTATTTTTAATTTTTTTAAAATATCATTTTAAAGTTTGTTGAAGTATGGATTAATTCAGTTACATTATTCTTTCTCTATTTTGTCAATCGTAATAGTTATAAGATTCCTATTAGTTTAATCTAATTGACTTTGGAGGTGAGTTTTTTGTTGATGATCTTCTTTTGAATTGTATTTAACTTCCTCTACACGTACAATTAACTTAAATGAAAAGAAAGCATCAATCAAAAACTCATGTCCTATAAATACTCTTTCTTATTCTAGGTTAAAATCATTCCTAGTTAAGCATTTAGGATTTTACACACACAATATATATATATATATATAAATTGTGACTCTTTGTTTTTTCATAATTTTCATCTCTAACAAGTTTTTTCTTTTATAACAAAATGAAAAAGAAAAAGAAAAATATAAGTTCCAATGTTAAAGCATCCAAGAATATAAATAGTATATTAACAATATATGCATAGTGAAAAGCAAATAATTTTAAAAAGTATTTTATAAGGTCACTTTATCCAATAAGGATGCCAGTCGTACATAGTTGTGTTTCCCTAGGAGTCGCTTTTAATTAATATGTGTCCTTACTCCCTAATTTGGCTCGAAACTGGTCTCATATGGAAAGGATGTTCCAAACCTAGTTTTATAGAACATAACCTGAAATAACTATGGCCCATTTGGCCAAAATAAAACAAATGGCAGGTGAGTTAGCCAAAACTTTGTAGCACGTTTTAAGAAGTCCAAAATAGGTGTTTTGCCCAAATCCTTAAAAGACAATTTGTTAGATCGAAAAGTGCGGTCATGTTAGGAATGGTAAGCGTTATGGGATATAGGGAAAATGAAATACATTATGACTCTTAGACTAGAAACAAGTAGTAGAAGTACAATGCTAGCCTCTATTGGTTGAAAAGAGAGCCTAAGTAAATAAATAATCTCTAGTTTATGGAAACGAGTATTAGGAACCAAAAGTATATGGTTCCCTCAAGTATAGAAGTCTGATTCTTCAATAGGCCAGGTATGAAAAGTTATACAATTAGGTTGTTCTTGAATAAGAGTTTTTTCAAGGTACTAAATGGGTAAATTTGCTCATCTCAGGCAGAAAAGTCATAAACACTAGACCTATGATTGGGGATGAAAAATTAGGATGTTCAATAAGAAGGAAATAATTTACCAAGGAGTCAAGAAGCCCATGAACAACATCTAATCAAGTGTTGGTTTTTTGGATTAAGTCCTGTATTACCCATTGACAAGAGGTTATATATATGGAGGAGCATTGTTGACATTCTAAAAAAAACTAAGTGGTACATACCGAATTCAAGTCTAGCTACATGGGCCGAAATAAAAGTTGGTTGTGATAAGATGGGAGATCGAAAGGCTAAACTGCTATTTAAAGTGATAGTTAGGCATATGCTTTAAAAGTACAATTAGTGTGTTGTTTGTCATAATTATTAATTAGGACCTGCTATTTATTCTAAAGACTATAAATATTAGTAGCCTCGATTACTCTTACAGAAGTTCAATAACCAATCAAGCAAATTACTTCTTGTTGCATGTATATTTATCTTTACTTTTTGCATTTATGTTATGTATTTTCATTTTCTCTTATTTTTATATTTAAACCATAATCATTGCAAAGTTTGAACTAATAACCCAAAAGTTATTTATAGTCGTTTGATTATTCACTTAAAATAGTTTCCAGGCACATATTCATCGAAATTATCATAAATACTCCTATAAAGATAAATGTAAATCGAACCAAATGTACAACAACTCCCAAAGAAGAAAGTGAACAACTTTTATGACAGCATTTTTTTTTAGAAAGGCAAAACAACCTGGAAATTGAGAAAGGGAAAAAAAATAAAAAAAATTAATGATGAATGTTGTTTCAAAGTTGTTTTAGAGAAGGAAATGAATCTGACTCTTCCCGATTCGCACCTATGAAAATTTTATTCACACCATAATTATTCGGTGTGAAGTGTGATTGAAGTTATAAAATTCTATTCAAAATCGTCATATTTCTCGTAACAATTGATAGAATATTATTTCAGTAATCTTTGTCTCCTTACACAGCCCAGAAAAACGAAACACTCTCCAAAAATGTAGTCCTCTAACTCCTTTTTCGTAATTAAACTTCCATTTAAGCCTCACATTGATTTGTCTCTTTTTACTCCTTTCACATTCACTTGCACGTACAAACTCCATTTATTGGAGCCATCACAATGAACATCTTAATCACGTGGTGTATAGTATATTATATAAAGTAGTTTGAAGACATAAAAATGCGAGAGCACTTCATTCTTATTCCTATTATTTTATTCAGTTCCTTTATTCTATATTATAATCTTTTATGCATCAGAATAAGCGTGTTCCAATTTTATTTAGACGTCGACCTGTAGCAACATTGAATTATTTTCGTTCTATATCTTACTGTTCTTTATTTTTCTATTACATCTTCAGTAAATTTAATGTAAATTACTTATCTTTATGTATAACGTTATTGCTGTGGTATAAACACGACTGTCATGAAAACAAGTAATTGGTTATCCACTCAACTTGTTGAGTGTCTTAATTTGTAGGTAGAAGCTTGAAATTATTGTGTTTTAATAAGAATGCTCGTGTATGTCATCACGAATTTTATTTATATTTAATACGATTAAATGCATGTCATTTATATCAGAAATAAAAATTTATGAAAGTTTTACTTATTACTATCTTCTAAAAATATTTGAACCCTGAAAATCAACGAATAGAAAATAAAACTAACCCCCACGAGGTGCTTCACATTTTTTGTTTTTATTAGAAATCGTTTGGTTGCAAATGTCAAAGGACTTGATTATGGTTGCTGGTGGAATTTTATTATTCTTAGTAGTGGCTTTAGGCCAATTAATTAGCAAGCTAATCAGTTTTAAAATTCATAATATATACATGAAATGCATGTGGTAAAATTGAAATTTGCCTTTGCAAAATGATACTATTTAGGATTAGTGGATGACTTGGTTATTTTGACTTTTGACTAGATTCCGCCAAGTGGTGCATCACTTTAATTACAACTTAAAACTTTATATTAAGACCAGGACAATTAGTTGAAAACGTGGAATGTACGCGGGCATGTTTAAATATGCCTTACGTATTTGACATGTCCATATTTTATAATGGGACTAAACCTTGGCTGAAATAGTCCTTTAATTGATATTACCTTAATTGATGGAACTTATCCCCCCAGTATACATTCAATTACTTTATACTTTTGGGATAGTCAAGTTAGTACCTCCCCAACAATTATAAATTTATGTATAAACAATAAAAATATTCAATATTAAACTAATATGACTTGCAAGCTTACTAAAATTAGTGTCACCTTCTTCAAAATCAATTAATATTGACACTACAAGAAAAACATATCTCTAAACTAAAAATCCACAAACATCCATATTTTATACATTAATATCACATAGCCTCTGTCTTAGATAATAATTTTAATACATAAAGTCTCCGTAGCTAATAATAATCATTATTAGAGACAGAAGTAGAGACAGACACAGTTTGTCTCTGACGATCAAGTAAAGACTTTTGATTTTCATATCTAAATAAGTGTCACAGGTGGCACTATTTTTGAGATGGAAATAATGTTCCTGAAACTAAAAGAATTTGTATTTGTTTATTTTTACCAGATACGAAAGTTTTCGTCTGATCTTTTGTTTCTAGTTGATTCGTCTAAAATCCTTCTTTTTAAATAAAAAATTTTATTTAATTAAATTGTAATTAATTTCCCAAAAAAACCTTGGGGCAAATAAAACTTTTTCTAAGCATGTAGTTTTGCAAATCGTATTCATAACTCCAAAATAATAAATTCATAACATTATTCAATCTAAATCTAAATTTCTTAATATCATTTAATCCAACAAGCTTCACGACAACATAATCCAAAACACATTTCATAACATTACAAAATGAAATTATAAGATCACTGGTTGCCTAGACTTGTGTTATCTTGATTGGAATTGGAGTCATTTTGTCGACTAGCCGATGTAGTAGCCCTGTCCTGAATTCAAACTATAAAACATTATTATTAGCATTCCTTTGCATATAATGAACAGCAGGTTCAATACATGCCAAACCTCCAAGAGTAGAAAAGGTGACCAGGTTAAATATTGTCATGCATACCATATAAACCATTGTCAAACGGATTCAATAATAGATATTTAAATCATGTCTCCATGATTTTTGTTAACATTCTAGAAAAATCAAGTTCACATTCCCCTTTGACACAAAGTCCACTATTCATGGTTTTCTTATTCTCTTCATACTTCTATGTGTGAAACCTAAAACTATTAACGTTGCATGTATCCTAAAACCATTGATATCATAGTATCATCGTAAATATGCCGACTTGCAAGATTCTTAAGCCATTCAGCGAGCACTTTTCAAGTTCTTCGTCTGTAATTGTAGGATTGTGAGAGGAGAAGTTTATAAATTTTCAAGTTATCTGTATATGATATGTTAAGAGATTTTATTGTAGTGTAAGTGGAGATACTTATAGACTTATTAAGAGTGTGAAGCTCCTTTAAGTTAGAGATTTGTAAATTACCACATTGGCACTCTTCCCCCTTACTTAGGACATGGAGTTTAGCACGATTTCAAGTTGTGACACCGAGCCAAAGTGTTGGACCATAGAGGAGCCCATAACCCATGTTTATTACCATGTTGGAGCCTCATTCTTAATACCAATTAATTGGTTTCAAGGGGAAAGACTTATGAATTATAAGGAATGTGAAGCTTAAGTTAGAAATGTTGGAGTTATCACATTGACATTTAGAAAGATTGAGCTATGGCTCTTTTTACTTATAACAAGCTCAAAATTAAAGCTCAAGATTGACTCTTTAAGAAAACAAATTGAACTCAATCTGAATTCTTCACAAATATCTCACAAGCTTAAATAGATATTGATTTTCATTCTTTGCTTAGGGAAAATTATGCAAGGAAAGAAAATAAAAGAAAGAAAAAGTGAAAAAAATAAGGGCATTGTTATGTAGACTATAAATATTATTAGGTGCACTACAAATGCACTAGAAGACAAAAACAAAACCACTACATCTTTTTATTTTATAGTCCACCTAACAACATTAGCTAATGCACATAGCACCACCCAAAAATAAAAGTAATATGAGAGATTTTAACTTTCTTTTCTCTAGTTTGGAAAGGCAATAATCCTACCAAAAAAAGAAAAAAAGAAAAAAAGGCAATAAGATAAAAAGAAAAAAAAATGAAAATTGAAGTAAAATTTGTAATGTTGAAATCAATTAATATTTATTTCGTTTTATCTCCTGCTAAAAAAAAAAAGAAATATCAGTAAGGTAGAATTACATTTACTTCTTTGTTTTAATTTTTTTTTTTGGTTGAAATGGAATTAAATTACCAAAAATAAATAAAAATTATAAAATCTCAACAGACCTAAGCAATTTAGACGTTTTATCTCCACATTCTTTAGTTCTATTTGTAAAATGAACTAATATTCATATCCAAAATGAACTAATATATAGTTTTCAGTTTTCATATATATTTTTATTGTTTTTTCTAATGTATAAAAGAATAATTCTTACTATCGACGTTATTTCTTTTTTTTTTTTTTCTTTTTTTCTAGATCAAGTAAATCATTGCATATGTATCAACAGAGAAGTCCACCATGTCAAACATAAACACAGACAATTATTAATTAATGGCTTTATATATAATTGGTTTCTTTTTTGTTTCTCAAAAATAATAGTATATGAAGAAGTGGCCCAACTTCATATTTAATAATTGATGAAACAGAAGGGTCAAAAAGGATTAGGAAATTAATATTAAAATGCAATCAATTAACATAGTAATGGGAGATCAAGTTGATTGAAGCTGGTCGGGTAAGAGGTCAAATTAAAGACGTGGTAAACGACAGTCAATGAACAAGTGTTTTATTTGGATTTATTTTATCTTTCCCAAAAGAGGGTTTACCAAATACTAGTCTCTTGAATGGACGAAATCAGACAAGATTCTATGAAATTATAGCTAGGTTTATAATTTGAATTTCCTAGTACTACATATAGATGACGATAATAGAAAAAGCTAGTAATTGAATCGAAAAATAACGTTTCTATGTACATGATGATAAAAAAAATAAATAAATAAAGAGTTAGCTTGGTGATGAAAAAGATATGTTCTATTTGCTGTTTTTATGTTCGAATCTCTTTGAGAAAGATAATGGAGAACAAAATCTACATAAATTTTTTAGTCCATACATGGATGATCTGCGTTGGACTGGATTAGAAAGATAATCAATCGAAGTATGTATAAGTTGGTTCGGACATGACCAACTGCTATGTAAAAATTAATAAAATGAGAAAAAAAAATGAATCTTATAGAAAAATAGAACTCGAAGGAAGAAATTCAATCACATCTTAGACTCTAATTTAATCATAAAACAAGATTAATCGAGGTAATAAGTCTTTGAAAGAGAATACTACAATAGTTAGAGTTTGAGAATTTAACTCCAAATAATAAATTCAAAATCAATCGAGATATGGGATGATGAGAAAAGGGAAATTTACTCCTGCAAGGAAAATAATGTAAAATAAAATTGACCAAGTTATCAAAGAAAACAAATATTGTCCATTAGACCCCAAAATGGAATGGCCCATCATTTACATTCGGCCCACTACTTGAAGTTGTAATAGATCAATTGGTCAGAGTATCAAATGGGCTTCGTACATTATCCCTCCAGCAAACTTCATTTTTACCAAGAAAGTAGGTGTATATACTCAATTTTCCGTCTTTAGATTTAAATTTTTCAAAAAGAATTTCAAAGTTTCCAAAAGTTTTCAATTTTCTACAAATGATCAAACCAAGTGTTTCAAAATGATTTTATATGTTTTGAAACTTGTTTTTTGTTGCAGAAGTGACGAAAAAAGAAAATTTAAGAGGAGCAGATTGGAGGATAGAAGATTGATAGTGAAGTTTGAGCCTAAAGCTCTTTCTATCACTTATAGTATGGTGTTCAAATACTGCTTCCCCCTTGTGTTCTTTATTGCTTCGATTGATGTTTAGATTTCATCAAGATTTGTTCTGTAACTTTACCATGACTCCAGCCTTTCTTTGTGGATTTATGTACTATTTAAACACTGCATCAATCATATGGAGCATTATTCTTTGTTTATTTGTATTATTTGATGTTTTAATGATGGGTTAATATTGAAGATTACGTACATCTTTTCCAAGGTTTGGAAAAAAATTCTTTTGTTTTTTTAATCTAAAATAATTTTATTTTATTTTCCATAATGCTATATCATAGAGAGAATCTTTGAAAAAAAAAATTCAAGAGGAATATTTTTTTTTTTCAAAAAAATTTGTTTCCATCAAAACAAACAGTCTTAGGAGAAAGAAAGAAAAATTAAAATTTAGAGCTAGGGGTAAATGAACATTTCCCAAACAAAATCATATTTTAGTCTATAGAATAGAATATGTAATAGCTAGAAGATATACTTTTAATGGAAGGGGGCCCATGGCCCCTTTGTTTAAGCCGCACGCTAAACGTCATTGATAATGACATAATATGTATAAAATAAATTAATTTTAAGGTGACAACAATTTTTTTGGATGACATATTTTATTTAATTACAAACTTTTAGACAATTTTTTTTTGTTGCAAAATAGAGTAATATTTATTTATAAGTTTTTTTAACGGGTGTCTAAATGGTACTTGATAAATTAATATAAATATAATCATTAAAAATTGAAACTTTCTACAAGTAGTAATTTATACAATAAATAGTATTGAAATCATTATCAATTACTGTAATAAATGTTACAAAATTTTTATTTATAGAAGCTTAACAAGTATCATTTGAACACCCGTTCGATAAATTTTTTATTTATTTATTCATCACAATATCTCCTAATTATTTGAACCAACTTGCAAGTAGGAACCTTCCTTCCCTCTAAGATACTCTGCCAACCCCAGATCTCTCTAATAGGACCAGAAAAATTTTCAAAAGATGAGAGAAGACTTCAGCACAAAGAACTTAAATAGGGAGACAACAGATCTCCATGTCTCAACCCCTTGATGGTTTGAAATAACCAAAAGGAAATCCTCTAATACCAACAAAATACGAGACCGTAGACATGCATTCTACAAACCCATCCAATCCATTGCTCACTGAATCTCAATATAGTCATCATAAAAGGCCATTTGTCTCAATCATTGGCCTTACTCATAGCTTTTTATTTTTCAAGTAATGCATGACTTCATTGTTGGATAGATTATAATATAAATTCTAAATTGGGATGTCTTTTCATGAATATTAATGTATGTGAAAAGATATAACTATTGAATTCAATAGTTATAATTTATTGATACCAACATAACTAATGAATTAAAAGTTATAGTTTATTATGTCAAAAGTTATGATTGTTGAATACATGACTATTCATTATTAATATATAGATGACTTCTATAAGCAGTTAAGAACAATTATAAATAATAATATTCTAAGAGACCTTGTTGGATCCTGGAAGAGACTTGTCTACAATCTCCCAATTATTAGAATATGCATGGCAATATCTCTTTAAAGACAGTGTTGTAACAACAATACGTTTCAAGTCTATAAATTATGTCTTATCCTTTATTATTTTTCCTAACAATCTTAAATAGATATTGTAATGGACACTGTACTATGAAGGTGGTTGAAGATACTGATCAAATTTGTCTCATCTTGGTTTGTCTCTTAGTATTTCACAAATTGATGATAGAGCGGAAGGATAGCTTTCAAATTCAATTTGAAAAGATAAGTATAGATGTCACAGGTTTTTCTTCCCTAAATTTATTTTATTAAAGTAATTGATTTTCATATATGCATCATAATACAATTGGTGATTTACTTTCTTTGATGTTAATTTGCATTTATTTATTGATTATGAGAAGAGGTACACCTTTAAATTGAATTGCAATCAAACAAAACAACATTGAAAGGAAGCAAATTCATGGCATGATGTTACTGTATTTATTTGGTATTTGGTGATGGCCCTCTGTTGGTTGCTGAGAGGTGGAATTGGAATGGGGTACTTTGACTGCAGAAAGAAGATAAGGATGAATGTTATTGTTAGTGGTTTCTTGGCAAAGAGAAGGACGGAATTGTAAATATAGATTTTGAAGAATCCTTCTCACGAAAAGGACTTATCACTTTTGGTAAATAAATAAAATGAAAAAGAAAAGAGTTCTACGTGAACAATGATTGAGAAGAGAGGAAAAATATCTACTTGTGATATATTGAAGAACCCAGCAATCCACTTCATAAGCAAACTGCTGAGTGTCTAGAGCAGTTACTAGATTTGCTGGCGCAGAATTGCTTTTGAAGGTAGAAAGGAAGATTAAGTCTCGGGGTTTTCTTTAGAAGGCTAACAAATTCTTCTATTTGCTCTGAAATTTTATACCCTAAAAGTTTGATGCTATTGATCAGACAGTGAAGGAGGATACCCAATTAGTATGGGAAGTACCAATTAGTCTGTTTGCAGCACTTCTTGCCTAGATAAGGGTAATCGTTGCAATTGCTTCAAAGTGAAAGGCAAGAAGTCAGTTAGCATTTTAAGGGCAGAATGTGGAAGAAGAAAAATGAAATCTTTCATGGTTCCACCTTGAAAGCGTTGTACAGAGAAGTAAATGGATATTTCATCTAGTTTCACGCAATTCATTAAAAAAAGAAAAAAGAAAAAAGAAAAAGTACATCAAGAAAAGACGAAAAGATATTGGATGCATGGAGAAGTTCGAAAGTGGATCTTTCACAAAGTGGGTAAACACAGAGGAGGTATGGCTAGTCTCCGTTTCCGCATCTTAAAGCACAGTTTTTCATTTACTTTTTTTTTTAAAAATAAAATAAAATTTCTTAATAGAAAATTTCGTGAATATGATATTGCTATTATTGTATCCAATATTACATGATTATGTGTACATGATTTTGGTCTTCATTAATTTCAATAATTTTTAGATTGATAAGATGGTTATGTATGCTATATGGGTTACTATAAGTATTTTCATGTACCTCTTGTTTTTGAAGGATCCGAATCTGATTTTGAAATAGTTCAAATTATGGGGTAGTGAACATGTTATTGAAAATATATATGCTACCAAGAAAACCAAATAAGATTATTTGATAATGATTTTTGGTGCAATAGGAGAATACACATTGAAGCTAGTGTGTGAAATCGCGAGTCTTGAAAGGCAATGTAACTTCTTGGACAAGCAAGAAATACAATTATATATCATTTTACAATGGAATCAAATTGATTGCTTAGTTGCAATTAGTAAGAAGATTGAAAGCATTTGAGAATTTATTGTGAAAATAAATTCACGGCCACATCCAATACTTTTTAATTATATTTGTCTATTGTAACATTGAAGCCAATTTGAAGTGTGCTTATAAAAGAATTTATGATCATATGTCTAGACATGAATATAAGTTGTTATGGTTTTATGAGACAAATTTAAGAATGAATTTTATTGTCAATGAGAGATTGACCAAAACTGCCTAAAAATGTAGTAAAACTAACATCTAGTGGAATGGGGCTGAAACTTTTATAAAAAGACACCAGTCATGGGAACCCGACTTTGACTTAGTAAAATCTATTTTCAAAGTTTAATGGGTAATAATAAGTTACTGTTTGTGTCTTGGAAAAGCATTAAATTTCGATTTTAATAGCATAACCCCATTCTAGGATGTCAGTACTTAATAGAATATGTATGGAGAATGAGTGATACACATATCACTCTTAATGAAAAATATTTGATATAGTAACTCCACCTATATGAATATAGAAATGGTGCCGTTTCTAGCAAAGATTAAAGGGTTATCTTTGAAAATATTCATGAATCCAAGAGTAGCACATGGCCATATTTGTGCTAGAGATAGTTTCAGAATCTTACGATAATTGGATAATATCATGTGTGTATTTGAGTATTGGTTTAATCTGCGGACACCAATTACTTTATTAGAACTTTAAAATAATTACATTAATAGAGAGTTTAATCTATAAGACACTTTCTACTATGCATGATATCATGATTAGGATTATATTATAATCTAGTGGGGGATTGTTGGATAGATTATAAAATAAATCCTAAATTGGAATGCCTTTTCATGAATAGTAATGTATGTGAAGAGATATAATTATTGAATTTAATAGTTATAATTTGTTGGTACCAAGAAACGTAACTAATGAATTAAAGTTATAGCTTATTATGTCAAAAGTTATGACTGTTGAATACATGACTATTCATTCTTTATATATAGATGGCTTCTATAAGTAGTTGAGAACAATTATGAATAACAAGATTCTAAAAGACTTTGTTGGATCCTAGAAGAGACTTGTCTGCAATTCATAAATTATTAGAGTATGCAGGCAATATCTCTTTAAAGATAGTGTTGTAATAACAACGCGCTTCAAAGTCTACAAATTATGTTTTATCCTTTATTATGTTTCCTAACATTCATGAGCAATTAAAGTATTATCTAATATTAGATGCCCACCCACAAAAGCAGCATGGTTTTGCCCCACAATTCTAGGCATAAAACCCTTCATTCTTGAGCAAGAACTATAGAAATAATCTTTTAAAAAAGCTATACGCAAGCTAATAGGCATAATTTGGGCCATTGCAAAAGAAGGTTTCACCTTGGGAATCAAGGAAATAATTGTGTGGTTTATGTCTTTCAGCATTCTGCAAATGTGAAAGAAACTATGTATAGCTTAAAAAATGTCCTTACTTGACCATGAATCCATCAGTGCCTAGTTCTCCCAAAGGATCAATATTAAAAGAGATGGATCGTGTCTAAATCAACCCGATCTGATCCGATCCAAATTGAAAAACTAATCTAATAAATTGAATTTGGATTGGGTCAGATACCGATGCGATCCATTGCCATCATAAAAGAGCGTGTAATCATATGATATATATAGTCCATTTCTGATGTAGAACTTCCTAGGATTCGAAGTTGAAGCAAAACTTATCCTGTGATTTGTAGTTAGTGTAAGCTGAACAAGTCAATTGGAAAAGAGAAGCAATAGAGATGCCCTGTTTGACTCTAAACTCTCTTATTAATTGATGCCGCCATTAGGACACAAATGCAAAGAAAGGGAAAGAGAGCAATAACAAAATCATGGTATATTCGTATCTATTCAATTAAATTATAATCACAGTGGATATTGTTGGTATTTTGAGATGATACGATTGGTAGATTGGTATTTTGAGCTCTGATACCATTGTTGCTATTTTGGGCATTGATATCAACATTGGAATTTTGAGAGTCACTCAACGAAAGCGCTATCTAACAATGTATATGGTAATACTGTGAGGGGACTTTATTGATTTGTAAATTTATGACATAAGTCATACAGAAATGAATGATATTAGGAGACTGTCAAAATAGTAGAGTGCTACAACTCCTTCTCTTATTAATCCATTACAATCCATTATATTTGATACAAATGCTAGCTGTCATCAAATGTGAACACACAATATGAACTCTAGCTTGCTTATCCTAAAGCTTTCTACATGCTAGCTTTGAAATTCGATTTGAACTTGAAATTTCTTTCTGAATCTTGAACTCTTCTCCAATATTTTAACTTTTATCATTTTTGTCAAATGTATAAGGCTTTCAAGATTTTTATGTAACAGATATTTTGTCCTATAGGAAAAATTGGCTTTGCTTGAATAGTTAGGGATAGGGATAAAAATATTATTGTAAATAACAACAATGAAATTATTTTGTTTTGGCTTTACCTTTCATCTGTAGCCGTTTGCATTCGTTGGTTTAGCCAAAGGAAAGTAATAGTAAAACTAATATATAGAATCAAGCCACATATGACTACAGAAGTATCTAGGAGGATCCCCTTGTATAAATGAGACAAGTTACAATGCAAAATGAATGTAGCAGAAAACAACTTTAGAAGCTATAATGGAGCCCCCTCCAAAGTTATTCACTGCTTCTTTGAACACTGATTTTTGTTTGCAATTGGCATATACAGTCCTGCAGAAAGAAGTTGAAAATGGCTCAAATTTTGTATCCTACCCCCCTTTGCTATTCATGTGATGCTTAGTCTTATTGCTGCAGGATCTACTGGACATACCTTGAAGCAGCTTCTTTTATTTTTGGGATCCGAAAGTATTCATGATCTGAATTTGTTGTCTTTAAAAATTATTTCTCAGTATAAGGCTTGATGATGAAAGTGGAAGTGGAAGTGGAAGCGTCACGGGATGTCCAATCTTGTCCTTTGTCAATGGTTCTTGGGTGGATATAAGTTTTGGTTTGAAGCCTTCTTTTGAAGAGGTAGTTAGACATATTTACAAAGGCCAAGCTAAAGAGGTTGACTTCATAACAGAGATACTTATTTCTTTTGTACTTCATAAATAGTGCTTAATTATTATATTCATTATATGGATTTTACTAACAAATAATTAAACCATCTTATGTTTGTTCCTATATAAAGTCTGATGAAGTAACACATGAAGTGAATTCCTGGGTTGAAAATGCAACCAATGGGCAATTAAAAAATCTTCTCCCATCTGGGTCCTTAGGTTCTGAGACAAGGTTGGTTCTTGCTAACGCATTGTACTTCAAAGGAGCATGGGATCAACGGGTTTGATCCATCAAGGACTGAAAACAAAGATTTCCATCTTCTCACTGGGCAGAAAGTACAAGTTCCATTCATGACTGGCAGGAAATATGAAGAATATCGCTACAAATCCTCTGATAGCTTCAAAATACTTGAAATTCCATACCGAAGTGTTCATGATCAGCAGAAATTCTCCATGCACTTCTTTCTTCCACATGAGAAAGATGGCCTGCTAAATCTAATGCATAAACTCAATTCCACTCCTCATTCTTAAATCAGAATTTTGGGCTGACCTATGAAGAAATTCCTAATTTTTGGATTCCGAGATTTAAATTCTCATTCAAGTTTGAAGCTTTAAAGGAAATGAAAGAGTTGGGATTGATATTACCATTCAAGCAAGGGGAGCTCACCGAAGTGTCGGATTCCTTCAATGGAGACAAGCTTTATGTTTCAAAGATCTTTCGTAAAGTATGCAAAAAAGTTAATGAGGAAGGGACAGAAGCTGCTGCAACTTGTGTACTCTATTGTGCCAGGTATCCAGTTCCAAGCTTTGTGGCGGACCATCCTTTCATGTTTATCATAAGGGAAGAGACTTCCAAGGCTGTGTTCTTCATTGGCTCTGTACTCAACCCGTTTATGGTTTCTTGAATGTTGAACATGGTGAGATCGTGAGGCTACCGCTACATAGATTGTGAGTCTTTTGTACCTTTAAATTGTTTGATGCTACATGCATATGTTTTCCACGATTGTGCAAAAACTTAAGACTTCTCATTTTCTCCCTTCTAAGAATTTCTACTCTATATATCAATAATTATAAATAATCAAAATAAGATTTTTCACACAAGTTTATGCACATTTGTTATTTGTTTGGTAGGCCAAATGAAGCAAGGCCTTCGTGACAAGGGGTATCATTACTATTTTAATTCTATCATTTACCAATTATATATTTGAATTTAGAACTTCAATATTGAAACTTAATTTAAAACATTGGATTTTTTCTCAGGTGTGTACAAATTCAATCATATTATTATATGTGGTTTGGTCAAGGTATAACAATCTAATCCGAATTGTAATTGACACAATAATTATTCTCTTAATATTATAACTGATGTCAGTAGTCATTCTATATAAAGGGGCTAAAAGTGTGGAAGTCCAAACATAGAGGAGGTTGTTCTCTCACACTTTTACTCTTTTATTGTCTTCCGCTTATTTATTTTGATTATGCTGACTTATAACACTAGAATGCTTTGTGCATTTATAGTATTTTTGTTTTTGTTTTTATTTTTTATTATTTACTTATTTATTTATTATGAATAGAAGTTGTTTTCTTCAAAATAAAGCCAAAATACTAGAATTAAAAATGATAAATGCAATCTAATATTCTCGAACGTTAAAATTATGTGATGCAATTGTCTTAGTATTAATACGATACATGTAATTATACTACTCATCAAAATTTGAATTTTAATATCTATCTTCTTTCCAGTTTTATAACTATTATCTTGAACCTTAAGCATCAATTTGTTTTGTTTTAAAACCACATAGGCCAATAGAACTAATAATAGATAATCGCTTAACAGGTCCCGAACAATTGTGCTCATGATTGTACAATCTAAGGGCATTATGAAATGGCCTAGCACCCCAAAGATGGATAGTCGTAATGCTGACCACTCTAAATAGAGAAGTTTATCAAGAAGGTTGCCTTAATGAAGGAGCGTGTATAGAAAGGGAGAACAAAAGAACGATCAAGAGGAGAATCATTATAGGCTAACATCCTTATGAGGAGAACAGGGGGCCAAGTCGCAGGGGATCATCGGAAGAGAAGGATAAGGTTGTGGGGGTGATATACACTATTGCTGAAGGCTTCTCGCCTACAGGTGATAAGTTTATGAAATAGCCTTATTTACATGTCATTTATATTTTTATTATTGCTATGTTCTTGAGTTTTAGTTGAAGTTTGCTTCAGTTTTTAGTTAAATCCTAGTTAAGTCCTTATTGTATTAGGATGTGAATCCTAATTCATTTTGATTAGGATTTAGGTTTTTAATGTGAGTTATAACTTATCTTAGTTTAGTTTATGTGTTTTGAAGGATTCATGCTTAAAGGAGTCCCACTGGAAGTTAAATTCGGGCTTAAAACATTCAAAAATTGCAAAACAGTGTCTGCTGCCAGAGGAGCCATCTCTTAGGTGCCAAAAAGTTAGTGCCATGGCTCCAGGTCCTAGTGCCTAGGCACTAGAAAGCTGCAGCCTAGGCCCCCAACGTGATCCAACACTCTGATTTTTAGTGCTGAGGTGCTAGAACTTTAGTGTTGGGGTTCCTAGTCCGAATTGACTTTTTTTTTAAGGGTTTTGAAGCCTACTTAAAGAGGTTTATGTGGGGAATAAAAGCACTCAAGTTTAACTAAGAAAGTCTGGAGATTAAGAGGCAATCCAGAGTGCAAAAAGCAAGTGAAGAAAGGATAGTGACAACCTTTATAGTTTTCTTTATTCTACTCCTTCTTTACTTTCTTGTATTTGCTTGATGTTTTCTTTATATGAATCCATGTTTACACTAAGTAGCATGGAGTAGTTACTTCTCTATGATTGCAATGAAACTTAACATGTAACTTGGTTTTATGTTTATAATATGATTGCTTAGGGTTTGATACATGAATTATTTATCTTATTTTATGCTTTATGCTTCTAATTAATTAGCTACTAATTAATTATATTGACTTGGTAACTTAGAGGAACCTTGATGAAGAAAATCTAGGTTTAGCCTTGAATAAGATAGCACTTGTTTGAGTTCATTCACATGCTTGTTTGAATTTGATTTGTATGTATGAAGAAATATACGTCCATACCTTGTGTAGCCATGTTAGGTCTACTCTTAATGCGTCTAACTTAATTCAATTCTCATAGAAATATAGTGAATTGGTTAAGTTAGATATTATTATAAGCAATTCGAAAGATACTTATAATTGAATAAGAACCTTAGGTTAGTAATTCGGTATCATAACTAAGCATAATAAGATAATAGTAATCCAAGTGAGTGCTGAGGGAAGTTGTAATTCTAAATTTTCTCCATTATATTCTTAAATTTGCTTGCTTATTTTAGATTAGTTTAATTATAAATCTCTTATTATTCATTCGTTTGGATAAAGTTAGGATTGGTCAATTTTAGTACTTAGCAATTGTTAGATCTAATTCCTTATGGGTTCGATACTCTACTTCTATCTATATAACTTATTAATGATATGTGCACTTACATGGTAAATCTGAACAAGTTTTTGGCTCCATTGCCGAAGAATTAGTCTAATGTTTGTTAATATTAATACCAACCAATTCTAATTCTAATTCAAACTCTTTATTATATTTTTTTCCTTTTATCTTTTTAATTTTATTTTCTTGTTTGTTTTGTGAGGTACATTGGAGATGTATACTAAATATTTTAACCTCATATGTTTCACTCAAGATGACTTGGAATCATTCTAAGATGCTTAGGAGAGGTTCAACTATCTGTTGAAAATGTATCCAACTCATGGCTTACCAAATTAGCTTCAACTCCATACATTTTACAATGATTTGCATGAGAGGTCATAGAAAGTGTTGAATATTCTAGCTGGTGGAGACTTCATGAATCTAAGTATAGACAAAGCTTATGAGTTGTTGGATCATCTTAGCATATTCATGAGTGAGTCTATAACAAGTGAGTGTGAGCGTACACCAAGAGAGGAGAAAATAGAGATATCTCAAGAATTGGTACAAAATTTCATTTCCACATTTATTCACTTCAGTAGATGAAAAATCACATGAGGAAGTCAATAATACCCAACCTATTGAGCCTAATTTGGTCATAGAAAAATAAGTCCATGATGACCAAATTAATGAACTTTAATTGAGTATGGAAGGAGACTCAGATTGAGGAAATAACTGAAGACTTGATTCTAGAAGAAACTACCATAATCTCTTGAGTCTAAGTTAACAACTAAAGAGAACAACTATAAAGATCATATGTGGCCAACTCTTCCTCCACCTAAAAGCCACAAAATTTTATACTTATGAAGATCCTATGTGTTTATACTTATGAAGATCCTATGTGGCTAACTCCTCCACCACTATCCTTAACATCTTATCTTTACACATACCAAGCAAGATTTCAAAAGCCAAGTGATGTTGAGCGCATGTGCCAATTACTACCATATATTGCCAAGCTTGAGGGCATCTTGAATCAAGACCCATATATAGTATTATATGACACTTACAATGAGCGAAAGTTGCTTGTTTAGAAGCACTTGCTTCTTGGAAGGCAACCCAAGTTTCTAAACTTTTTTTACTTATTTATTTTATGTTTTAGTTTTTATTAAGTGTTCTTTGTCATTTTTACAGGTTCATCATTTTTTACCTTCTACCAACATAGAGAATTTTACAAGGCCAAACATTAGTAAGCTTTCCACTTTGCTTCAATGCTGGGGAGTCTTTCTATCCTTATCCTTTTTCTTTTATTTTTTATTTTACACATTAGGGACAATGTTAGTCTTGAGTTTGGGGGAGGGTTTTATTGGTGTGCTTGTGTTTAGGTTGTTAGTTAATCATGATGTATTATGCTTTAATGATGAAATCTCCACATTCAATGATAATATATTAGTTTTCATATGATCTTGATATTCATGTTAAATTTTTGAGTTAGTAGCATTGTAGGATGTGATTTCCAACATATATTATGCACTTGATCTTTTTATTAGGATTGTTTTGCTTATTTAGATACTGCTTATGTTTGGGAAGTTCATACTTAGTTAGGAACTTTATAATTTGTTTGATTCTCTATTGAGGCCAAATCCTAGACAAAACTAAATCAAGGACATCATTTAGGTCATCTTTGGACCGTTTAAGCCTTTTTAAGCTTACTATGTTTTATATTATATCCCTAGTTATCCCATTGAGCCTATATTTAATTATCTTTGACACCCACAAAATTTTTGCCTAACCATTCTTTTAAATTCTAGTTTTGAACCTTTACTCTTAGGCATATTGATCATTCTTTGAATATATTGAGCCATGCAGAGAAAAAAGATGAAAGATTGGAGTTATAGAAAAGAAAAGAAAAAGTATATGTTTATGCCTCTTGATCACCCCTATATTCAAAATAAAAAGAAATAAGTTTTGAGGTGTACAAGAGTTTAAAAAAAAAAAAAAGCAAAAGAAAAAGCTAATCAAAGTAGAAAAAGACTTGAAATGGTAGAAAATAAAAGAGTATGCCAAGTGGGTATTACTTGGATGGTGAAAAGAGCTTTTCAAGGGTCTGGGGTGATTTATGTGCTTAGGGTAATTTGAGCCTTAAATATACTTTTATCGTGCAGTTACCCAAGCTTTCGTTACAAGTTTTATAAAGACCAATTGATCCTTGACTTAGTAGAGTCTACATTACTGGAGAGAGAGTTGAAAAGCAAATTAATGGGGTTTGAGTGGTAAGTTGGATTTACTTAGCATAAACTTATCTGGATTGCATGCATTCCTTTGTTAAAAGATCATACACACACACACATTAGAAATTCATTTGAATTTTTTGCTTGCCCTTGAATTGAAATATAAAGTTGAATGATACCTATGGTTGACATTTAGTTAAAGGTTATGTGAAACTTTTGAGAGCATGTTGGGGATGTCATTATGTTAGTGTGATGCATCTTTACCTTGTCATTAGTCACTTGTGTCTTAGTTTTTCTTTTGCTTAAGGACTAGAAAAGCCTTAAGTTTGGAGGTGTGATAAGTCTATGAAATAACCTTATTTACATGTCATTTTTATTCTTATTATTGCTAAGTTCTTAAGTTTTAGTTGAAGTTTGCTTATGTTTTTACTTAAATCCTAGTTGAGTTCTTATCATATTAGGATGTGAATCCTAATTCATTTTGACTAGGATTTAGGTTTTTAATGTGGTTTATAAATTATCTTAGTTTTTGTGTTTTAAAGGTTTCATGCTTAAAGGATTCCTATTGGAAGTCAAATTCGGGCTCAAAACACTCAAAAATCACAAAATAGTGTGTGCTGCCAAAGAAGCCAGCTTCTAGGTGCCAGAAAGTTAGTGCCATGATGCCAGGTTTAGCGCCTAGGCACCCAAAAGCCACAGCCTAGGTGCTAGAACGTTAGTGCTAAGCTGCCAGATTGATTCCTAGTCTAAATTGACATCTTTTTGAGGGTTTTGAAGCCTATTTAAATAGGTTTATGTATGGAATAAAAGCACATAAGTTTAGCTAAGAAAGTCAAGAGATTAAGATGCAATCAAGAGTGCAAAAAGCAAGTGAAGCAAGGATAGTGACAACTTTTATAGTTTTCTTTATTCTAATCCTTCTTTACTTTCTTGTATTTGTTTGATGTTTTCTTTATATGAATCCATGTTTATACTAAGTAGCATATAGTAGTTACTTCTCTAGAATTGTAATGAAACTTAACATGTAGCTTGGTTTTATGTTTATAATAGGATTGCTTAGGGTTTGATACATGAATTATTTATCTTATTCTATGCTTTATGCTTCTAATTAATTAGCTACTAATTAATTATATTGATTAAGTAACTTAGAGGAACCTTGACGAAGAAAATCTAGATTTAGCTTTGAATAAGATAGCACTTGTTTGAGTTCATTCACATGCTTGTTTAGAAATATAATGAATTGGTTAACTTTGATATTGTTATAAGCAATTCGAAAGATACTTATAATTGAACCGATATATCATAGCATGATAAGATAATAATAATCCAAGTGAGTGTTGAAGGAAGTTGTAATTCTAGGTTTCCTCCATTACATTCTTATATTTGCTTGCTTATTTTAGATTTGTTTAATTATAAATCTCTCAAAGTTTATTTCTTTGGATAAAGTTATGATTGGTCAATTTTAGTACTTAGCAATTATTAGATCTAATTCTTCGTGGGTTCGTCACTCTACTTCTATCTATATTACTTGTTAACAATATGTGCACTTCGTGGTAAATCTAACAATAGCAGGGAAGACCACCATAGAGAGAAAATGATATGCAAGAAGGCAGTTAGCAGTCTCAGAACAAGCCAAGAGGCCTCACATGGGAAATTCTCAGAGCGCCATAACTTTCTCGGATGATGATTTGGAAGGTATGGAGACTCTTCATGATGACGCCTGATCATCTTTACTAAAATCTCCAACTACCAGATACAAAGGGTGTTGATTGACAATGGCAGCTTAGTGGAAATTATGTATTCAAAATGGTTTGGAAAATGGGGATACCCAAGGAAAATATAAAACCTTTTGCATGCATATTTGTTGGATTTAATAGCGAGTTGGTGGAATTAGAATAGGGTAATTGAATTGTCAATAACTCTGGAAGATCGAACCACAACAAGACAGTGATGTCCAATTCTATGTTGTAAGGGTTCTTTCAGTTTACAATGTTATCTAGGTCGTCTATTCCTGAACTTCGCACGGGCTATCCCCTTCTCACTCATTGCATGTCTTCCTTAAGTTCCGAACCCCCCGAGGTGTAGGAACCATAAGAAGGAATCAGAGGGTGGGAAGATAATGATACTTCATGAGCCTCCGTACTCAAACTGTAAGGTCTTCCATATGGATGACATAAGGGATGCTCGCCTGGGAATGAGGATGCATATCTAGAAGAAGACTGACTCTGTAGGCAAATTGGAACTAGTATGCATTTTTGAAGATGATCCACAGAAGATAGTGTTCATGAGAATAGAAATGGAAGAAAAGGTCCTGAGCAAGTAGGTCTGCTTTTGCCTGGTAGTCCAAAATTATGCCTGGGATAAACTCAACAGTCATCAACCACAAGGTTGAACATCAATCCAAACGCTAGACTGGTTAGGTAGAAGAAGAGGAATTTTGCCATAAACAGAAAAAAAAGGCAGTATAGGATGAAGTAATAAAGCTATTAGAGGCTATTTTTTTCAGGGAAGTGCACTACTCGGACTGGTTATTCAATGTGGTTAAGGTTAGTAAGCAAAGTGGCAAGTGGAGGATATGTGCAGATTGTACGAATTTAAATAACGAATGCTCAAAGGATAGCTTTCCTTGGCCCAATATATTTTAGTTAGTTGGTAACTCATTAGGGAATGGACTCTTAAGTTTCATTGATGCATATGCGGGATATAATCATATCAGTATGGTTGAAGACGACTAGGATAATACTGCTTTTATTACCGAAATAGGCATCTACTGCTTCAAAATAATTCTATTTTGCCTTAAAAAGTAAGGGCGATTAATCAGCACCAAGTAAACAAGATATTCAAAGCTGAGGTGGGGAGGATTATAGAGATTTATGTGGACGACATGCTAATTAAGAGTGCCACTTCAGTAGGGCATGTTTAAGATTTCCAAGAAATTTTTGAAATAATTAATCAACATCAGTTAAAGCTCAATCTCGCCAATTGTATGTTTGGAGTGTCGGCGGGGAAGTTCTTAAGGTTCATAGGTCACGTCGAGAGGAATAGAGGCTAACCTTGCAATGATTAGGGTAGTTTTAAACATGCAGTGCGTGATGACTATTAAGGAGTTTCTGCAGCTCATAGGCTGGGTCATCACTCTGGCAAGATTCATGTCCAAGTTAGCTGTAGGCATTTCCCTTCTTCCAAACCCTAAAAAAGGCATTCTTGTGAGAGGACATTCCAGTAGTTGAAGGAGTATTTGGGGTTCTTTTCGGTTTTGGGAGAGCCAATAGAGGGTGATGACCTTATTTATTACCACGAGACCTCCTTAATAGCGACTAGTTTAGTCTTGGTGAGCGAAGACGGCAAGAATCAGCAGCCAATCTACTAATGTCAGCAGAATACTCTAGAGGATTGAGATCAGGTACCCCCATACAAAGAATTTCGCTATGGCTTTGAATTAGCTCAGCTCGAAAGCTCAGGCCATATTTCCAAGCCCATATTATAAATGTAAGAACGAATCAGTTGTTGAAGAAAGTTTTGTATAAGCCAAACACCTTGAGAAGAATAGTATAGTGGTCAAGTGAGTTGGGAGAGTTGAACATCAGGTACAACCTATACATGAATATTGAAGCCCAAGCTTTGGTAAGTTTTGTAATGGAGTGCACCACTTCTCCTGAGTGACCAAGCGCACTAGTACAAAACCCCAACATATTTGAGGGTGAGGGATAGACCTTTTATGTAAACTGCTTATATGGCAAATATGGAAACGGAGCTGGACTGACCTTGCATAGCCTAGACGAACTTAATAACCAAATACGCTATAAAATTTGAGTTCCTAGCATTAAACAATGCAGCTAAATACGAGTCACTAATTATGGAGTTGAAGTGGGATCGAGCTTCAAGCATGAAAGAATTAAAAGTTTGCTGTGATTTTCAGTTGGTTGTCAAACAGGTAACTGGCAATTTATCGACCAAGGAGCTGACTATGATATAATAATTGGACATGGTTAGACAACTCTGGGTTATTTCTATAAAATATCAGTGCATCACATTCCCCAATCTCTCAATAGGCGAGCTAACGAACTCTGCATAATGTATGGCACTCCAAACGAGGACAGAAACCAAAACATCAGAACTCATATCCTAAAAAAGCCAAGTTATGAAGAGACAGAGATGCTAGATTTGGCCTCTTAAGACAAGTATGTTTTGTTCTAGAAATCTTTGTAAAGTGAAAGAGATTAAGAAAAGTATTTTCTTGAATCTTTTTGAAGATTAAAACATAAACTTGGTTTCAAGTACAAATGGATTTAGACAAGCTAGTGTTTCAAGTAAAAATGGATTAAGAAAAGTATTTTCTTGAATCTCTTTGAGGAAAAGTGTTTTGGTATTTTTGGAAAATAGGGTTTACGTGCCTTGTCTTATCTTCTATTCTTTATGTAAATTCTCTTCTCACCTAACTCCCCTCGAATGTAACTCAAGGTTTTTTATGAGTTATGTAATAGTTGCATAGGTTAGGCTTTTGGATTTAGTTAGATTTGAATTTAATTGTAAATCGAGCATATGAAGATGAAGACATGAAGAAGACAATGATGTGGTGGGACTATATAAAGTCTCAGAATATAGTTTTCCTAAGTGACGACAAAACCATATGGTTCATAATCATCCCTTTATTTTATTTTTATGGGTTGCTTATATTATATGTTATAATTGCATGTGATGTATTATGAATGTATGTATGCTATAGTGAGACCTTAGGATTCAAACCTACCCACAAGTAAAGTTCCCTCTAAATTATTAAGTCACATGTTAAGAACATGTTGTCTCCCATTATTGTGGCATAATGAAAATTCTATTTACTTCTATTTGTTTGGCCCCCCGTCAAGGTAGTTATACATTGAACTCAATTATGCTATAGAATATATGTGATATATTAGAATAGTGGTTAGGACTTAATTAAAAATAATAGTTGTTGGGCCCCGTCTAGCCTATCATACATAGGTACCAATTGAAATTGATTAAATAAAAAGGCAATGTCAACCTAAGGACCTAGGAATTTACATGAGATGTTAACAATAGTAATTCGGTTATTTATGATTGTTTTGGTCAGTTAGGCCCCCTCTAAATTCAAAACAAAATTAAATAATATCCTAACCTAACTATGAATATCATATGATAATATTATAAATCTAATCGAGAGGGTAATCAGATTTGATAAAATAGTGGGAGTAACCAAATTAAATAAAGACCTTTTAATTTGTTATGTACATTAAATAAATACAAACAAGTGCATTGTATCTTTATATCTTTGTTAGAATGACGAACAATTTGACACTTGGATCAATATTAGAATATAACAAGTTGACCGGCTCTAACTACTTGGACTGGTACCGTAATTTCAAAATTATTTTGAGACAAAAAAAAAAAATCTTTGTCTTAAAGATAGACATCTCTCAGGCTTTGGTTGAATGTATGCATGATTATGGGGAATTTGATTTCGATAATCATCAGAAGCATCTGCATGACAATGAGCAAGCAATATGTGTGATTATGAGTTCTATGTCACTAAAGCTTCAAAGGTATCATGAGAACGTGGATGCCTGCATGATTATTATGCACTTGCTAAAGTTGTATAATAAGCAAAGCAGAGCTGAAAGATTCGAGGTATCTAAGGAATTGTTTCGTGGTAAAATGGTAGAAAGTTCTTTAGTAAATGTTCACGTATTGAAGATAATTTGGTACATTATTGTCCCAATTAGGTTTTTCCATGTACCATTAACTTTTAGTTGATTTGGTCTTATAGTCTTTGCCTGAGTCGTTCTCACAGTTTGTTATGAACTACAACATAAATAAGTTGGAAACATAGAGACCTGAGTTACTTAACATGTTTAAAACTAGGGATGGCAATATACAGAAAAATAAAGCCCAAGTGATGCTAATGAGTGGTTCTTCTAAACCCAAGTCAAAGGGTAAAAAGAAAAAGTCTAAAAGTTAGACTAAGGCCACTGGTAGCATAAAAAAGGACAAGGCCAAAGCCATGTAGTGATAACTCTTAAAAATAAAGTTATTATACATTCTTTTACTCATATTAATTTAGCTATGTGGTAGAGTTTCAGTTGGTTTTTGCTTAGTTTTAGTTGAATTCCTAGTTGAGTTCGTATTTTATTAGGATATTGATTCCTAGTTGTTTTAGGATTAGATTTAGGTGTTTTATAAGAGTTCTAACTTGTTTTAACTTAGTCTTTTTGTTTTTAAGGTAAAAGAAGTCCCATTGGAAGTTAAATTGGAGATAAATTCGAGCTCAAAATAGCAAAAATCGCAAAATAGCATATTACTACCAGAAGTCCTCGCGCTGAGGCACTAGAGAATTCGCGTTGAGGCGCCATGGAGAGTGCTGAGGAGCCAAAAAGATGAGGCCACAATGCCAAGCCCATTGTTAGGTTCCAAAACTCTTGTATTTTCAAGGTCGCGATGCTGGGAAGTTGCAGCCACGGCACTGACACGATTCCTAGTTTGAATTGAAGTGAAATTAATCATTTTAAAGCCTATAAAAGAGCGACTATCTTGAGGACTTATATACACAATTAGACACAAGTTTGCAACATTTTTCTAGAGTATTAGAGCTTGTCATGGGTGTAAGAAAGCAAGAGGGGAAAGGATTGTAGGAGCTTTAAGATCGACAACCTTCATAACTTTCTCTATTTCTTTTCCTTCTTTACTTTTATTGTATTCCTTTAATATTTATTATTGTTGAAACCATGTTTACACTGAGTAGCATGAAGTAGTTTCCTTTCTAGAATTGCAACTAGAACTCAACATGTAGCTTCATATTATGATATCTATGGATTGCTTAGGTTTTGGTATATGATTTATCTAAATCGTTTTATCCTTAATCCTTCTAATTGACTAGTCATCTCTTAGATTGAATTAGGAAACTTAAAGGAACTTTGAAAAGGGAATTTATGTTAAGCTTTGAATGAATTAGCACTTGTTTGAATTCAACACATGTTGTTGAGTTGATTTATGTGTAAGATAAGAATACACCTATATGCCTTGTGTAGCCAATTTAGGTATGATTTTAATGACTTGTTTAATTGAATTCACATAGGAATATAGTGAATTGATTAAGTGAGATATATTTATAAGACGTAGGAATATGCTTATAATTGACTAAGAACCCTAGGTTAATAATTCTTTATCATAACTAAGTAAGACAAGATAATAATAATTCTAGTGAAATGTTGAGGGAAGTTGTAATTCTAGGTTTATCTCCAGTTTATTCTTGTGCTAATTTGGTATTAGTTTATAATCAGTTCATATTCTACCCAAATTTCAGTTGTTTGAATAAAATTAGAAATGCTAATTGTAATACTTAGCATATTATTTGAAAACTCCTCGTGAGAACAATACTCTACTTACTCTATATTACTTGAGGACGATACGTGCTCTTGCGTTTGTAAAATCCACATCAATGTGTTTCCATTGTGGAAAAGAAGGTCATTGGAAAAGGAATTGCATAGCATACTTGAATACATTGAAGGACAAAAGTCTTGGTGAAACCTCTACTGCAAGTATGTTTATGATTGAGGTTAACTGATATTATCCTTAACATAAATACTAAGAAACCCAAATTAGATAGTCTAAAACCTTCCTACTTATGGCATTGTAGACTAGGTCACATAAATGAGACTATGATCATTAGGTTACACCAAGGTGGACATCAGATCCGTTTGATTATGAATCATATAGAACATGTGAATCCAGTCTATTCAAAAAGATGACCAATATACCTTATAAAGGTAAAGAATCACATGCTACTGGGTTGCTTGAACTCATACATTCAGATGTTTGGGGACTAATGTCTATACATGCTAAAGGTGGATATTCCTACATCCAAACCTTTAACGACTACAAGTCTAAATTATTTGAAAAGTTTAAAGAATTTAGGAATGAAGTATAAAAACAATCTGGTAAAAGTATTAAGATACTTAGATCTGAACGCGGTGGAGAATATCTTTGCTAGGAGATCGTAGATTATTTAAAGGACAATGGGATTCTGTCTCAATAGACTCCTCTTGGTATACCACAAGCTCAATGAAACACACTTTATTAAACATGGTGCATTCCATGATGAGTTATGTTGACTCACCAATTTCTTTTTAGGGATATGCTATGATTACTGCAACTTACCTTCTAAATAAGGTTCCATCAAAATCTATTAAATAAACTCCATATGAGATATGGAACAACATAAAACCAAATATGATTACTGCAACTTACCTTCTAATTAGGGTTCCACTAAAATATGTTGAATGAACCCTTTAATATGGAGCAACAAAAAACCAAATATCTTACACTTGAAAATTTGGGTTTGTCATGCTTATGTAAAAAGAGTTTTAACTGATAACCTTAAAGCCTTGTTTATGGGTTATCCTAAAGAAACAAGAGAATACTACTTTTATCACCTACAAGAACAAGAGGTGTTTATTTTTAGAAATGCTATCTTTCTTAAAAAAGAGTTTATTTTTGAAAGAAATAGTAAGAGTAAAGTACAACTTGAAGTAATTCAAGAAATCCAAAATGAGACTAATCACACAATGGAACTTAATAAAATACTAATGCATCACATTTTTCTATCTCTTAATGGGCGAGCTAATAAACTTTCTAGATTGTATGGCACTCTAAACATGGGCAAAAACCAAAATGTCAGAAACTTACATCCTTAAAAGGCTAAGTTATAAAAAGACAAAGATGCTGGCTATGGCCTCTTGAGACAAGTATGTCTTGTTCCTGGAACCTTTGCAAAGTGAAAGAGATTAAGAAAAGTGTTTTTTTAAATGTAAACTTGGTTTCAAGTATAAATAGATTTAGACAAAGATAGGGTTGACACTAGAATCCATGCCCTATATCTATCTTGGGATATGGTTGATGAAAGGATTAAATTACACAGTAACTAAGCACTAAAAGAATTGATCAATGATCTTAACTTGCTTGTACTTAGGGTGGTCATGATACATTGCTAGATGTTAATCTTGATCAATGAATGAAAGTTGGTTGGTTTAGCAAAACCAACGTTAAATTAAAAATATTTTAATTTAACCATACTTCTTAGGAAGCATCCAATCACATTTATTGCCAACACACTTTAATTGACTTAGTTTAAGAACCTTGAAGGACTAATAGAGTCTTGAAATTAAATGTTAACTTCCAAACACATAAGGGTAAAAGGGTAACTGTCACATATACATATATAGCAAGTCTTGTTTTCTTGAAAGTCAAGAAAAGGTCTTAGGGGAATCTTAATTGAATTTAGGCCACTAGGAGTCTGAAGGCACATTAGGAATCATAATAGGATTATAGATTACTAAAGGAGCTTTAAGCCTTAGGCCTTGGGCTTTAGGTTTAATGCATGTGATGCATGACCCTATATTTCCCAACTGTGGTGTCAAAGCGTCTAGGTTTATTTCAATTAATTATGTATCATTGTTGATTTTTATGGATGCTCATAGTATTAAAGCATTCTATAGAATTTGTTTAGAATTGCCTTTTATGAAAAGCCTTAAAAAGTTTAAAGGTTTTAAGCTTTTAGGGATTTTCGATTTTCGGAATTGTTCTAAACCCTAAAACATAAAATTTAGGGTTTAAGGGTCTTGGAATTGTTCTAGAACCTTAGTTTAGTAAAATTGGACTTTACATGGTTTTAGGTTTTGTAGTTGTTTCAACCTAAAAAGGTTCAATTTATAGAGTTTTAGGATTTGGAATTGTTCAAACCCTGGAATTTATTGAATTGACTAAAATCAAGTGAAAGCCTAGGCCCTTAGTAGGCTGCCAAGGCATGGCCCATGCCAAGGCCTAGCCTCGACCTAAGCATTACAAGAAATTACAATAACTACATCTACATCTTGGCAGACCCAAAAAATGCGAAAGTTGATAATTACTATCTGCATTTGCATTTTATACATTTGTGTCTGCAGGTCTATAGACGCAGAAAAATTGCATAATAAATCTAAGTGCAAACTCACATACTCTTTTGTAGACACAATTAATGATTTAATTTTGACGCCATTTTTCATGAGATTTTTTGCCTCTGCTAGTTGATTATTTGAGTCTGCTTTTACAGATGCAGATGCAAAAAATTATTTATTAATCACTTTGAGTATCTCATTGAGTGGCAGACGCAAATAGTTTTCCCTAAATTGAAACCTAGCCCGAAAATTTTTCTTTCTTCTTCGCCCTATTCTCTCTACAGCCTAACGTCCTTTTTCCTAAAAAACTCGACCCTCTAAAACCTTGCATGCTTAATCCATCCAAGATTTCCACTAGCCAATTTCGTTTGTTTAGAGGCATGTTTATCTTTGTATTTCACTAGGTTTCTCTTTTTCTATCGTGGTATATACCCTAAGTGTGAATACTCATCATGATTTAGTTGATTTCTTAATAGGGAGAAACTTTGAATACGTCCTCCTGATTTTTGAATTCTTGTGCTTGATTTTGTGCTTATGTTAATCTGAGAGGTTGATTTCAACTTCAGTGATCTTTTTTTACTGAAAAAGTCTAAAGAATGCTTAGTTCTAGCACTTCTTTCTAAATTTTACATCACTTATAGCAAGTTATACTTCCTTCTAAATTTTTACATAATTATATGGTTGGAATTAAATAGCTTTATTCTAGTATCAAACATTATAAAAATGTGATTAATAATGTTAGTGGCTTGAACTCTAGAACAAATTTTTTGTTCTCATCTCGAACACCTACTAATAAGTCCTAAATAGTAGAGTTACTCCTATTGAATGTTATTGAGTGATGTTTGTGCATGAAAGAAATTTCTTGCAAGTAGTATTTCCATGTGTACATTATAGTTCTGGTAGAGAATAGTTTGTCTTAATGTTGCAAAATTTTTGGCATGGCTTCCTTTTGAGTCTTATCCTTTTCTTTTTTTGGTGAAAGTTGATTATTTATAACATCAACCCATCACTGTTATTCCCAATTAAGTTGTAGCTGTAATTATATTTCAGAAGGAGTAATGCTATCTGCATTACCTTCCAAATGCCAAAATTTGAGTTATAGGTAGTTTCATACCTTCCAAATGCATTTAAGTGAGGGTTAGTTCAATATTGAGCACTACATGGTTATATTTGGAGATACATATTGTACAGATTGCTTAACATAAGCTAAGGAAAATCTGGTCCTCGAACTACAGAAGAAAGTGGAGGGAGGAAGGGAGATACCTTTAGTTTTTTAGAATGGTAATATGAACTGATGAAGTGCCGATGTTAAGAACTTAGGGAAGAAGAAGTGTCGGAAGCTAGGGAGGTACCTAGTTTTTTTAGAATGGTAATTAATATGAATTGACGAAGCACTGATGTAAACTTAGGAAGAAAGAATTGGTGTGGTGTTAATATTAGTTCTGGTTATTGATGGTGTAGTCTTGCTACTATAGATAGATCTTCTACATTAAGTTGATATGAAGGTGATCATATTTCATAAGACATTCACAATATTTCTTTCATAGTTTAAGCTTATAAAAGCTAAAGATATTGCAAGTCAATTCAAATGGTTGTCTAGTTACTATTTCCTTTTGGTTTTTGTTTCTCGAGATTTCCTTTCTACATCTTTTGTTGATGCTTAGGCAAATGAGAATAGCAAAAATGGAAAATTGTGAACGTGGATTGTATTTCTATTAGTTTGTACTTGTTAGAATTTTACTTTCCAACAGTTTTCATGATTCCATGTATAGATGAATAATGTTTGGTGTTTAAACTTTATCATGATATATAGTTTAATTAAGTAAATTTGGCTTGGAAACCACATTGAGTTGTATGTGTATATGTTGTAAAGATTGATATTACTATATTATAAGGCTTTCAAAATCCAATTTATAAGACTATACAAAAAATATGCTATACATTTTCATTAAAATGACTGTTAGACTGTATCTATTTGGGATAATCATGAAGTAGTATTTGTATTTACTCTAGCAGCTTTGTCTCTATTTGCAACTCCTGTACTTCCAAATCCCTTTACAGCTCCACCCCCAATGTTTAGTTACTTGGTCTATCCTCGGAGCAGGTTTGGGTTCTTTCTGATATGGGCTCAGATCAGATCCATCAAGCTCAAGATCTGCACCGACATATAAGTTACAATTTTAAATTTTGATAATGAATTTTGTTTTTTATTAAATTTTTATGAATTTCATTATTCTTACACTACTTAACTTGCATTGCAGTTATAGGTCATTAGGGTGGTGTTAACCATAAGGTGGATTATGAGCCCCGAATTTCCCTATGAGGCAGGCAACATCACTGAGTGTGGTACGGGCATAAAAAGGGGGAAGAGGGGCAAGAATAAGATTGTCCCTCCCCATGAGGTTGAGGAAGATCGCCCACTCACGAATTTCCTTATTACAGTACCAGAAGTTTTCGAAGAACTATGAAGACCTTATGCTAAGTTCAATTTTATTATCGTTTAAGCTTTAATTTCATTTTAATATGTAGTTAAATTCCTAAGAGCATACTTTTGCTTTGTAATTTAGGATCGTCCCCTAGAAGAAAGCTGCATCTCGGGTTGTGTTTGATGTAGCAGTCCCAAAAAGATGCAGCGATATATTCTAGAAGTTGTGTACGGAATCAAAAGGGAAGCAGCCATCGAGCCCACTCGCTTGGAAAGAGGATGGGTGTGAAGATTTGATCCCACAGAATTGGTGGGAGTCCTTGTGTGACGATTAGGGCTCGCCCTGACCTCCAGAAACACTCTCGGATGATGGCCGTGAATAGGTGAGTAGGTGATTAACATATTCACCATGCTTTTGGCTCTGTCAACACAACTATTCATCAGAAGCAACAGGTTCATAATATTTTATTTAATAAATATTAGTTATAAATTTGTATCACATTAACTAATTTTGTTTTTAAATTTATGAATAGAAGCAAGAGTTGGGTCGAGAACCTATAATTATTTAGATTTTTTAACGTACTTATAAGAGAAAGTCTGGTGATTTTGTTGACACAAAGTCGAAGGCTATTAGTGTAAGCATGATTTGTCTTTTTTGTTTTACATAGTTGTTATTTTTTTTTTTACGTATATAACTTTCTTTCATTTGCATAACAAGTTTAAGGCATTAAAAGTGGTGAAGCTAAGACAATCTAGCATCCGGGCAGTAGGATAGCATTGATACACCTGCTGCATCTACTGCAGAGGTCCTTATGAGTGACCTAACTCTCTTCATGAAGCTAGAGGGTGGCAAGAGGAAGAGACTCATCTCTAGCTTCAGGGGTTATATCAACTTCCAACAACTATTGGGTGAAGACGCAAGGTCCGCAACTTCTACCACCTCTGCTCACAACTCTGCTTTAACTTCTGCTACATCTCTATCTCTTTTTGGATTCACTCCAGAGTAAATGGAGCTTGTACATGAGTTAATTAGGAGAAAGCTGGGGTACATCCACCTCTTCCAACACTACCACCTTAACCATATTCGGTATGTATTATTTAAATTTCATTTTCATAGTGCAAAAGTTTTAGTTTATTTTTATTTAGATGTAAAAACATGCTAAATTTGGGTTCGGGGACCAAAACAGTCAAATACTAAAGCGTTTAAGATTTCGATAGTACTCAAATGACCTTAGGGTTGAATAATGCCTATAGAAAAAATTTAAAATTCATTTGAATCAATGGTTAAGATTTTACGACAAAATTTTGACTTTAAAATAGTCAAACACAAACCATTTAGGATTCTAGTAGTACTTGCATGACGGTAGGGACAAATAAGACCTATAGGAAAAACCAAAAATCTATTTAGACTAACAATTAGAATTTTAGGACAAGTTTTGACTTTACATACAAACAAATGCCAAGTTTGGGTTCGTCAGGCAAAAACTGTCAAACACTAGTCCGTTTAGGATTCCAGAAATACTGGCACGATCATGGGGACGAATAAGACTTGTAAGATAAGCTAGAAATTCATTTGGGTCAATGGCTAGGATTTTAGGACAAAATTTGAGTTTCAAGGAAAAAAATTGCCAAGTTTAGGTTACAGGTAAAACGGTCAAATACTAGTCCGTTTAGGATTCCAGGAGTACTAAAATGATCGTGGGGCTGAATAAGACTTGTAGGAAAAGCTAAAAATCTATTTGGATCAACGGTTAGGATTTTATGAAAAAATTTAAGTTTCAAGGAAAAAAACTTGTCAAATTTAGGTTCGGGGATAAAACTGTCAAATACTAATTCGTTTAGGATTTTGTGAGTACTAACACTACCGTGGCGATAAATATGAATTGTAAGAAAATTCAAAAAATCTATTTGGATCAACGAATAAGATTTTAGAACAAAATTTGAGTTTCAAGGCAAAAACATACCAAGTTTGGGTTTGGAGGCAAAATGGTCAAATACAGTCTATTTAGGATTTTAGTAGTACCATCATGACCATGGAGACAAATAAGATCTGTAAGAAAAGCCTGAAATTCATTTGTAGTCAATGGTTAGAATTGTAAGATAAAATTTAAGTTCCAATCCAAAAACTTACCAAGTTTGGGTTCCGGGAGCAAAACGGTCAAATACTAGTTCGTTTAGTATTTCTGAAGTACCGTCATGACCATGGAAACGAATAAGACCTATAGGAAAAGTCATAAATCTATTTGGATTAGTAGTTAAAATTTTAGGACAAAATTTAAGTTTGACGGCAAAAACTTGCCAAGTTTGGATTCGGTGGGCAAAATGGTCAAATACTAGCATGACTGAATGGAAAAATTAGACTTGTAGGAACAAATGAAAATAAAATAAAATATTAATTTGCTTAATTTGCTCAAGATAATTAATTAGAGTTTTAACTTATATACATATTAATTTAAGTATAACTTATAAAAAATTTATTTTGATTATTTCAGGTTCCACCTCCTATATCCTGATCTTCGCACCTGAGTCAAGCTGATAAAGAAGCTGGAGATGACGAAGACTTAGGATTTAGAGATGAGGCTGATATTTAGATTTATATATTTTACTTTCATTTATTATTTATTGTAAGTAATATTGTTATAATCGATGATTTTAGTATATTAAGTTTTTAAGACATTTACATTTGTATTTGCCTATCTTACGTTTGCATAATGTAGACGAAAATAATATACAAAATTTTTAATAAAAAGCTCTGTCTATTTTTCTGCATTTACAATACAAACGCAATTATATCTGCATCTGTGTTTTAGCATTTTGGTCCCTAATGCTAATATGTGGCACCCCAATTATTGGCGGCAAGAGTTTGCATTTGTTTCACAAACGCAAATGTACATAGGTAGATAAGTCCTTTATCTGCCCAAACACAAAAATTTATATGTGAGTCTAGTCTTACTACATTTGCTTGTCTACATCCATGTGCAGACATAGATTATTATCTGCATCTATATTTTGACTTTTTGTTTCTATAATTGACAAACGCAGATACTGCATTTTCTTATAGTGAAAGCCCACAGCTATCACAACTAAGGCTCATGGCCCTAGCCAAGGGGCCGAGGCCTAGACCTACAGACTCAAGCCTAATCCGCAAGGGCTCGGCCCAGGCCCACTCTCCAAAATATGTGTATTTTGAAAAATTCATAAAATATAAGGGATTTTAAATGAATTAATTAAATTGTATTTTCTAAGTTGTTAGTGAAATTTAATTTAAATAGCATGGTGATTCAAAAGTAATCAACAATCAAAATATTTCATGTTTTGCATTATGAATGTATAATTAGATTAGGGGTGATTATGGATCCACACCACATTTTAAATGTATGCTTTCTATCGGTATTTTGGAAAAATAGGGCTTGCGTGCCCTGCCTTATCTCGTATTCTCTATGTGAAATCTCTTCTTAGCTAACTCTTCTCGAATATAACTCGAGATTTCTTATAATTTATGTAATAGTTACATAGGTTTGGATTAGGATTTAGTAAGATTTGAAGACAATGATGTGGTAGGATCACATCAAGTCTTAAAATATGGTTTTCCTAAGTGTTAAGGAAACTTTATGGTCTATAATTATCCCTCTATTTTATTTTTAACTTTGGTTATATATATCTCATAATTGCATATGATATGTTATGAATGTATGTATGCATGCCATGGTGAAACCTTAGGATTCAAACCTACCAACAATTAATGTTCCTCTAAATTAGTAAGTCAAATGTTAAGAACATGTTGCATCCCATTATTGTGGCATAATAAAAATTCTATTTACTTCTATTTGTTTTTCCCCCATCAAGGTAGTCGTACATTGAACTCAGTTATGCCATAGAATATATGTGATATATTAGAATAATTATGATTTAATTAAAAACAATAGTCCTTGGGTCCCGTCGAGCCAATCATGTTTTTAAGGCTATGCATAGATATCAATTAAAATTGATTAAATGACAAAGCAATGTCAACCTAAAGATATAGGAATTTACATGAGATGTAAACATAGTAATTCAGTTATTTAAGATTGTTTTGGTTTATTGAGCCCCTTAAAAATCAAAACAAACTAAATAATATGCTAGCCCAATTATGAATGTCATGAGATGATATCACAAATTTAATCGAGAGTGTCATTAGATTTGATAAAATAGTCAGAGTAACAAAATTAAATATATGCATTAATAAATACAAACAAGTGTGTTTTATCTTTATATCTAGGTTGTTAGAATGAAGAAAAATTTGTCACTTAGATCAATATTAGAATCCAACAAGTTGACCGGCTCTAACTATTTGGACTAGTACTGCAATCTCAAAATTATTTTAAGACTAAAAAATATTTCCTATGCCCTAGAGATAGACATCCCTCAGGCTCTGGTTGAAGGTGCACTTGATTATAAGGAATTTGATTTTGATAATCATTAGAAGCATCTGGATGACAATGAACAAGCAGTAAGTGTGATGCTGAGTTTTATGTCACCAGAGCTTCAAAGGCAACATGAAAACATGGATGTCCCATTGATTATCATGCATCTACAAGAGTTGTATGATAAGCAAGGCACAACCGAAAGTCCAAGGTATCCAAGGAATTGTTATGTTGTAAAATGGCAGAAAGTTCTTCAGTAAATGTTCACGTACTAAAGATGATTTAGTTTATTGAAAGATTAGTCCCAATTAGGCTTTATCATGGACCATTACCTTTCAGTTGATTTGATCTTACAGTCTTTGCCTAAGTGTTCTCATAATTTGTCATGAACTACAACGTAAATAAGTTAGAAACATCTCTACTTGAGTTACTTAACATGTTGAAAAGTGTGGATGGCAATATTAAGAAAAACAAAGCCCAAGTGATGTTGATAAATAGTTCTTCTAAAACCAAGTCAAAGGTTAACAAGAAAAAGTCTAAGAGTTAAACTAAGGCCATTGGCAGCATCAAAAAGGACAAGGCCAAAGCCATGTGTTTCCTTTATGGAAAAGAAGGTTGTTGGAAAAGGAATTGCATAGCATACTTGAATACACTGAAGGACAAGAGACTTGGTGAAACCTCTATTGCAAGTATTTTGTGATTGAGGTTAATTGGTATTATCCTCAACATAAACACTAAGAAACCCAAATTAGTTAGTCTAAAACTTTCTTACTTATGGCATTCTACTAGGTCACATAAATGAGACTAGGATTATTAGGTTATACCAAGGTAGATATCTAGATCCATTTGATTATGAATCATATAGAACATATGAATCTTATCTATTTAGAAAGATGACCAAGAAACCTTTCATATGTAAAGGGTCACGTGCTATTAAGTTACTAGAACTCATACATTTCAATGTTTGTGTACCAATGTCTATACATGCTAGAGGAAGATATTCCTACATCCTAACCTTTACTAACGACAAGTCAAGGTATAAGTATGTGTTTCTTATGAGTTACAAGTCTGAATCCTTTGCAAAGTTCAAAGAATTTAGGGATGAAGTAGAGAATCAAACTGGTAAAAGTATTAAGACACTGAGATCTGATCAAGGTGAAGAATATCCAGCTAGGAGTTCTTAGACTATTTAAAGAATAAGGAGATTCCATCTTAATAGCCTCCTCTTGGTACACCACAACTCAATGGTGTATCCGTATGGAGGAATACTTGGTGCATTCCATGGTGAGTTATCCTAACTTACAAATTTCTTTTTAGGGATATGCTTTGATTACTATTATTTACCTTCTAAATAGGGTTCTATTAAAATCTGTTGAAAGAACTCTATATGAGATATGGAATAACAAAAACCAAATTTCTCACACATGAGAATTTGGGGTTATCATGCTTATGTCAAAAGAGTTTTGAATGATAAGCTTGAAGTCAAGAATAATAAGTGCTTATTAGTGGGTTATCCTAAAAAACAATAGGATACTACTTTTATCACCTATAGGAACAAAATGTGTTTATTTCAAGAAACGTTGTCTTTCTTGAAAAAGAGTTATTGAAAAAAGTAGTGGGTATAAAGTACAACTTGAAAAAAATTCAAGAAACCCAAACTGAGACTAATCATATAATGGAACTTGATAAAATATAAGTCCATCAATTCCACGATCTCTCAATGGGCGAGCTGACGAACTCTCCAGATTGTATACCACTCCAAATGTGGGCAAAAAGTAAAATGCCATAACACATATCCTGAAAAAGGCCAAGCTATGAAGAGACAGAGATGCTGGTTATGGTCTCTTGAGAAAAGTATGTTTTCTTCTGGGATTTTTTACAAAGTGAAAGAGATTAACAAAAGTGCTTTCTTAAATCTATTCAAGGAACAAAATATAAATTCGGTTTCAAGTACAAATGAATTTATACAAAGATAAGGTTAACACTATAATCCATGTCCAATGTCTATCTTAGGATATGGTTGATGAAACGATTGAATTGCATAGTAACCAAGCAGTGAAAGTTTTGATCAATGATCTTAACTTCACTTGTACTTGGGTGGTCATGATACATTGCTATATATCAATTTTTATCAATGAATGTTAGTTGGTTGGTTTAGCAAAACCAAAGTTAAATTAAAGTATTTCTTAGGAAGTATCCAATTACATTTATTATTAATGTACGAGAGAACTTAATGGGGTACACACTTTAATTGACTTAGGTTAAGAACCTTGAAGAATAATGGAGTCTTGAAATTAATAGTTAACTTCTAAGCATACAAGGATAAAAATATAATTATTACCTATACATATATAGCAAGACTCGTTTTCTTGAAAGTTAAGGAAAAGTCTAAGGAATCCTAATTAGATTTTGGTTATTAGGAGTCTAAAAGCCCATATCCATATAGTAATCATAATAGGATTATAGATTACTGATGGAGCTTTGAGCCTTAGGCCCTGGGCTTTCAGGTTTAATGAAAAACCTAAACATGGAAGGACTATAAGTCCCTAAGCCCTAGCTGCCCCTATATATATATATAACAAAGGGTATATGACAAGGCTAATGAAAGTAAGGTGATTATAAGTGACATTTGGCCTTGTGAGAAATTGTGAGCAAGAAGAGTTCTTGACTCTTCCCTTAGCAGTGACCCCTTTTGTTGAAGGAAAAATGACTTTTTGCTTCAAGAACAATCCTCCATTAGCACATATCCAAATAGTGAATTGATTTCTTCGAATCCTTTTTGAAAAAGGTAAAGCTTTTTAACCATCAATTGTGTAAACTATTTCATTAGAGGCTTATTCATTTGAATAGCTTACTAGTCATTGGTCATACTTTATGTTTGATTGCGAGAATTGTTTTGGTGATTTGTGAGGAACTCAAAGCATCCCTGCTAAACAATAAAACTAGTCGCATGAGGAAAACATCAAGTGGTTAGTTTTAATCTTCAGCTTTTGTAGTATATATATATATATATAATATTTAATTGAATACAGTAGGTTCTTGATTAAGAAAAATTTTAATTTCCCAACATGACAGTTAGTGCAATAAAATTCAACCATTCTCAAAATTTAATTATACATACAATCTTACCAAGAATGAGTCAAAGAGTAAACCCTTAACATCCTGAGGATAGGATTCGTAGGTCACTATCAGACCACGCATATGAAAAATAATATCATCACTCCCAGGCTCTCTAGTAGGCGCTATAGGTTTGCGGCTCTGTGACAGCATGCATAATAAAATAAACATTATATACATAATAAATTATATTTTCAATAACGTCCAATGTAATTTAACTAATAACATAGGAAAATTATTATATTGAATAACATATTAATCACAAACACAATATCATAAGAACCTTTTAAATGTTATATATATCATCGTCAATTTATGATTCCCACTTTGCCTCCTCTTCCTCATCATTTATATCACATCATTATCTCCAATATGAACATTTTCTTCAAGTTCATTCATGTTCCTTTTTTCATACAATGTGTTAACTCAATCAGTTTTCCTTCTTCCATCAAGACTTCTCTGTCAAACTAGACTATTGGTTTGTCAATTTCATTAGAATGAATCTAAATGGTGAATATGTAGCTCCTACATCATTATGGTAGTGAAAAGGATTTTCTTCCTCCAAATACACCTTAGATGTATGTAACTTGGTTTTAACTTTTCATGCAGCCTATTAATCAACCATATCTTTGTTTTGATGGTAGATATTTTCGTGTAGTACACTTATTGGGCTTATTCAGCCAATATAAATGGCTTAAATTACTGTAGTTTGGACTTGTGTTTGATCTGCATAATCTCATACTTTTTTATCATTTCTAATTCCATCAATCATATTAAACCACTTACATATGAATAGAACCACTCAGTTATTATCACATAGGTACGTAAATTCTAAAACAAAATTCAACTATCCTATAGTAATCTAGTGCATCATTACCATAATTAGTGCCTAATAAATAAACATCACTACTTATTGTTGCCTTATTTTCCACCTAGTCCTTAGTGTGAAACCTATACCTATTAACGATGAAAGTATTATAACATTTAACACAAATTTGAGGACCATGAGCCAGATCTAGTATGAGAGAATTGTCAATACATGTCTCATGAGCCTAATTAAATCATTAGTCAAAAGAATACAATTAATTATAACATACAAAAATTTAGTACTAAATATGTATTAAATTGTCATATAGGTTTTTTCATCCATTTTAAGAAACCTTCTCTCTTTCCTTCTCAATTTGTTGAGCATTGAGAATAAGATTGTTGATCCTCAACATGCCATCAAATTTTAGATTAAAAACGATCTTGATTTGTATAAACAAATGTTTTGTATTTAGCTATTGTAAGGAAGTGAGTTAAAAAATTCTTACTTAATGTCCTGTTCAATCTCCCTATAATTGAGGACAACATATGTGACTACAGCTTCAATATCTATGTCTAGTAGATTTTTAGTCAAACTCCTTGACACGGATTTTACAACACAAGTGCACAAATTGTCCTCTAGTAATAAAGTGATAAGTAGAGATCGTTTCCACGAGAAGTTAATGCAAATATTATATTAAGTACTAAAATTAGAAATTCTAATTTTATTCAAACGATTAAATTTAGGTTCATTATGAACTAATATTATAAATTAAAAGTAAATAAACTAAGGAATATACTAGAGATAAATCTAAAACTACAACTTCTTTCAATATTTCATTTGCATTATTATTATCTTGTCTTGCTTAGTTATGGCAACGAATTATTAATCTAGGGTTCTTAATCAATTATAAGCATATTCTTATCACTTATATTATTATATCTCAGTTAACCAATTCACTATATTCCAATGCAAATTGAGTTAAGCAAGACTCATTAAGATTGTAACTAAATTGGTTATACAAGGCATATAGGTATATTTTTATTTTATATTCAAATCAAACTTAACAACATGTGTATGAAACCTAAATTCATTTCCCTAGCTCCTTTAGGTTTTCTAAATCTATCTAAAAGATGGCTAGTCAATTAGAAGTATTAAGCATAGAATGAACTAAATAATCATATATCATAAACCTAGCAATCCATAAATAAAATAATATTAAGCTAAATGTTGAATTCTAATTACAATTCTAGAAAGGAAACTACTGCATGCTACTTAGTGTAAACATAGTTTCAACAATAATAAACATCAAAGGAATAAAAGTAAAGAAGGAGTAGAAATAGAGAAAGTTATGAAGATCGTCGGTTTTCAAGCTCCATAGATCCTTGCTCCTCGTGCTTCCTCACACCCTAGGTAAGCTCCCCAAGTCATTCTCCATTAAATAGGATTCAAAACTCTCAACTTGAGTCCAATTCAAATTGTTTATCAAGTCAGCGGTGCGACCTTAGAGTCCCGGCCCTGCAACACTCAAGTCTATGTCAAAAATTGACAGCACAAGAGTCTTGCAATGGCACTGGCACCACGACACCCATGTCATAGGCACCTTAGCACTGCTTTTGGCACCTCATCACTTACCCTCTGGGTGCCACGGCACTGAAGCTTCTAGCAGCAATATGCAATTTTGCAATTTTGAATCTGAATTCACCTCTAATTTGACTTTCAACGGGACTCCTTTAAGCATCAAACCTTCAAAACATATAAACTAAGCTAACTCTTATAAAATACCAAAATTCTAGCCAAAATGTACCAGGATTCAATATCCTAATACAATAAGAACTAAACTAGAAAATAAACTTTTTACTAAGCAAAAATAAACTAACACTCTAGAACATAACTAAAATAATATGAGTATAAAGATGTAAAATAAGTCTATTTCCAGAGAGTTATCACCCTTAAAAAAATTTCTCCAATGATATTCAAAAATGGAGAGGCATGGAGTCATTCGAGAAATCTCTTGATCTCCAATTATCATTCAAAGAGAGTTTTGTGCGTCTTGTATGAACGTGCGGTTCAAAATACATTGAAAAAAAATTTGATTCCTCCTATAGCATATATTCTTCAAAAATAAACCCATCTACTCGTGCCTTATTATAAATCTTTTTTTTTAAAATGATGCATGCACTTAACTGTTAAAATCGACATTAGTATCAAAAAAGATATATAAATATATGAATTTGTAAATATATCAAATTATTTAAATTCACCTTTCGAATAGGATAAATCCAAAGATATTATATAGGGGCTCCAACTCTCACCTTGTATAGTATATAGACAATTAAATGCTCCATTGAATCAAATAAGTTAAGAATGTATATAATTTCCAATGTGTATAAGATTTCAATAATGACATCTTATAGTTAAAGCATATAATTAGCTTGTATTTCAATTGAACATGTAACCAAAAAAAATGTCTTAATTCTGTTAGTGTTCTCCTTATTGAGCTTAGTAAAAAGTCACTTGTAACCAATGACAACAATCTCTGTAAGAACATATGACAATTATGACTCTTCATGCTTTATAGTTAAATGTAATTAAAAAAATTAAATATTGTCTCATATGAGTTTACCATTTACTTTTTTATGTCTATCATTTGCAAACCCAGATAATCGTACTTATTTGCGTTTGAATTTTAGACGTGAATAATTTTTCAAAAGTTATTGGTGTCAGAATCAGGGTTTGGTGCATAGACATAAATAGGCAGACATAGATAATACTATCAGAGTCTCGATGCAGATGCGGATAAGTATCTACTACTACCTTAAAATTATTTACATCTGCATTTGGAAGATGTATATACTGTAATTTCTTATAATGGTAATTCAATCATTTCATTAAATATATCCTAAGATAGACATAAGGCAAGGATTTTAGTGTCAATCCTATTTTCGTCTAAATCCATTTGTACATGAAACTAAGTTTACGTTTTGTTTCTCAAAAAAATTAAAGAAAATAATTTTTTTAATCTCTTTCACTTTACAAAGAATCCTGGAACAAGACAAACTTGTCTCAAAAGGCCATAAAATATTCATCCTCTTTACTGAGGATGATGAATTCTTTGTCTATTATTCATCTACCTTCATATGCTTCACCACATGTCCAATAATCACTTATGTATTATCCTTATTACTTGATACGGGGAATGATATTTAAACATATAGATTTACATATAAGGTAATAAGATAATCTTAAGTCGAAGGATCCTTTATACCATCAACACTTTGAAAACTTTCATTGACAAGTGAATAAAGACTTCACATGATTTCTCGTGTTAGGTTAATTCAATATACTTGTTTAGCTAATAAATACTCCTATGTTTGTCTTAGTATCTCCATGCTTCTAATTTATGAGATCACTACTATCTCTTTATAACACTATAACACAACATATGCTTGTCTTAAAAAATTATCAATATGCCTATGCTTGATGATTCATTGACTAGAAGTACTCTTAGAATAAAAGTTTATATATGTTATATCTCAATTATGATCAACATCATAATTATGCATGCATAGCATTTTTTCTAAGGACTTTATATATCGTTGTATTAAATCTCATTTAAACTATACAATAAAAAATACCCAATTAATATTAGTACATATATTAAATATAAATAAAGCTCCATTACAACCAACCATTGATTGACTCTTGGACACTAATACTAACATGGTCCGTAATCACTCCTATTCTCAATATTTCACCTATCATACATTCATAATGCAAAACATAGAATAATTCAATTGTTGATTATTTATGGATCAACATGCTATTTAAATTAAATTTCTCTAACAACTTAAAAAATATAATTTAACCAATTCATTTAAAATCCCTTCCAAAATACCCTTATTTTGGAGAATGTGCCTTTGGGTATAGGCTTGGCTTGTGGCCATTGGCATTGGCCTGGGCCTAAGCCTATGCTGTGGGTAGTGCTGCATTGGTAGCTTGCCAAGAGCTTGGGCTTTTGCCTGGGCCTTGCAATTTCACTTGATTGAAGTCCATTTACTAAAGTCTAGGGATTTGATCAATTCCAAATCTTTAAATCCCTTTAAACTGAACCTTTTAGGGTTTAGAACAATTCTAAAACCTAGAACCCTATAAAATCTATTTTACTAAATTTAGGGTTTAGAAAAATTCTAAAACCCTAAACCCCAAGTTTTATATTTTAAGGTTTAGAAGAATTCTAAACACTAAAACCCGAAAACTCTAAAACCCTTACTCTTTAGGGCTTTTCATAAAAGGCAATTCCAAACAAATGTTGTAGCATACTTCAATACTATAAACATCCATAAATATTAAAAATCATATATAATTAATTGAAATAAACCTAGAGGCATTGATACTATTGTTGGGAAATTTTGGAGGTTATGCATCTTATGCATAGGCAGGCGGAATTAAAATTTTCTCAAACCAAGAACATAAGTATTCAATTAAGTATAAATAAGGAAAGCTAAAGATTAAAACTAACAACTTGAAGATTTCCTCACGTAGGTAGTTTGATTGTTTAGTAGAAATGATCAGAGTTCCTCCTCAAATCGTCCAAACGATTCTTCCAATCAAACACAAAGTATGACTAATGATTCTTAAGTTATTCAAACGAATAAGCCTTTAGTGAAATAGTTCATAGAATTGATCATTTAGAACCTTAACCTTTTCTTAAAAGATTGGAATGAATCAATTCACCCTTCAGTTATGTGCTAGCTTCCACTTAGTTGAATCGTCAATGTAGGATTGACCTTGAATTAAAAAGTTATTTGCTTCATGACTTAAGGTTACGACTAAGGGAAGAGGAAGTCAAGAACTCTTCTTACTCACTAATTTCTCTTAAAGGCCTATTGCCCTTCTTTCAATAACTTTCATTATGGCATAAATCCCTTAGTGGTTACAGATATAGGTGTGGCAACTAGGGCTTTGGTATTATAATTCTATCATATTTAGGACTTCATTAAACCTAAAACATCCAAGGCGTAAAGCTCAAAGCTTCTTTACTAATCCATAATCCTATTATGATTACAAATGGGCCTTTCGACTCCTAGTGACCTAAATCCAATTAAGTTTCCCACTAGACTTTTTCTTGACTCCAAGAAAACAAGTCTTGCCATATATGTATATATAACAATTATCTTTTTACCCTTATGTTCTTGGAAGTTAACTATTAAATATCTGACTTCATTAATACTTCTAGGTTCTTAACCTAAGTCAATTAAAGTGTGTAACCTATTAGGTTCTCTTGTAAGTTATCAATAAATATAATTGGATACTTCCTAAGAAGTACAATTAAATTAAAACACTTTTAATTTAATTTTGTTTTTGTTAAACCAACCAACTTACTCATAGATCAAGATTGACATCTAACAATATATCATGAACACCTGAGTACAAGTGAAGTTAAAATCATTAATTGAGCTTTTAAGTGCTTGGTTACCATGTAATTTACTCATTTCATTGATCATATCCCAAGTTAGACATAAGGCATGGATTCTAGTGTCAATGATTCCTCTAACATTCATATGTTTCACTAGATGTCCAATAACCACACTTGTATTGTCCTTATTAAAGTATAAGGGAAATTATATTAAAACAAGTAGATTCACATATAAGGTAATAAGATGATCTCAAGCCAAAGGATCACTTACACCACTAACACTTTAAGAACTTCTATTGACACGTGAGTAAATACACCACATGGTTTCTCGTGTTGGGTTAATTTAATGTACTTATTCAACTAACAAGCACCCATATGTTTGTCTCAGCATCACTATACTTATAGTTTATGAGATTAGTTCTCTCTTTATAAGAGAATGACATAATATATGCTAATCTCGAGGAATCATCAATATGTCTATTCTTGATTATTCATTAACTAGGATTACTTTTAGAATAATACTTTATGTATGTCATATCTCATAAATATGATCAACATCATGACTATGCATATACATTAATTATTCTAGGGACTATATATATCGTTGTACTAAAACTCATTTAAACAATATAATAAAGAATACCTAATAAATATTATTATATGCATTAAATACAATTATAAAATATCATTACAATCAACCATTATTGACTCTTGGACACTAAAACTAACAATTTTCAGCATCCTTACAATTTTTTCATTATATTTGTAAGAAAAAAGCTTCATTAGTACAGAGGGAGCTTTGATCTTGTTTTCAATCATTATTATGGATCTTCAAGATCTTGGCTTAGTGGGTAACTCTTGACATAATTACAGATCTTTGCAAGATTCTAAGTGTTAGCTCTTATATTAGCTTTTGGCTCATTTGCAGTTAGTTCAACTAAGGATTCTTATCATTCATGATTAACTGATTACTAAATGGTTAGTTTAGTTGAATTTAGTCTGCTATATTGGTCTGCTAATAGCTTTTCATCTGTTATTCAGTTGCCTTTATCTTAGTTGTTCCTTGATTAGCATTTCCAAAAATATTTGCATATTTCTCAACATTTCTTATAGCCAAAGGATTATATTCATAAAAAAAAACATGAATTAGTATTTTAAATAATTAAAGTTCTTTTATTGAAAACTTTGTATGCTTTACTATTTAAAGAATATTCTAAGAAAATGCCTTAATCAGATCTAGCATTAATTTTTTTTAATTTTTCTTTGTTGTTATTGTAAACAAAACATTTACAACCAAAAGTATGAAAGTATCTAATGTTAGGCTTTTTACATTTCCATAGCTCATATGGAGTTTTTCCTAACATTAAACTTACTAGAGCTTTGTTATAGATATAGCATGTTATGTTTACTGCTTTCAGTACAAAAATAATGTGGAAGAGAATTCTCAAATAGTATTGTTTGGGCCATTTCCTAAAAAGTTTCGTTCTTCTTTTCCACTACTCCATTTTACTATGGAGTCCTTTAAGTAGAAAATTTATGCTCAATGAAAAAAATCATCAAATATATAATTTTCAAATTATTAACCATGATCACTTCTTATTTTTAAAATAAGTAACGATTTTTTATTTTGAACACATTTGTAGAAGGTTATGAAAGATCTATATGCATCATCTTTATGAGCAAGAAATATTACCAATGCATATCTTGAGGAATCATCTATGATAACGAAGACATATTTGTTTCCACCATAACTAACAGTTTGTGTAGGACCAAAAGTCTATACGTAGCAGTTCCAGCAACCTTAAAGTTGAAAGTAATATTTTTGCTTTTGAAAATGGTTCTGGTATGTTTTCCAAACTAACATGCATCACACAGTTTCTCAAGATCATATTTAATCTTTGGTAGACTAGAAACTAGTCCTTTGTTTCATAGTTTAAGTATGGTATGCATATTTGTATAACCAAGTCTTAAGACAAAAAATACAAAGAATGAATTTCCAGCTCGCACTAGAAAATACTCTAAGTATTCTATCTGGTAGGCATCAGACCTCTATGCCTTTAGCGTCTAGGTGCCAACATGATATTTCCCCTCCCCGTTTCATCAGAAATACTGTAAAATGTTGATTTGGGGGGTTTATATGTGTAAGATTTGAGGTTCTTCTTCAACTAAAGAGAAGGTTAACAGGCTTTTGAGGCAAAGGATGCTAGAAGAGAAAGAGGAACAAGAAGCTTGAATATTGGTGGCAACCTTCATGAGTTTTCTCCATTTCCTTAATGATTTGTTTAGCTCCAGCCATGCTTAATGTCTGTAGAATGAACTAATTCCCTTGTTCTAGGATTGCAATTGAACTCACATGTAGCTTGATTTTGTTTTACCAATGAATTGATTATGAGTTGTGGTATTTATGTTATGCTTGTTTGATGCTTCCAATTGCTTGATCCCCAATTGGATTGTTATGGTATTTAAGTTAGCCTTGAATGATATAATATATGTTGGAATTCATTCACATTGATGGTTGAATTTGATTTGCAAATAGGATAGACATATACCTATGTGCCATGTATAATCAAATAAGGTTTTCTCTTAATGAATCTTGTTTAAATTACTTTCATAGACATATAGTGAATTGGTTAAATGAGGTATGATTATAAGCAATTCGAAAGATACTTATAATTAAATTAGAATCCTTGGTTAATACCATAATACCATGAACACAAACAAAATAGGATGAATCCAAGTTAAGTGAAATGTAAGGAAAATTATGATCCTAGATTCATTTCATTATATATATTTTCATTTCATTAATTTAGATAATTTAGTTAATCATTTGAAAGATTTAATCATTTGGATAAAATTAGGATTGATACAATTTTAATACTTAACATTGTTAGATAATTCATCATCGAAAAGATACTTGACTTATACTTTATTACTTATTAACGATACTTGCACTTGCATGGTTTATCTCACAACATCATGTTCAATTGAGCAGTTCTTATTGCCAATATTCTTTTATCCTCCCCTTGTTATTGTCTCCAAATGTGACATATCCACTATTGCTTGTCTTTAGGTAATAGAACTTGTCCTTTTCTCCAGTCACGTGTCTTGAATAACCATGGTTCAAAATCCAAAAGGACTCATCTTCCCTACATTTGAGACAAACCTATAGATAGAAATTTATTTTGTCTTAGGTAGCCAACTTTTCTTAGGTCCTGATAAGTTAGTACTGACATTCAGAAGGTTTTGGGATCTTAGGAACCTAATAGAATTTTCCTTTACCACTTGCAATTTCCTTTTTCATTTTACATGAAAGGACCGTGTGACCAGCTTCATTGCAGTAATGGCATGTTTTACTTGCACCTCTAATAAAAAAAGTAATATATGACTTGTGTGCAATATAAGAATGATATCCAAGACTAGTTTTATGAAAAGCACATCTTTGACTACTTAGCAAAATGTCTAAATTTTTCTTACCAATGACAAATTTTGCTAGTGTGACAATCAAGTCATTTAATTTCTTTTTGAGGTGATGTCAGTAGATAAAGATGTATGCAAGTCAATTGATATATGAATTATTTTGGCTTTATCATACATTTGTGAATTCAATTTCTCAATAGCGAATGATAGCTTGGCCTTTAGCTCTTCATTTTTAGTCATTATATTTTCCATATCTTTTCTTGTTTTTCTAGGTTCCACCACATCAGTAACGTATTGTTCCGTTAATTAATATAACACATCATAAAAGTTGTTAAATAAGAAAGATGATCATAACTTAGTAGCCACTTGAACGGCCAATTCATTAACTGTTACTTCTGACAATTGATTATCTACGACTGTATTGTTAGCTATTGAATAACTGGTGGATAAGTTAGTTAAAGCCATGAGACAAACGTTGGCTTCTTCTTCTTATAGTTTTCTTTATTTGAACTATCTCCACTTCATTCCAAGTGGAAATCATTGTCTTTTTTCTTTTTCTTTTTGGGGTATGAATAATTTTCTTTCTTTTACTCATTCTTCATGTGTCCAGGTTGATTACACTTAAAGCAGAGGGGTGCTTCTATTTTTTGCATCCCTAAATTCCTACTTTTCAAAGTTCTTTTTGAATGGTTTTCTTAATGACCTTTTGTTAAAGAAACTTCTAAATTTTTCGGTTATTAAGGCCAGGTGATCATCTTCTTTTCCAAATTCATTAGATGAATCTATTGAGTCCTTTGAAGCATTTTTGAAGGCTACATCCTTTCCTTTTTAATGTTTTCCTTCAATTTCTTCATGCTTTTTCTGTATCTCACGAGTTTCCAATTAACCCAATAACTCTTATTGAGTAAGATTTCAAGGTTCTTAGCTTCTATGGTTGTCTTCTTTGTTTTCTAACTTTTTTTTTTGACAACCAAGAATCTTCACCACTATTTCTTCATTTAAGTAGACTTCTACAAGTATTTTCAACACATTGATGATGTTGATGAATTTGTAAAACATCTTATAGATAGTTTTATCAGTTCTCATTTTGAAACCTTTATAATCATGTACAAGCATAATAACTTGCATAAGTACTCATTCACTGGCAATTTAAAGATCAAGGATTTCATCATCCACGGGTTTGGATAAGCTTCCTTTTCTTGCCATGATTATTTTACCATAAATTGAGGATGCCATTAAATGTGCTTAAAAGAAGATCGGTTGTGGAGAATATGGAAGACAGTAAGAGGGTTTTTGTATAATGGTAAAGTAAGAGGGAGAGGAATAGTAGGATTTAAAAAGTAGAAAATCAGGGTTACTCTTGTTATTATTCAAGATAAAAGCATTTGTAGCTAAAATCTTTGAAATTTGATATGTTAGGCTTTCTTCCTTTTCAAAGATCATAGGAAGTCCTCTTAAGAATTGGATTGATTAGAATACGATTCATAATGTAGCATGAGGTATTAATAGCTTCAACCTAGAAGCTTTTAGGCAGATTGTTCTCAATCAACAATGTCCTTCTCATTTCTTCTAAAGACTGATTCTTTCTCTCAGCCACACAATTTTATTAGGAGTTCTAAGTGCTGAGAAATTGTGATCCATAATCTGCTCTACACAAAAAACAAGTATATCTTGATAAGTCTATGAAATAGCCTTATTACTTATTCATATTATTTGTTATGTTATTAAGTTTTAGTTTGATTAATGCTTAGTTTAGTCATTTGTTTTAAGGTGTTGAATTCTAGTTAAGTATGCTTAGGATTTAGCCTTTAATTAAGAATTTCATTGATTCTTAACTTAGTTTGTGTGTTTTGAAGGTTTAATGCTTAAAAGAAATTTGAAGTCAAACAGGGATTTGCTATGCGTCGGGAGCCACAGCACCCAAAATTGTACAAAAAGGCAACTAGGCAGAGAGCATTGGCTCCTAGGCGCCAGGAAGTTAGCCCTAAGGCCCCCAAGACAGTGGCAGCTAGCGCCTAGGGGCCAGAAAGTTGCAATTTAGGCATTCAACGTGATCCTGCAATTTGATTTTCAGTGCTGAGACGCCGAAACTTTAGTGTTGGGGTGCCTGATTGATTCCTTGTTTGAATTAACTTCCTTTTAAGGGTTTTGAAGCCTATTTAAAGAGGTTTATATTGGGGATTATAGACACAATTAAACACATAAGTTTAGCTAAGAAAGTCTAGAGACAATCAAGAGTGCAAGGAGCAAGAAAAGCAAGGATAGCTAATGTTTAAAGATTAACAACCTTTATAGTTTTTTTTATTCTACTCTTTCTTTACTTTCTTGTATTTTTTTCATGTTTTCTTTGTTTATATACATGTTTATACTAAGTAGCATGGAGTAGTTACTTCTTTAGGATTGCAACGGAACTCAACATGTAGTTTGGTTTTATGTTATAATTTGATTGCTTAGGGTTTTGTTAAATTAATTGTTTATCTTATTCTATACTTTATGCTTCTAATTGATTAGATACCAATTAGTTTGATTTGGTAACTTAGAGGAACCTTGACAAAGAAAATCTAGGTTTAGCCTTGAATAAGATAGCATTTGTTTGAATTCATTCACATGCTTGTCTGAATTTGATTTATATATAGGATAGAAATATACCTCTATACCTTGTGTAATCATTTTAGGTCTATTCTTAAATAGTCTAGCTTAATTCAATTCTCATAGATATATAGTGAAATGGTTAAGTTAGATATTATTATAAACAATTCGAAAGATACTTAGAATTGAATAAGAACCTTATGTTAGTAATTCGGTATCACAACTAAGCATGATAAGATAATAATAATCTAAGTGAGTGTTGAGGGAAGTTGTAATTCTAGGTTTTCTCTATTACATTCTTACGTTTGCTTGCTTTAGTTTAGTTTAATTATAAATCTCTCAAAAATTCATTCTTTAGATAAAGTTAGAATAGGTCAATTTTAGTACTTAGCAATTGTTTGATGTAATTCCTCGTGAGTTCGACACTTTACTTCTATTTATATTAGTTGTTAATGATACGTGCACTTGTGTGGTAAATCCAACAACATATCTTTGTTCTCAAATTCTCGTCCATGATTAATTCTAATGTTTGTGATGTAACATTCTTTTTTTCTCTTTAAACCTTTGTACAAAAAGCAATAAATGAAACATATATTTCATATATAAAAGCAATAAACAATACCCAAGTATAACAACAATAATCATTTACAATCACAAAGACATATTATTTAACACTCATAGTTTTGTGTCACATAGGTCCAAATAAATCCATATGTAGCTATTGCAAAGCTCCAGCAATTGTAAAGCTCTAAAAGTAGAAACCATAACTTTAGATTTGAAAGAACTTTTTGTTTGTTTGCCAAACTGGCATGAATCATATAATATCATATCATTAAACTTGATTATTGGTAAACTGAGAACAAGTTCTTTTCTAGATAAACGATGTATATGATCAATGTTTGCATGACCTAAATGTCTAAGCCATAATCAACTATTTTCATGAATGACAAATAAGCATTTAACATTTGAGACATCAACATCATCAAAATTAAGCACTTGAACATTTATATATCTATGGCATGTGAGAATGATATTCTTGAAAATTAATATTCTCAATTGAGCATTTATGTGAATAAAAAAAGAAAAACCTGATTTTCTTGATCACATAGGTCCAAATCAATCCATATGTAGCTATTGCAAAGCTCCAGCAATTGTAAAGCTCTAGAAGTAGAAACCATAACGTTAGATTTGAAAGAACTTTTTGTTTGTTTGCCAAACTGGCATGAATCAAATAATATCATATCATTAAACTTGATTATTGGTAAACTGAGAACAAGTTCTTTTCTAGATAAGCAATGTTTATGATCAATGTTTGCATGACCTAAATGTCTAAGCCATAACCAACTATTTTCATGAATGACAAATAAGCATTTAACATTTGAGACCTCAACATAATCAAAATTAAGCACTTAAACATTTACATATCTATCACATGTGAGAATGATATTCTTGAAAATTAATATTCTCAATTGAGCATTTATGTGAATAAAAAAAAAAAAAAAAACACGATTTCCTTGATCACATAATTAGCTAATGCTAAGTAGATTATGTTTCAAGCCATCAACATGTAAGACATTATTTATAGCGGTTGAGATGTCTCTCAAATCTTACAAATACCAATTATATTTCCTTTGATATTATTCCCAAAGGTAACATTACCTCGTGCCTTACCTACAATTAAGGTGATAGTTTCTATTATATTAAATGAAAAGATGGTAAGAACCATATGGGCACATTATGATCCAACTAGAATAAAACATGAAATAGATAACTTACTTTATAAGAATTTGGTGAATTGGTGTGACAATATGAAGCTTTAGAAATTGTTTCAAGATTCAAAACTATTTTTTCATATGAAATTGCCATGTTTAATGATGTGCAACTACCTGGAGATGGTGATATTGCTAGTATTGTAACACTCCTACATATTATAAGATAAAATATGCACCCCAGTGCCTTGATTATCATACAATATACAGAAATGCTATAGAACTTCCTACTACTCTAACACACTCTTCTATAGGATAGATATATTATGGCTAATTTGTATCATAGCAAAAACTATTTTATGATACATGGACCTTTTTGAATGCAAGTATAAATTTATACATTTTTTAACAGCCATGACATAACATATCCTTCTAAATAAAATGCACTCACCCGTACGCCAAAACGAATTAACAATACATATAATTAATTATCAGAGTTAATATATGACAGCATGAAGTTAATACATCAAAAATAAGGGATTAATAAATAATAGCTAAGTATTCTAACTATCCCTAAACAAAAAGCTTCCTGATTCCTTCAAAATGTGTAATCATCGTCTATAAAAGACTCATGCCAAAAGAATACAGTCAAGGCATCTTAGTGTGCCTGATATCCTTGGTGTTTACCACCTCCACAAGTCTCGCATAGTCGTCCCAAAAAGTATCCTCCAAATGGTATTCACCAATACCTCCCTAGTCATCCTCCACAACATCCGGAATCTACACCGATGCCTCCTTTATCTTTACAGTAGATACTTCAAAACCTGGTACCACATCCACTAACTCCTCCATTATTAGTTCCACTAAACTAGGAAACTCCTCCATAATCTCCTCTAACACAACATTACTACCAACACTCTCACCTACAACACCATCACCACCTCCTTACTGTCCGAGCACCGTATTGGCATCATCCATAGGGTACTCCTTGACTATAGGATCTATGTATATGTACTCCCCAGTGAGAAACGTATACTAATGTACATGATACATAGGACAAACCAACTGCATATGAGACCACCAAATAGTGCTACCACTTACATACTGCATCTTTACAATATCAAATCAATCTGAGACACCAATTTAAAAACAATAAGATAGAAATCTCAGTAGATATACACATATATAATTTTAAAAATAGATAGGTGTCTTGTTTTATAAAATTGGAAAGATGCAGTGCATGCTTGAGAAACCAATTATGAACAGGTTGACTATCCACAGGTTGGGCTAGCCTATCAGGATTCCTCAGCCAGAGCAGGACTAATAAGTACTCAGTGTACACTCAGAAAAGAGGATCAATCACAGCCAACCTTTCATTGCAAAGGTGCTTCAGCTATGCCTACCTATACACGTGCTCTTCAATTCACTCAACCATTCCAACTCACTTTCCATAATCGAAAAACCAATCACACACACACCATGCAGTTTCATCATAAACATCAAGCATAGAATTTTCATCAAATTAATCACTCATGATCAATGCATGTATACGGAGGAGCTTTAAGGAGTAAAAACGATATTTTAACTCACGCACACCAAAAATCACAGTTTTCAGAAATATGCATATATCTACCTATTATCGTGTTACCCAAATTACAATTCCTCAGTTCAATTTTTCAGTCCTCAGTCTAGTTCGAGTCTAGTTGTCCAATCTAGTGTCCAATCCAACAGTCCAGTCTAATAGCTCAAGGTATTCCAATCATTAGGGTTCCTTAACCTTGCTTAGGTAAAATTTAATCTTAGTATCGATTTAATATTTCCAAATCAAAATTCCTTTTTATCCCTCTCGGTTTACCTAATTTCTTTTAATCATTATCTACGACTATTTACGCTACTTAATTATCCTAGAATACTAACTTAACTTTTCGGCCAACAATGAAATTTTTACCAATTAATTTAATTATATGTACAATTCTTTATTTAATCATTTTCGGCCTATTTCTACTTTCCTTCAAGTCTTAGCCAACAGTAATTTATGATCTAATTTTACTAATTAATTTTATATACTAACATTACCATTTTCGGCCACACATCAATTTATTTCTTTCTAGAAAATCTAAGTCTTGGCCATTAAGTGATTTACTCACAAATTCATACGTAATTAATTTTTTCCTAGTTAAATTATCACAACCTTAATTCAATTGATCCAACTCCCTTACTAATTTCGGCCAAGATTCATCCTAATTACTAAATTAATTCTTTAACTAATCTTAAAACTAATTCTCATTAAAGCCTTAAGAATTAAAATTAAGGATATTTACCTCACAATTTCTGCTAATTCACTTGAAAACCTCCCTTATACCTCTTGGCCAAGTCAAAATATCTATCATGGGGTCTCTTGATTGTACATGCAATTTGGAATTTGAAATCCTCACCTCAAATTGAATCACTCCTCCAAGTTTCACTCAATTTTGACTCTCGATTTGTATTTTACTTATCTTTCTTACTTCCTCTCTCTTTCTCTCTCTCTCTCTCCCTCACATTGCCTCTTTCTTTCTCCCTAACCTCCTTCTTGATCCTATTTTAACTTATATATAAGCACTAATGTTCCCTAATTCATGATTTCCTATTTTCCTCCTATTATATTTTTATTCCTAATCATGATTACCTATCACCTCTCGTATATTCCAAGTCCTTACATGAGACTTACTTATATAACACTCTATTAATCTTTCATTCTACCACCTTATCACTCACCTCAACCATACCACCTTTGTATACTCTCTTATTTTTCATTCCTTTTCATGCAACACTCCAAGCCACCACCTCACTACCACCTCACTTTTTACATGCAACCTTTCATTCCTTATTTAACACCTCATTTTCTTACCCCTCAATTGCAAGACACATCACCCTCTCCTATTCCTATACAAAACTGGCCACTTACAAGTTCTTACACAACTTATTATTACTCATTATAGCCAAATATTCTTCTAGCTTCTTGTCTTGTCAAGTGTCACCTTCTTAGCTTTCATTATTACTTCCATTTATTACATTATAAATGCATACCATTCCTTTTCTTAACACCTTATCCTACTTTACACCTTACCATTCCTCTTCACGCCATCTAGCTTCTACATGCATACCATTCTCCAAAACAATGGCCTAAACTATGGTTTTGGAGACACTAATTTCCTCCATAAATGCACTTGTGTCCTACTTAATGCATGCCTCCACTAAAACCTCACTTTTGCCCCCTAAATTTTTCATTCTTTACATTTTGCTCCGTAACTTCTTATTTTCAATTTAATCCTCCATATACCGAATTTCAATTAAACCCTTAATTCATACTTTTTCATCTTATACTAGACTTACACTGGAGAATTTTAATTATCTCTTATTTTATATTCCTTTCCTTCACTATCCTAATATGTGAGTAAAATTACTATTTTATCTTTTTCTACCTATATACCACGTACGATATATTTTTATTAACCTTATATGCATATTTTTCATACCCCTCAGGGAGGCATGACTGGCCGGAGGAATGGTAACCAAACCTCCGTAACCCTAACTCAAATAATGGAACGACCATGACTCTTGACTAACCAATGAATAAAACCAAGAAATTATAAAGACAAAAGTTAACATTTAAAAGTTGGTTGATTACAACCAATCACACTTATTTAAATAAACATATAATCACACATATTAATCTAGCCCCTAAAGGCAGCAATTAACCACTCACCTGTTACCAATTCCATTTGTCACTCACACTTACGTCTACGCGTCTCATCAGGTTCACATTAGAATTCGGAACTGAAATTCATAATTTCAAATACTATTTAGTTCACAAACGTTATTGTTATACTCTTTTACTTACTAAACTTATATCTCACCTTATATAGGTTTATTTAGGTAAGTTTTCTTTAAGCTATTTCATGTCAATTAATATGGATTTAGATTTTAGGTGGTAAGATTAATAAGGAGAAAGCATTTTAGGTGTCTTGAAAAAGCATAGGATAGGGAAAACCATTAGAAAAGATTGGAAAGCACTTGGTAAGTTAGGAATGTTGACACTGCCTAAACTTGAGGTTTGGACCAGTGTCCACTTTAACAGTCATATCTTTCTCTAGAAAATTCCAAATCCAGTTTCGTAAAATTTATAAAATACTAGACACATGTAGCTTTATAATAGTATATCATTTGTAATTTTTAGATTTGTATATCAATACAGTTTATTGTTTGAAGTTGCCTCAAATTGTACAACACGCAGGATTGTCGACAGCTTTGACCTTACCTTAGTTAATTGAACATAACTTTCTCTAGGAAAAACGAAATCCAATTCCGTTTATTGGGTTTATTAATAGACAAGTATATCTATCTTTATTATTTATAAACTTTTCCAAAAATCTGTCATTAACCCACTCAATTTCTTATATGAACTAAAAACAGGACACCACGAATCTTGCCTGACCCAACCAGAGTTTAACAGATATAACTCACAACATATTTAGAACCAAGCTACGAAATTTTGCAGACAATATTTCAAGACCATAAGCCACATTTTATATTTTGAACTCTTAATTTAATTCTTCTCCGAAGACACTCGAAATATTGAATTTCCTTTCACCCACGGAATCTGCCCCTGCATCCGTTTTATAATCCCTTTTTACCCTCATTCATTTAGACATTTTTACAAACACCTTAAAGACATAGATTTCTTTCATTAGTGTATGTATAAATATATATCTACATATCTCACAAGTATTAACTTAGCCACTTTAAAGACTCAAGTTAAAATATACTCATATCATCTTAATACCACTTCACTTTTTTTTTAATCAAACTACTAATATTTCTAACTTACTAATTTCTACTTTTAACTCATTAAAATTGAGTAACTAAACAAAAAAAATCTTAGGATCTAGTGGCTGAAATTTACCCCTTAACAATTCATCAAATAGCTACCATGTTGAAGAAAAGTGAGGCCACAACAGCTGCCTCCCTAGCAAGGACGTCACTTGCTGCCCACTTGCTGCCAAGCCCTCTTAACAAGTCATTTGACTACTCAAGCAAGGTTCACGGCTGGAGGTGAGAAGGTCCACAACTTGCTGGCTCTGTACAGAAACTTGGCTGTTCACAAATTATTCTTTTTGGTCAAGATAAACAGCTAGCAAAAGAGGAGGAACCAAACTGTAAAGGCTTACCAACAGGGCAGTGACAAACTGCCTTTACCCACCACCAACGAAGCTGAATACTAGCTTCCAGCTTCTTCCCAATTGTCTTGCTGTCAATGTTTTATATGTATATATATATTTTTCATGAACATCAAGAGCAGAGGAATAAAGGAATTTGGCAAGACTCATGGTTGCTTGCCCACGGCTGGCCTAGCAGCTAGCTGCTGCATCCAATTCAGCTCCTCGGCTGCCACTTCACGTGAAGGGAGTTGCTACACCAAGGTGAAGGAAAACCATAACAGATGACCTTCCAAGAGTTGGCGGCAGTTGCTGCCAAGAGTTTGAAAGGAAGAGTTCAAGCAAAGCTTGGAATTCAGAAGCTGAAATTCAGTTTTTAGAGAAAGATGTAGAAGAATCAGGAAGCAAGGACAAGGAAAGAAGAGCAGAGGCGGTGCACATAGGAGGAAGGAAGTAGAAGCATCCAGAAAGATACAAGGGAAAGGAAAGAAAGCGTGAAAGGTGTACCAAAAGAAAAAATTCAGCTCACCATAAAACAAGGATGGAAAAGACAAAATAATAAAAATCAAGTCAAAGGTCAAAGGTCCAAGGTTACAATGAAGGGTGGAAATTGATCTTGTGTTATATATATATATTCAATGTACTCTTGTTTTGTTATTCATTGTGTACATTTACTAGTTTTATATATTACTATAATTTACATAATGTGAAAATTTAAAGTTCAAGTCAACTTACAATGTTGTGTAAAACTAATTTTCTAATCACATGTATATACATATATATATATATATATATAAATGAAAGTTTACGCATTGCCTTAAAACTCAATTTTACGCTATCGAATTATAACAATATTCCTCTCAAAATTTAAAACACACTGTCATAAATATCTTTTTACTTCTTAAAAATTCAATAGAAATTTACATCTGGATGCAATAAAATTGATCATGTCCTTTTCACCTCTTGGTCAGTAGTCTAGGGGTGCTACAAGTATGGAAGTGGAAATGATGATCAAAGACAAACAAGGTGTTCAAATGAGCAACATTGCAGGGAATTCAAGTGGGCCTGAATTATCTGATATATTTGACTTTGGTCATGAGTTTTCAAATGAGAAAAATGATTATGTTTTCTCTGGCAGTATTGATACTATTACATTTGAACTTGCTTCTGAAGTTGCAAAGAAACTAAAATTGGAATGTAGTTCACCTTCTGAATATCAGTGGATAAGCTGGTTTTAAAGGAGTAGTGGCTGTTGGCCAGGCAAAGATGAAATATTTGGGGAAAAACATGAAGTGATTATCTAGAAGCTAAACAAAATGCTGGCAAACACAGACATGGCAATTGATATCCTCAATAGAGAGCAAGGAAATGTAGCAACAAGAATCTTGTGTGCTGGCTTTAACACTCAATCTAAACCTCATTTACTAGGTATGCTTACTTCTATATGTGTTGTGCAGCTTTGGGACCTTAGGGAAAAAGCTAGAATTTCTATCTCCTCCATGTTATGATTGCTGGAGGTGTTAGATAAGCTTGGCATCCTTGAACAGGGTCAGTGCATTATCCAAGTATCTACTCCATCATTGGAAAATTATTGTTTAAAGCACGGGACTAGATTTATGGAGGTGAAAAAAAATGGAGTCAGGGTTTTCAACCTTGGGGGGCTTGTGAAAGGGAGGGTTAGGAGAGTTAAAAATTCAAATTCAAACCTAAAGTCCAAGTTGTGAGGCTTATCTTTTCCAAATGGAGTTATTAATGATGCTTATGGAAAAGATGGTGTTAGAGGTCAAGGAGTTAAATATTTTGGTTTTGAAGGGACTTCTGAGGTAACCTACAATGGCATATTGGACGAAAAAAATGGAAATGCATAGCATTTCTTAGAAGCAAAGGTCTAGTAGATTACAACAATATGACAAAGATAGAGGTTCATGTTTTGCGGCATTGAGGAGAAACAAGGTTGAATCAAAAGCCATTAGAATGCAATCAATGTCTGGAGAGGCAATTTCTATTTAGGCCTTGTCCCAAAAATGTTACTAAACCTGGACTCAAATGAAGACTTTCACCTTTTGTGCCTACCTCAAGTAATTAAAGGATTCGTGATTATTATAAAAAAGCTAAGTCTTCATCTAGGAGACATTATAATCCTGTAAGTTGTTGATATCCTGGGTCTACATCATCTATTGATAGATGGGATACAAATCAAAAGAGTAGCATATTTCAGTGGAATGTTATGCAGTACTAGTTCAGAAATGGTCTAATGTAAGGTTTTAAAGGACGTAAATATGGATTGATTTGTTAACAATGTATTGGTGAATGGTAAGACTTGGGATCCTGGAATTTAGAAAGTATTGATTGAGAATGCAATCAAATTCTTCTCTGAAAAGCTTTGGGAAGGATTAATGCTAAGTGAGTTCATGTGGTAACACGTGTCTTTCTAGCTCATAATTATCATGATAAGGACAACTACATGGTTGAAACATCACTGATATTTGAAGAGTTGAAGAGCAAAAATGAAGGTTACTACAAGCTTATTATGTCATGTTAAAGCATAGCAAAGTCTTGATGAATAATAAGTTTTCCTTACACAATAGGGCATAAGCCATAATATGTGAAGTTTATGCCATCGGCTTAAAAGGAATGCAAATTGGATTGTCTATGCCTAGCCTACTAAATAATCTGTGTTTTTTTTTTTTTTTTCCTGCTAATAACAATTGAGGACAAGTGTTGTTTAATGGGGAGGGTTGACAGATACTAATTTAGCTAAGGAGCCTAATTGTAATTCAAAGGGTTTGAGTGAGGATAGTTTTGTCATTTGCAGCCTAGTTTGTTAGCTAAACAGGTATTTAGGAACCCATGGTCTGTAACTTCTTCTTGGTCTAGATTTTGAATGAATTCCTTCTCCTTCCTCTTTGGATTCTCTTTGCTTCTCTCCCTCTGATTCTACCATTTTCTCTTTCTTTTATCAAATTCTCTTAATTACCCATATTTTACAAAAAGTATTTACCAGAAACCTTCTACACCGAGACAAAGGATGTTTTTTTCTTAACTTCACGAGCATAGGAATCAAGATCTGCATTTTCATTTCAACATCCAATGGCAAAGATCAAATCTTAAAGAGCTTCGATAAACAAGAAAAGTGTAATTTAGCAAGAAGGAATTAAATTGCAGCGAGGCCGAAATAGAAGTCTTATTGGATGGGGTCTTTTATTTTGTTATTGGAAAGTTATATTAAAAAAATTAAAACCACAAGAGTATATTGGAAAAGGTAATGGTAAGTCCTACTTTTCTCTTCATATTTTAAATAAGTTCTACAATAAATTCAAATTCCCAGGAACTCTTACTTTTAATTTTCTTTCATAAGTTCTAAATTTTATATTGACACTTTTACTCTTATTTTTTATTTTAAGTTTAAAATATTAATTAAGTAGAATAATTTTTCAAAAAACCACATTATTTAATTTAGAAATTAAAATCTATTATTTAATTATTAATGAAAGAATAAAAGTTCTAAGAATTAATAATAAAAAATTCATTACCTCCATTCATATTATTATTTAAAAAAAATTAATTTTTTTTTACTTAATTATTATATTTTTTTTCTTGATTGATTAGAACTAAAAATAAATAAGACTAGATTTATTTTATAAGAAAATTAAAAAATAAAAAACAATGACGTATATACGAATCTAAATTTACTTATGAATATAATAAACAAAAATATATTAAAAGGATTATGAAAATATCATTAATTTTTTAAAAAATTTATTTTATAATAATTATTAAATATTAAATTTTAATTTATAAATTAAATAACATTTTAAAAAAAAATTATCTACTTAATTAATATTTTAAATTTAAAACTTAAAAAAAAAATTAAAGATAAAAATGGTATAAAAAAATACTAAAATGAAAATTTAAATATAAGAATATTGGTAATATAAATTTATTATATGACTTATTTAGAACATTAAAAAATAAATAAAATTTATCTTTACTTGTCGTAATATACCTTTAAAAGCTGAAGGGATCCTCCTCCCTCTTGTTGTGCACAGTGATGATCCTCCTCCCAATCTATTTACCAATCTGCACGGTATTAGTAATGGGTTAGTGGCCCAATAATGGAGGAGCCTTTACCCTTAAAAAGAAAAAAGAAAAAAAGAAAAGCTCATTCGGGCATTTTAGCTAGTGCCCAATGCATATGCGGGCTTTCCTGCTGTAAACTTTGCGTCCTTACACGACATCCCCTCCCTGACACCCCAACCCCAATCGACGAGATTGCAGAAAGAAGAAAGCAACACGGAAAAAAGACAACCCACTTGACGCTGAAGAATAGCGTTACCCTGTTACTGATTGAAGCCTGTCGTAAGGGGAAGATGCTTCTTCTCCAACTCTTCAATAAATATGATGGGGAAGATACGTTTTTCTGAGCTTCATTTGTTTCTGAATTCGGTGCGTTTTTAGTTTATCAATGCTTTGCTGAGCAGCTATACTTTGTATCATTTTGTGCTTTAGTTTGACCAATTTTTTGCCTGGTACCTCCTTGTTTATTTTGGGTACCTGTTGTTGTAGTTGGTTAAAAGTTGATTATTAGAGTCCTATTCTGGAAACCGTAGGTACTAATGGGAACAGTGTAGGAATTATGGGTTTTTACTTTTTATTATTAATAAAGAGAAAAAGAGAAAGAAGACTTGTTTTCCCAAGACCTAATGAGTTCTGTATATTAGATGAGTGCTCAATACTTTTTTAAAATGTTTTTAACTTCCATTCATAACTTTTGATTTGATGGGTATGTTGTGGTTTGTGTTTTATTAACATAATAGGACTCTTGTGGTAATTAGAGTATGTGGGAGGTTTATCTTACACCCTGAGTTCTTATTGCATCACTCTTTCTTAGGTTGCAAATTTGTCATTCACCCATTTGTTTTGTTTCTCTTCCACTTAATTTTTTACTATTGCATTCTGATTGGAGTGTTTCTTTTGGAAGCGTGTATAATGTAGTTAAAACTTGATAGTTCAAACAAGTTTAAGATCATATGATTCATATCTAAGATCAGTATGTTTCTTTCTCTGGTCACTAATACTCTCATTTTGTTGAGTTTCCTGACTTTTGTAACTGCTAAACCAAGTGTGTGCTAACGATAGTAAAATTTAGAACCATTAACTCTTTCAGTTATATTAATGCCCCTTTAACTGATTCTGTTGTTCTCTTATTGAGTTACATTGAATTGCAGATATTATGAAGTGCGGAAATTTTTCTCAGTAGTACAAATGGGGTCTACTGTAAGTTTTGCTGCTGCCATTTCTTTTTCTTTTCAATTCAGTAACCTGATTATAAAACTGCAGTGGTCATTATTCAAGAGCATCTAATGTTGCATTTGATATGCTGACTCAATCACCCCGATGTTTTTTATTTATTTTTTATCATTAACTGGCTTTGTTCAGCTTACATTTTAATTCTTTGACATCATTCCTGTCATTGCTTCCATTTCAGTTCTTTAACTAAAATGCCCAAGTTTCTGCCACAATGCCCAATGTCTACAGTATTTCCCATTTTCCTATCTGCCAATTATCTATAGTATGATGCGCAATGTTTCTTTCATGTAATCATATTTTTCTCTTCCCTTCAGGATAATGAAGCAAAGATTTCTAAAATTATTGGTGACCGATCAACTAGTGATGTTGTCGTTAGGTTACGGACACAAGAAGGTCGAGATGAGTGGCTATATTGCCATTCCCAAATCCTTACAGAGAAGAGCAAGTATTTTGCTGATCGCCTCTCTGAGAATTGGCCCACATGTCAGATCCTTGATTCACGCAACTGTGTTGATGTTTACTGTCAAGAATCAGATTTTGACTACCATGTAAATGTGATACGTCTTCTCTACATTGTTATTGATGGCTCGGTTGATGAATTGTGGCATGGTGTTAGGAATGCCCTTGGTATTCTCCAGGTGTCTGTTGAGCTTGGTTGCCCCCAGATTATTACAGCTTGTGTGAACTACTTAGAAGCAGTCCCATGGGAAGAGGCTGAGGAGGAGCAGATTCTAAAAATCATTCCAAGGATGGGATTACAAGCAGATCCAGTTCTGGCCCGTCTGCAACCAGTCAATCCACCAGCCATAAGGAGTATTTTTGTTTCAGCAATCAGATTTGCAACATCATCCCCTCCTTCACCCTTGAATGACCTTAAATCTTCAGCCCAAGAGCAGCTTGAGTACATGCTTACAGAAGATGATGATGCCCCACTATTGACAGCTGACGATGTCATAAAAACAGAAGTTAAAGACTGTGTGAAGAGATTATTTATCAGTTTCAACAATCTGTTAGAAGCTTTGCTATGTAAATCTATAGTGCCACTTGCTGAGGCAGGGAATATGCATTTATTTCAATCCCATTTGACTGATTTGTCATGGGCATGCCATATATTAAGTAAGTTGGAAATTATGCGAGACTTTGTCGAGAACTGGTTGGACGCATCAGATAAGATAGTCAAGGTGGTTGAGCAAGCAGCTTCAACTACTGAAATGATTGAAACAAAGTTGAAGGTTATTGAGGTGACAGCAAAGGTTTTAGAGGCAGTTGGTTATGGTACTGTTATATTGCCGACTACTAAACGCCTTTATGTTGTGAGAGTGTGGCTTCCTTTTGTGAGGGTAGCAAAACCTTCAATTGACTCTGTAGCAATGAATGGTGAGAATAGTCTGACACTTAAAATGGATGGAGAGCTGTGGCAATCCCTGGAATCCACTTTTGTTTCGATCATTCTTGCATTGCCATCAGGGGACCAGGCAGATATATTAAATGAATGGTTAGGAAATGAGTGTATCCGATATCCAGACCTAAGCGAGGCATTTGAGGTATGGTGTTATAGATCCAAAATTGCCAGGAGAAGACTGTCTTTGGTAGAAGGTGGCCTCGGTATGAGCGACTCACTTTGACCCTTCTGTGCAATCATCTTCGGTCTTAATGGATAGCCGAAGTTTAGACGCCCTTCCTTAATGGCAAGACATTTAGAATGGAAAACTGATCTTTTTTGCTTAAACCAGAGCATTGTTGAGAATGGAAATTTTTGTTGAGGTAGGAGGCATCAAAGTTGCCGTCCCAGTTATTAACTCATCAGTCATTGTAAGCTACCTTCTAGAGCTGTAAACCATTAGTTCTAATTGTAAATATAATTATTGATTGGTTTTACAGGGTAAAATTTTCATGTTTAAATGGTTAATTGTCTAATTCCCACAGATATTTGCCTTGCATCCTTGTTTATTTCAGAACTATCAAAAGCTAGATTCTAATCTGATATAATCAATCCCTTCGTATACATCATTCTTCTATTTCCCATGAAGACAATCAATTGCTGACACTTCTACTAGTTGATATAATCTTTGTCCTTGTACTACACAAAATGGAGATTTCATCTCTATTTTTGCAAACCTCCCCAAATAGAGGAGAGACAGGGAGAGGGTAGACCTATAGCCATTGTAGTTGATCAATTATTTCGACTAACTACTTTTTGGCACATCCCTCCAAATTGACGTTGTTAACATAATTGCGCCTAAGATGAGGGAGCAACAACCAAAATTGTGGTTGGACTTTTAGGTCATTGACCCTATTAGTCCAAGCAATGAATGACCTAACCGGAAAATATAATACAAAACAAGACTTCTACCTGTAATCTTCATTATTAAATTATTAGTTTGAAACTTCTTCAAGTCTTGAAAGCCGAGGTGTCCATTCTGGAGAAGCTACTTAATTTAAAAATTAGTGAATGGATAACTCCGATAACCAACAATCCCAGCAATTATAGAAGATACTTTTCTGTTTCTTGCCCTGTTCTTTGAAAACAACCTATGAGTTGTTACTGGCCTAACCCACAATTAGATTGATTATTAATTATTACTTCTCTCTTATGCTTGTAACTTCATCTCATTATTATTTGTCTCTACAATTTTCACAGGCAGAAGTTTATCAGGGACATTTTTTTCCCTTTATTGGTTCATTGGAGTTATTGTAATTTGAATGGAACCTGCAGAAATGCTACTTGTATCCAAGTATTGAATTTGAAGCACCATCACTAACATTATCCTGTAAAACAAATTACTTCACTACAAGCATGCATGCCATCAAAACATTGATGATAACTCTAAAGACTGCAGAAAGTTTCAATAATTGTAGTATCCCAGTTTCTTTTATGTCTTTTTCTGTGCGACTGTTTTTGCTTTCTCCAAAAGATAATAAACTTAGTATCAGAAGAAAATGTAATTGCAATCAATATATATTGGTATACCCAAATTACTTTATTAAGCTTAATGACATCAACCCATCTGTCCATCTTCAAAACTTATAAAATTAATATACAATCCTCAACCATAAACTCATCAAATCCTAAAGCTTATCTAAGAACTCAAATGGTTCTATGCAGAGTATAAACCTATACTAAAGTAAATTTCATTCTTTCTTTACACTACCATGCATTTCCCATAATTTCCCATAATTTCCCTAGTATATGAGGGAATGATGAAGACATTTTAGGAGAAACCCTGCCGCCACGACACCGTGCATGTCGCTTATTTCATTGTCATATTTAGGTCACAAAGTCTGGCAACAATTGTGTAACAAACCTCTTTGGGTTTTGCATGTTGATGTTTTCATATGCAGACAAAGAGTGAGGTCCAGAAGAGTTTATGGCACCAAACCCATTTGGCTCACTGCTTTCCACTCTTCTTCCCAATTGAATGTTCTGGTTTGGAAGAAATGTTTGATGGGTTCCGGACAAAGAGAGGTTTTCACAGTGAGGAAGACCAAGAGTGAGAGAAACACCATTACCAGAAAACCTTGGTGTGAATTGCTCTTCATCATACCTTTCAATTTCCCCAATTGGATATTGCCCAAAACCTCCTATGAAGTTGGTTTGGCTTCCCATGAATGAGTAGCCATCTCTGCTCTGCCTCTCATCCCCAAATTTCATTGAGACATTCTCATTATTTGCCTCATTGGACTTGACATCCATGTTTATTGAGGGAACACTATTTGGGGAATGCAGCATTTCATGGCTCCTTGGTTTCTTAGGACTTCCTTGCGTGAACCCTTCTAGTTCTGATGACCCAATGAGGCTGAATCCAGTTTGATTCCGAATAATTCCTCCAACTGGTGAAGCAGATGGTCTGGAAACTGAAACTGCAGGATTAGTATTCTGGTTCGTAGAGTTGTCTAGTTTGGAAGAGAAATTTTTGGGTTGGTTGTCAGTGGCAGCACTTTTGTGATCTTTGGGAGCAGCATATTTTGTTGTAGAAACTTCGTTGTTCTTGCTAGTATTGTCCTCTGAACCATTCTGTTCATGCTCTTTTATCTCCTCCATGTACATCTCTTCCACCATTGGCTTCCAAAGCCGAACTCGAGCATTTATGAACCAGTTAGAGACCTGCAATATAGCAAAAGCTTTTCAATATGATCACTCCATAATAAAGTGAGGGAATTGCTCAGAAACGGAAAAAAACTTGGTGGGTACCTGGCTCCTGGTAAGCCCTGTTTGTTTTGCAAGCATGTGCTTGTCTGAATCCTTGGGATAACTGAATCCAAATTCAATATATAGTGTTTCAGCACAAAATTTACAAAGTTCAAATGAAATATGGAATGGGGTTTTGAGAAAGTTGAGTGTACTTACGGGTGGAGGAAGTGTTCAAAGAGCCAAGCACGAAGAACAGAAACTGATCTTTCGGGCAAACCTCTCTGGGGTCTCCAAGCGTTGTGCTGGATCATTCCCAGTTGCTGGAGAGCTCGCTGTTGCCGAAGATGATGGTCTACATACTTAAGTCTTGAACCTTCAACTTTCCCTCCAATGCAATCTTCTTCCCCTAAGTTCTTGTTTGCAGCTCGAATTTGTCCCGTTATTGCATCTTTCAAGCACCGAAATTGCTTGGAGATTGTTTGGAGTGCAAGAGCTGTGTATGTTGTGGCCGAACCAATTCCCGCAGCTTGTTCAAATGAGGAAATTACAATCTGCATCTGGTGGTGATACTGTCTGTACCTTTGCTCCACCTTCAAGTGACACCAAACAACAACAATCAAATGGGATTAATATACGTAAATAAATTAAGATGATGCATGCAACTGCAGTTGTGCAACCTAGCTAGCTAGGGAACTATCTATAAATCCAAATTAATAAACATTTGAATCATATCATAGTAGCTCAATAATTAATAAACTTGGGATGACTAATTTGAACCTACTAAATCATTAATTTTCGTAACTATACTTTTTATATCAAAATTAGGCTCCTTTTCATACACACCTCATCAAGCATACTGATTAGCTTGGCCTTCTTCATCTGGATTTCCTGCCTATCAGCTGTTGATAACTCGGCACGCTTCACGCTTGCCTCCCCTCCAACCGAATCGTCTCCACTCACTGCTGTGGATGACTCTCCGATGATCACCTTATTATTCTGCCCATTAGTCTTCTTCGCCGATTCGGTCTTAACCCCATTATTAACATTAACTACCTCGTCTAGAAGCTCCTGTGCTGCCTTCAAATACTTAGAGCTAAGAAGTACACTCTGCATACCTGAAACCCCATTGGTAACCCCAGAAGCTGAAGACGACGACCCACCTGATACCCGCATATCATCTGTGGATACTGCAGGAGCTTGACCCGGTGATGGCACTTCACGATCGACCCGGAAAGTCCCGTATCCTGCTTGCTGAGAGGAAAGGCTTAGAGACAATCCTTGCTGAGAGAGTGGAGTTTCACGCGCCGCCGTGTTTGCGTCAATTGAATTCCAAAGGTTGTAATGCATGCGCGGCATGAACCCATGCAAGGCAGAGACATCTTGTTGGGCATGCATGGGGTGGTGGTTGTGGTCTTGGGATGCTGTGGTGGGAAGAGGGATGCCAACAAATTGCTGAGTGTGAGTGGGTGGCGCGTGAGAGAGGTTTTGGGAAGCAAGATTATTGTTTGCGCCCGCGGTGTTGAGGAAAACAAGGTTGCTGGGTTGTGACGGTGGCGGAGGTGTGTCGGAGTATTGGAGGTAGCCGGGGTTCATTAGTACAAGAGTTTGAAGACCATCGGCTGCTTGGATTTCCGAGTTTCCATGAAAATATGTAGCCATCGGATCTTGGGAAGAACAGTTGTTTCCTAATACTGGCTGTTTCTGCTAACCTCACTGGAAAGAGACTAATACTATGTTAGTTAGGCTTCACATCCAAAATATTACCAATCCCAATAAAAGAAAAACAAACATAATCATAATATAAAACACAGAAACAAACACAAAGACAGTCTCCGCAGATCAGACAAGATCTATATATATATATATATACCTTGTAAATCTGGGTCTGCATGTGTGGATCAACCCATCCAAGAATTACTGAGAATTGGAACGAAATTCACTGTGACTTTGATGATATTCTCATAGGCATCCTGAGAAAATAAGCAGGAATTGATCAATCTGGAAATTATATGAGGATTAATGGAGAATTTTTATTTTTTTTTGTACAAATTCCTAAAAATTCTCTTCAGAGTTTTAGAAAAGCCCTTTCGTTTTTTGTACTTAATTAAAAGATGAAGAAGCAGGAAGGAGTAGGAGTAGGAGGAGGAGGAGGAGGAGGAGGAGAAAAGGGGTTAAATATGAAGCTATGTTGGCTTTATATAGAATAGTGAAGTGATGAATGAGAAAGAGGGACAGACAGAGAGAAAGAGAGAGAATTGATTATTTAGTAGTAATAGTATTTAGTTAAAGGTAGGAATACCTGGGATGAGGGAAAGCGTACGCACGTGCTTCATGATCATCATCTCTCTGCACTGCAATGGAAAGAAAGAATTTCAATATTCACTCACGCACAGTCAGAAAGCAAAGCAAATTAACTACCACTATCAGTTAATTATAGCTAAAATACATGGATACATAACAGAGGCATCAAAACCAACCTTAGCTGTCAACATGTATGTAATAATAATAAATTAATTAATTAAAATTATAACATCTATCTATCTTTGGAATTTTATCATCATCATCATTTTCACAAATATAAAGAGGAAAAACTCTGTCAGACTCGATTCTCTGCAACTCCACCCCTCCAAGTAGAAAGGGAAAAGCAGGAGTTAAAAGATGGATTCAGAAAAAGCTACCACCCATCTTTATTCACTTCATTATCCACACGTTTATGTCAATTTTTCATGAACAAAAATTAAAACTTTATTCTGTTTCAAAAATCTGGGTACCTGTAAATTGAATACAATAAAACCGGGGAACTTCAATTCCTCTGATTTGACCCTCTCTTCCTTTTCAAATCATTTGATGAAGCCAAGCACCCTTTGATGAGCAAAAAAGAACTTTTGGAGAGAGAGAGAGATGGGTCTGTGTTAGAAAATTTTTTAGTAAAAAATACAATGAAATTGCAATCAAGGTGTCTCAGAAGATACAAACAGAGGAAACGTCTTCTTCTACAAAGCTTAATTAATTGTTTATTTATTTATTTATAAAATATAAAAATTGGAAGATATGAAAAAGAAGGACGATGATGAAGGACAGGACGAGGAGAGAGAAGGAAAGGGGGGGGTGGGGAAGGGGAGGGGTGGAGGGATCTTATTGATAATTTCTATAATATAAATATCTGCTTGTCCTTTTCACATTTTTCATATTTTTATTTTTCAACTTATTTAGGAGGTATTTTTTGTGGTTGGATGCCTGAGTTTTGAAGATAAAGCAATTAAATTGTTAAGGAACACAGAACCAACTACCATAACACCTACTTTAATGCTTATAGAGTTGAAATTATATATACTTGTCTAAATAATATGTCTACTGGTAATTATAAATACTATACCAAATGAAATCAAATAAACTTATAATTTTTTTTCTGATTAAATATATAAATTACAAAATTTTCTAGAGTTTTTACCCAAAAAACTGAAATAAAATAAAATATAAAATAAAAAGTAATGGGTCCCTCATCAAATGCATGAATGATGTGTATTTGAGTCATGAACCTCAAAATATATGGTCCCATGCATTAAAAGCTACTAACTGATGATCATAATATAAGTAAAAAAAAAAGTTTTTTTTTTTAAATCTCTAATAATTTTATATTTTGTCCTTTTCATTAATCTTTCAAGGTTTTATAGGATCAATGAAGTTAAGTACAATAAAAAAAAATTATTTGATGGCAGGAAATTCAAAGTATTAATTAACTTATATGTAATTTAGAAAGAAAAAAAAATTAGAAACAACCCTTTCAAGTTTGCTGTAAGTGAATCCCATTGTTTGCATGGAAGGACAGAAATATTAAAGCAATTAAATGAATTCAAAACTAGAAAGGCTATTTTCCACATGACAACCTTTAAAAAGTTGTCCATCACCATCAGTAACTATTTTTGTGTAAGAATGAGCAGTGACAAACATAAAGGTGATGTTAATAGGAGTACTAATATTTTCTTTCAAACTTAGTACATTCATGTATTTCATACCCATTATTTAATTAAATAATTATATATATATATGTTTTGTGGGAGGGTTTTTATGAAGTAATGGAGAGCGTCATTCTCTTATAGATCAATGTCAATGTATTTATTTCATTTCAACATTTTTATTAACTTTACCTGTCTTGGATTCTTTGATGAGCTCTCATTGGAACTCTTTATTGTCTTTCTCAAATTGACATTGTTAACTGGTTAGGTACTTTTCACAGCATTCATATGACAGTAAAAGCAACTGGGACCTGTTTCCTAGCTTGGCTACCACAGTCAATCATACTCAGATATAGTCTCATACTTACTACTATTATAAAAGGATCTGAGAGAGAAATGAAAGAGGTGCACTAAGTAATTTTCATTCATCAACAGAATTGTACCTTTAATTGGTCAGCTCTGAACTAGAATGTTGTACAAAATATTTGATACAAGAATGATTGCATGCATGTGTTATTTAAAAAATAAAAAATAAAGGGGGACAATTTAACTATCATATGGATGACTAAAAAAATTAAATTGATCCTGTTTTTAATTGGGGTGATTTTTACTCATTAATTACTCAGGAAAAAAGAAAGAAAGAGTATAGAATTGGAATCATGGGTTATACATATTTCTTTGTATCTTTTGGGGGAAGTGATGATGGACAATTTTGATTTTATTTTATCATAATGAAGTAAGATATTAAATAAAACACTAAAGTTCCTCACTCAAAAAAATATATATGAAAGTTTCAAATTATGAAATGACTTCTATTTAGCAAAAAAAAAAAATGTCTTTAAGTTATTCCTCCTATTATTTGGAAAAGTGTAGCTTTGATGGACGCCAAGATAAGGTGGTGATAGCTTTACCACCATGATGGTGACATAGAATTCAATTATGCTTTAACTGAGTGTTTTACAACATAAACATTTAGAAATACTATTTAGGACAATAGACTAAGTAACTGAAAAGAAAACTAGTCTCCTCATATTATTTTATTGCAATAGAATCCCTAATATTATAAAATTACTCTAATTAGATCCTTATCTTTCAAATTAACACTAACGGAAATGACAGACATTGATGTGATTAATGAAATGCGAAATAACTTGCTTACATAACTTAATAGGCATAAATGAAAAATTGACACATTGTGTGTTAATTTTAATTTTGTTTAAATGAATGAAATCAATTTTTGAAAATAAAAATGTATAAACTACTAAAATCTTAAAGCAAGAACGGCGTCATCGTCCACCTTCCACAAACTTGAATCAACTTGAGTCTTACCCATCCCCATCTCCACCACAATCACTCCTTCTTTTTCTCTCACTTCCCCTAAGAGCATTGTGCTCTCCTCCTCGGACCCCTCCCTCAATACACCACACGGCCAATCTAGAGATAGAGAGATATGAGGATTAGGAAAAAGAAGGCCGGAGATCAAGGGAAAGTTTTGGTTTTGTTTTACAAAAAAAAAACATTTTTCTTTAATTTTTAATAATTTATTCATTTTTATTTTACAAATTTTAGCCATTTAAAAAAAACAATTATATGTCACATTTTAATTTTTTATCTGCCTATTATGCCATGTAAGTAAATTATTTTACATTACATTGTCACATCAACGTATAAATTGAATAATAAGGATTAAAGTGAAATTCAAATTAACTTTTAAGGACCAAAAATATAATTCAACCTATTTATTATAACTACAGGTATATATATGTGCACATCAGAGGGTAAACAAGCTGCAGACCCTTGTCCATGCCCGTACGTAAAGATGTTAATTGATCCATGTCCCCTAAATTGTATATATTAATTTTATAATTTAAGCTATTGTAAGTGGATATATCATGCATAGGGTCCCTTTTGGTTTCGATGTGCTCTCTATCTATTATTTTCATTATTGTTATCATAGGACTGTTTGCTTGTTGCTGCTTGTCTCATTTTCTTTTTCATTTTTTTTGGCACTCCTGGTTTTTTAACATTCTAAGAAAGGACTCATACCAAAATAATGTCTCTAGTTTCGAATCTTAGTTCTCTACTGAGAGTTACTAGCCCCTTCTGCTAGGCTCAATCACCATTGGTTGCTTGTCCAAAAGAAAATGACTCAAACATTGAGAAGATTTTTCTTCATACTTTCTATAGAAAATATAAATAAATAAAATTCCATCTAGTAGCAGTATTTGTCAAAAAAGGATTACAAAGATGAACCAAAATCGATACGTATGTTGGAAGTACAAGCAAAAGCCATCCCACGTGCCTGTGTACTAATAATCAATACTACAAACTTGTAGCTAATTGCATCATCATCATAGATCATCAACCCTTCAAGAATCAATATATAATATGATATATAAAATAAAAAACCATATCCCTTCACATAATTTTTTTTTTTTTATAAATTATCATTTCTTTTAAGAAATATTACAGGTAAATATAATATAGAAAATCAATTACTTTTTTCAAATAAAAGATGAGAAAGGAAAATCACAATTGCCTCAATATTTTAAAATTTTTGACTGCAATTTGAGGGTGAAAGTCCTGAGTCTTGACCAAGTTAGAGAGAGAGAGAGAGAGAGAAATGGTTGCTTTAGGGGGGACCCATGTTTTAAATTAGCAACAAAATTTTGGCTAGCTTCCGCTATTTTATGTGTGATTCTTCGTTGATCCGTCTCGAACACGTAACTATTGTTGTTGGGTTTTAATTTTATGGGGAAGACTAATGCACTATTTTGGAGAAAAGTAAAAGGAATGATTTAGAACTTTTGTACCACAATTTATTTATTTTTTATTTTTGGTTAATCGTGACTGTTTTGGTAGCAAAAATTTATTTATTTTTGACATTAAATTATCTATCTATATTTTTGTGTTTGAAGATAATTGTTTGAGGTTAAATTATCGTTTATGTAGTTTGATTTGTAATTCATTTTAGTTCTTATTTTAATAATTTATTATAATTGAGTCTTTTTAATTACAAAATTACTCCACTTTAGATTCTTATCATTACCTTCCTTTCAAATTAGCTTAATGGAAGGTCACACATCCTTTGCCAATTAGCGAGGACGACTATTCCTCACTAATTTCTCATTAAATGCCTTGATAATCCCTTGTCCATGCCTCACCAATCTGCGTCTAATCTCTCCATCCCAACATAAACGCCCTCACCATTCCCGCACTAAGTATGGAAAAATCCCTTGTTAATTCCTCACCAATCCATCGCTAAGATTGAATTTCTGCGAAAACCCTTTGCTAATTCCTCCCTAAAGATGGTTTTTTTCTTTTTTTTTGGTGCTAGATTTTACCAATTTTTTCTATTTCACGCAATTATTACAATTAAACTCAAAATAATTTATATTTACCATCAACCCCCAAATACAGTAACATCGAATGCCAATAATGATACAAACAATTTGCTAAGAAAACTCAATAATATACAACTTTAAAAGATTTTTGTCAACAAATAAATTAATAATAATAAAAATTATTATCGTCAATAAAATAAAAGTTTAAATGAATTTGTCTTAGAAATATAATCCTAACCCTATCTACATCTACCTAAATCCTCATCCTCCTCCTCGTTGCCCTTTTCCTTAGCTCTATGAGCATGGCATTCACCCTAGATTGTATTTATGAAAAGTAAGGACCTTACATGTCAACGTATCTATGGTGCTCTAGCATGTGATCCGGTGGTGGACAAACTAGAGAATCCTTTCAGCATGTCCATCACTCCTTAAAGAGCCTTATCAACATACATTCTCATTTGTTAGTTCTGACTGTTTAACGCCTGGGAGGCAACTTGAGAAGCAATTTGTTCGCTTAGCTAACCAGACTTTATCTCCTCCCATATGAACTGGCATATTTTCTCCTTCAAAGAAGGAGTTGAGGACGACAGGGAATGCTGGTCACATGACATACTACTAGCTGCTGATGACGACGCCAAGGCACATGAATCGAGGATTAACCCAAAGTCATACACTCTTTCCTTCATGGGTGGTCCAACAACATCCAATCACTCATCAGGATCAATCGGTAGCTGGGAAGAATGGTCATCTTCGTATTTCACATAAACCTTCTCACCATATATCTTCTAAGATGATTGAAACAAAAATATTAGATAACATAAATAATTAAAGAGAAAATGAATATTTTACTTTATTCATTAAGAACTTACGATGATCTATTATGAATGCGGGATTCACGTATTCCCCAGTTTTCCTCTTGTCTGTATGATCAAAAAGCTTATTAAACAAAACTGGGCACTGCAACTCATTTTCCTACAAGTTAAACTCTCAAAATGGTTAGTATGTTGAATGCATAAAATAGTATTAGATATCAAAATATTTATCTGAGAGAGCAAATAAATACATACTATGATTTATTTGTGGCAGGCAAACATACGTAAGTTGTTGGAATGATAACTCTTACAATGGTAACTCCATCCCAAGGGTAAGAACCTATCCCATTCAAGAAAGTGGCACATTCACTGAAGTGGTCTACTTATTTTCATTCCTAATTTGATGAAATTTGGCAGCATTTCGTTATGGTCTCCTAAGTACACAACATAGACATGTATACACCATGTCTATGCATGCACTTAGAGAACATAAAGAAGTGATGTCAAAATTTTAAACACAGGGAATGAAAATATTTAGCAAATCACTATAAGGGTGATGTGCCACTCATCTAAAATGTCCAACTTGGACATTTCAATGGTCAATAAGAAATAAACTCAATGCTTGTCCAATTTACATGAACATCAACACAAAAATTTATTCTTTCTTATCAATCATTGAATGAGAATCTATTAGTTAAAAATATTAGACGTATTACATAATTAAATTCAATAAATAACAATGGATTTTATAAATTAATCCCTAATATCTAATTTTCTAAAATACACCATAATTTCATAAATTTCTCCATGTTACACCCTAATTTCCTAACTTATTTTTTAATTTTCTAAATTGTAATTTCCAAAACTAATCCATGATTCCCAAAAATACTCTCTAAAACTCAAAAGTATACCCTAATTCCCCTAAATTACCTAAATTATTTAGTACTTTCCTAAATTTTCTATAATTCATAAAATTACTCCCTATTATCTATATCGTTCACTTATTTCCTAAATTATCATACAATTCTTGAAATTACACTTTTAATTCTCATAATTACTCCTTAATACCTAAAAATATTTTTTTATTCCCTAAATTACTTCATATTCAATAAATCAATCTGGAGTTTTAAACACATAACAATATTTTGTATAATTTAATTCATAATGTGTAATTTCAATCCCAAAATCATATTCATAATCAAAGAACATAAAAAATTACAAATTAAATCTAAATCCCAAAATAAATTAGAAAATTATTCTCTAAATCAAAAATTAATCAAATTCAAAAAAATTCAAATTAAAACTAATTTCAAACTAAATTAACATGAAAAATAACAAACTAATCTCTAGGTGGCTAAATGGCATTAGCACTAGTGGGCAATGGTTGCTGGGGAGGCTGGTGGTGGAGAGAGGAGAGAGAGAAGAGGGGGGGGGGGGAAGAGGGAGATAGAGAGAGGCAGGTCTGCTAGTTTGTTGGAAGGGGAGAGAATGAGGTTCGGCCGCCAGAGGAGAAGAGAGAGAAAGAGAGAGAAAAAGTGAAGAAAAACAACAAATCAGGGTTTAAAATCACGGATTAACGAGGGACACTATCCCTCGCTAATTCCTTGCTAATAGAATTTCACAAGGGGATTAGTGAGTGAAGAAAAGTTATGTCAATTAGTGAGGGAAAACATCACTCTCTAATCCCTGGCCAAAGCCTCTATATTTTTTATGCTAATTATTTTTTGGCGATAAATCATTCTTGCTCTAAATTAAGAGGGGATTAATGGTTCCTTCCTAATCCCTCGCTAATTAGTGAAGGATACTGTCCCTCACTAAATTGCTTGGCTAAACTATCTTTTCTTATATTGTGACTTATTAAGAAGGAACAAGAGAAAATGTTTATGCTTGAAATGGAATAGGATCTTGTCAGTGGTGGAGCTTTCTTATGAAGGTTTTGGGGATAATCAGTTTTGACACAGTGGAGAAAGCAGATTATGAAGTGTATATCCACATCTTAGCTTTCAATTCTTGTCAATGGATTTCCAACAAATCAGTTTCCAATGAGATGAGGATTGAGACAAGGGGATCCTTTATCCCTTTGTCTTTTTTATTTTGTTGCTGAAGGTATGATTCCAATGTTCTTGGTAGCAAGAAATTTGAACTTGTATCAGAGCATTCAAATGGGAAAGGATGGATTAGATGTCTCTTTACTACAGTTTGCTGATGATACCATAGTTTTCATAAAGGAGTGCCTTTCACACTTGATGGAAATAAAGAAGATTCTTAGGTTCTTACACTTAATTTTGGGCTTGAAAATTAACTTTCAAAAAGTTGTTTAGTGGTAGTGGGTTTAAATGAGAGCAAGATTGATATTTTCGCAAGAATAGTAAGGAAAAAAAAGGATGGATTGGAGGTCTCTTTACTATAGTTTGCTGATGATACCATAGTTTTCGTAAAGGAGTGCCTTTCACACTTGATGAAAATAAAGAAGATTCTCAGATGCTTACACTTAATTTTGGGCTTGAAAATTAACTTTCAAAAAGTTGTTCAGTGTGAGTGGGTTTAAATGAGAGCAAGATTGATATTTTGGCAAGAACAGTAGGAAAAAAAAGGCGGAGCTTACTACATTTGAATTACTTAGGGATACCTTTAGAAGAAAACTAGAGAGCGAAAGCCACAGTGGAATCCAATTATCACGAAATTCAATAAGAATTTTCCTTAGTAGATAACCAGTATCTATCCATAGGACGAATGATGATGATTACATGTCCTTATTCAATCTTCCCAAAGGAGTGGTGATTGAGTTAGAGAAAATTTAAAGAAACTTCTTATGCGATGCATGTAATGAGAAGCAGAGAATGCATTGAGTGAGATGGGATAACATCATAAAACACAGCTAGTTGGGTGGAAGGGGCATCAAGGATCTTATTAACAAAAATAACGGATGTTTGGCTAAATGGGTATGGAGATTCAGTAGTGAGAGGAACTCTTTATGGAAGAAGGTCATTTGTATTGAATATGATTATGAAGGAATGTCATTGGTTCCTCTAATGCCAATAAACTAAAAAGCATCAAATGTGTGGAAGAGGATCTTGTCAGTGGTGGAGGGCCATGAAACCTTCTGAGGTGATAAAAGTGAATTGAGCTTCATGGTAGGTGATGGAATAACTATAAAATTTTGGTAATGAAGAGTAGGTTGAACACACAATTTTAAAAAAGTTTCCAAGAATTTTTACCCTTGCCACCAAAAAAGTACAGGTGGTTAATTTCTGATTTTAGGTCATGGAGAAATGGCGCTTGGAAATGGAAGATTGACCTCAAAAGGTAGTGCTTCGATTGGGAAGTTCCAATGTGGAATGACTTTTGGAAAGCTATAAATACAGTGATCCTACACGAAAAAAGAAGAAGAAGATAAGTTGGTTAGGAAACATACTCTAAATGGGATTTTTATTGTTAAATCTTGTTGTTTTCAACTAGAGTCCAATATCTTCCTTGATAATCATCAAGCTTTCACCAAGGTCTAGGATGATTTACAAAAATTTGAAGATTGAATGCTTTGTTTTGATGGTTATATATTGAAGACTGGCATTGAAAGAACTATTGCACATGTTTAGGTGTCTAAGGAGTGAAAATTTAAATTGTGCTTTGTGCAATAAAATGTGGAAATAGTAACACATCTCTTTTTTAAGTTGTGAAGTTCGTTGGAAAATTTGAACATAGAGTGTCAAGTGATGGAATGTATTTTAGACCTACCCAAAAAATATTGGTGTTAATATTGAATCATAGGAACAACTATGTACTAGCAAGAGTGGAGTGGAGTTTAGAGAATGTCATTTCTATGATTAAATGGTCAATTTGGTTGGCCATGTTTAGGGAAGGGAGAGTTTGCTTCAACACCATTATGGAGTTGATCAAAATAAAGTTAGTAGCTTAGATGAGAGAAAAATGTCCTACTAGCAATGGATACAATAACGACATGTTTTTAGATATCCAAAATCTGATTTATGATTTAAGAACAAAAAGAAAACGAGTAAAAGTTGAGTGGACACCACTAGAGGAAAACAAAATGAAGTTTAATGTTGATGGTTTATCTATTGGGAAGCCTAGACCAACAAGTATTAGGGGGTGTTAAGGAATCACCTAAATTAAAATCGACCGCCCTATTTTCCTTTTCCCTCCTATTCTACAAGTTTCTCTCATTGCCTCTCATTCTCTCAAAGCCCTTGTCATTGCTACTAGATGTTTAGTCATTGGTTCATTGTTCTTGGATGCAGCTTTTCTGGTGACTGCCTTTTCATCTGTCTCGGCCACTGCTTGCATATTCCCATGCCCTTGTACATTTTTTTTTTTTTTTTTTTCTATCCTGTAGCTAAAGTGGTTTGATTCGTTGACTATGAGTTACATATTATTCTACATTTATGTGGTTTTGTAGATTTTATGTTAGTATTAATGTCAAAGAGTCAATTAAATATTGGTTGAAATGGCACACTCATTTGTATTTTTACATGAAATTGTATATTAATAAGGCATTCTTTATCTACGTGTTTAAATGAGATTTACTTTAGCCATGTTAAAGTCCTTAGAATAATAATTGTGTATGCATGTTTATGATGTTGATCATAATTGAGAGATATTTATACACATAGTATTATTTTAAAATATTGATGATTCTTCGAGACTAGCATATATTGTGCCAATCTATTATGAAGAGAGTAGTGTTCTCATAACTACAAGCATGGTGATGTTTAAACAAATATATGGGTGCTTGTTAGATGAACAAATATACTAAATTAACCCATACTGACAAACCATTTAGTGTCTTTAATCATGTGCCAATGGAAGATCTCAAAGTGTTGGTGATGTAAATGGTACTTTGACTTGAGATCACCTTAGTATTTTGTATGTGAATCTACATGTTTTGATATCACTTTACTTGTCTTATAGAATGGATGAAAATGGTTGATAATTGGACATGCAATGAAGCACATGGAGATAGTTGAATGATTAACAAAGAATTCATCATCCTCGGTAAAGAGTATGAATATCTCACAGCCACTTGAAACAAGTATGTGTTATTTCGTAAATCTTTGCAAATTGAAAAAGATTAAGAAAAGTGCTTTCAGGAATATCTTTAAGTGACAAAATATAAACTTGGTTTCAAGTAAATTTAGACAAAATTATGGTTGACGCTAGAATCCATGCCCTAAATCTAACTCGGAATATAAATGATGAAAGAATTAAATTACACAGTAACCAAGAACTGAAAGGTTTGATTAGTGTATCTTAACTTCACTTGTACTTGGGTGGTCATGGTACATTGTTAATTAGATGTCAATCTTGATCTATAAATGTTAATTGCTAGGTTTGTAGAAACCAAGATTGAATTAAAAGAGTTTTAATTTAGCCATTCTCCTTAGGAAATATTCAATTACATTTATTACCAACGTTATAAGAGAACTTAATGGGTGACACACTATAATTAATTTAAGTTATAAACCTTGAAGGATTAATGGATGATTTGGCTAAGTTCCAAATGTCTGAGGGTATTTTTGTAATTTATTTAATGTATTTATTTTAAATACTTAATTTAAAATAAGTAAGACTCCTAATTGGGTTTGGTCTACTAGGAGTCTAAAAGGCCTAGTAAGAATCCTAGTTAGATTATGGGCTACTAGGAGACTTAGATACAATTGGAATCCTAATGAGGATTTGGATCCAATTAGAGCTAATCTTAGCACTAAAAGTACTAGAGTCCCTTAACACATATAAGCAACGGCCTAGGGCAATTAGAAAACTGATAAGCAGTGTTTTGACCAACCTTGGTATTTGGAAGTATGAAGAGTTCTTGCTTAAGAAACTACCATAACCGAGTTCGTCATTAAGAAGAAAAGGTGTTTTGCTTTCATCAAGATCATCATCCTTCATTAGAGATTCAACTGAGTGGAAGCTATCATGTATCCTGAGGGTTGTATCTTCATCCTTCAAGTTGAACAAAAGGTTTGTAAACTTTTCTTAGAGGTTCTTAATCTAATCAATTGTGTGGACTATTTCCTCAGAGGCTAGACATTTGAATAGCTTGTGAATACGTTGATTAGATTGTCATATGTTTGATTAGGAGTACAATTTGAGGAAGAAAGAAGGAGACTCTAAGCATTGATATAGATTTTATAACATAAATGCACGTATCGTCCTTAAGTATTACAATGATAAGTAGAGATCGTTCCCATGAGGAATAATTTACATTCTAATGCTAAATACCAATATTATGCAGCCTAACTCTAACTAAGCTAATGTAAATTCAGAGGTTTCTAAGAAAATATTAAAAAGATATTAAACTAAGCCTAGGTTCACGAATCCCTCACACTGCATCTAATTAAGTTTAAGTTAATTCAATTCATGCAATAGTTTAATATTAACCTAGATTTCTTAACCAATTACTAGCATATTCCTATGTCTAGTAATTATATATTTCCCATAGCTAATCCCTTATAGTCTTATGAGAATTATTCTATGACAAACTCATTAAGAGCAACTCTTACTGGTTACTTATGGTGAAAGAGTATATTCCTATCTCTTAAGCAAATCAGATCATCTAAATTATATGAACAATCCAAACATAAATTATATTGCCTAAGGTTAATCCTAAAATTGACTCTTCCAAGTCAATCCTAGAATTCCTAATCATCTAACTGGTGATCAATCAATTAGAAGCATTAAGAACAAGGCAACATAAATATTAAAACTAAAATATGGACAAAATTATAACTAAAGCCACATCGGCTATATGTGAGTTCAATCGTAATCCTAGAATACAACTACTCCATACTAACTATTGAAAACACAAACAATAACGACATAGCCATTACAATTAAATAGAAAATAACAAGAAGGGAGTAGAAACTAGAAGTTGTTACGACTTCGGGTCTTCTTTAGCTCATTAGCACTCTTTATCACGAGCTCTGGTATATCCCAAAACTTCAGCCTTCACTTTATTTTATAGACCTTTTGCTCCTAGTTCAATTGAACTAGGATTCTTTAAAAGCACATGATGGCGCCACGGTGTGGCTTTTTATGGCGATGCGGTGCTGAAGGTTCTATATAATCCTACTCGGACTATAACTTGTCATGCCGCGGCTTCACATTGATGGGCGCTTAGCACCATTCCCTTGAGTTGTTTACGAAGTCGTCCTTTAATTTGGGCATTACAACTTAAGGTCATTGGTACTGTGGTGCAACTCTCTCTGTCTGTTTATTAGGTAGGTTGCATTGAGGACGCCGCGACTTCAGCATATAGGCTTCACGGCTCATAGCTCTCTAGTTGATTTGCACTTTTCCTCAATTTAGCAAAGACACAGCTTCAACTTTATCATGCCATGACTCAGATCTCTTGGCCTGAATCCACAATTTCTTCCTTTTGTCGTGCCTTGACTTTATATTCTTTGGCTTTGCGATGCTTTCTTGTATTCCTTTTCTTCTTTCAGTTCAACTAAGACACTACAAAGACACCTAAAACAAGTTAAATACCAAAAATTGCAAAACTACTCCTAATCATGGTGAAAAACTCTAAAAAACTCCTAAACAACCTAAAACAACTAAAACACTAAATTTGACTAACATTCTAATTTAAAACCTTAGGATTTAGCATAAAATATGAATTAAAATCATAATGAAATAACTCTATTTTACAGAGTTGTTAAGCATCCTTACTAAACAATTAAACTAGCTACACCAAAGAAAGTTTTAAAGGTTAATATTTTAATCTTAGATTTCATATATGTATATGTTGGGAACTAAGGGTCATATATCCTATGCACTTGTAACGAAATAATAAAAAAATTCCCAAACTAAGAGCATAAGTTAATCAAATAATTATATATCGAAATCTAAAGATTAATACTAACCTCTTGAAGTTTTCTTGATGTAGCTAGTTTGATTGTTTAACAGGGATGCTTGGAGTTTTTTCTCGAATCATCAAAAACGATACTCCTAATCAAACATACAAAATCGATCAAGGATTAGTAACTATTTAATTAGATAGCCTCTAATGAAATAGTTCATACAATTAATCGGTTTAAAAGCCTTAATAATAGTTTACCTTTTCAAACGGTTGAACGAATTCGACTCCACTTTCAGGATATGTGCTACCTTCCGCTTGGTAAAATCTTCAATGGAGGAATTTGATCATGAAGCAAAAACTCCTCTACTTCAAGGTAAGGCACACAACTATGGAGAAGGATTAGAAAATAACTCCTCCTTGCTTCAATTCCTTGCTTTGGATGGACTCACTGACTTGTTGAATGAATGTGTCTTATGTTACTTGTTATCTATTATAGCATAGCCGAATTACTCCTTTAGCAATGCTTCTATATCTATATATATTTATGGTGGCTATGATTTATGTTTAATTGGATCCAATATGTTGGATTCCAATTAAGCCCAAAGCCCAAAAATGCATTAGTAATCCATAAACATATTAGGATTGCTAATGAGTCTTTTAGACTTTTAGTGGCCCAAATCCATTAGGACTCTCACTAGATCCTTTAATTGACTTTCAAGAAAACTAGTATTGCAACATATGCATAACAAATTATATTTTTACCCTTATGTACTTGGAACTTAACTATTAATTTCAAGTATCTATTAATTCTTCTAGGTTTTTAAATCTAGTTGATTGAAGTGTATAACCCATTAGGTTATCTCATACTTTGGTAATAAATGTAATTGGTACTTCTAAGAAGTACAATTAAATCAAAACCATTTTAATTTAACTTTGGTTTTATCAAACTAAGCAACTTACATTTATAGATCAAGATTGACATCTAGCAATGTATCATGACTACCTAAGTGCAAGCGAAAGTTAAGATAATTGATAAAACCTTTCAGTGCTTGGTTAACTTATAATTCAATCATTTCATCACACATATCCCGAGTTAGACATAGGGCATCGATTCTATTGTCAACTCTAATTTTGTCTAAATCCTTTAGTACTTGAAACCAAATCTACGTTTTGTTTCTCAAAAAGATTCAAGAAAACACTTTTCTTAATCTTTTTCACCTAGCAAAGATTTTTGGCAAGATATACTTGTCTTAAGAGGCTATGGGATATTCGTCATTTTTACTGTGGATGAAGAATTCTTTGTCTATCATTCATCTACCTTCATTTATTTCACTATATATCCAACAATCACCCATGTATCATCCTTGTTACAGGATAAATGGGAATGACATCAAAACATGTTGATTCATATACTAGGTAACAATATGAACTGAAGTGAAAGGATTACTTACACCATTAATACTTTGAAAACTTTCATTGCCACGTGAGTAAAGACTCTAAATGGTTTCTTGTGTTGGGTCAATTCAGTATACTTGTTCAACAAATAAACACCTATATATTTGTCTCAGCATTACTATGCTTGTAGTTATAAAATCACTATTCTCTTTACAAGAGAATGACACAATATACACTAGTTTAACAGAATCATCAATATCCTTATTCTTGATGATTCATTGATTATGAATTATTTAAAATAATATTATATGTATGACGTATCTCACAATTATAATCGACATCATAATTATGCATACACAATTATTATTATGGGAACTTTAAATGTAGTTATAATAAATCTTATTTGAATACATAATTAAAGAATGCCTAATTCATATTAATTAAGTCATTAAATACGAAATAAATGTATCATTACGACCAACTATTAATTGACTCTTGGAGACCAATACTAACAATCTCCCACTTGGCCTAGAGCCAATCGCTATAATATTAAGTCCTACCAAATTGAAATGACGATCATGCTTCCTTTGTGGAAAGAGCTTGGTAAGCGGATCTCCACATTCTTATCAGTATGAATGTGCTCTATAATTAAATCTATCATATAAACGATTTCCCTTATTAGGTGATTCCGCCTCAATACATGTTTAGATTTTTTGTAAGACATTAGTTCCTAAGCTTGTACAATAGTTCCATTGTTATCACAATACAACTCTATTGGATTAAAAAATTCATGAACCACCCAAAGTTCAATTGTTCAGGAACCGCCCCAAGTTCAGTTGTGAACATCTTTTTCCAAACAACTTCCTTAGCTATTTCGAAGGCAAATATGTACTCAAATTCAATTGTAGAATTTGCCATTGTCTCTTTCTTAGAACTTTTCCAACTAACAGCTTCTCCATTAAATGTGAATATGAATATAGACTATGATTTGTAATCATCCCTATCGGTTTGAAAGCTCACATCAGCATATCCTAGAACTTTTAGTTCTTCAATTCTTCTATATATTAAGAATGCATCCCTAGTCCTTCTTAAGCACTTGAGGATGTTCTTAACTACCTTCTAGTGTTGTTTGCTTAAAACTGCTTGGTATCTGCTTGTAAAACTTAAAGCATATAATATGTTAAGGCATGTACATAACATGACATACATAATTGAACCAATTAAGGAAGCATATGATATTTCATTCATGCATTCTCTGTCCAATTGTGTCTCGAGTGACATACTGTTAGAAAGATATACACCATGTGACATGCTCAAGAACCATTTCTTTGACCCGTCTTCTTTCCAAGTGAGTGGGCATAATGCCTGTTTTCGATTCAATTTGGAACATAGCTTCTAGAATACATCGATGCATTTCTTCCTAGGCGTTGCATCAAACACAGCTTAAGATATAGCTATCTCCTTAGGAAGGAGCCTAAATTGTCTCTGCAACATAAATTATAAAACAAAAGCATCTTGTTAGTAATTTAACAACATATTAAAATAAAATTTAAATTTAAACTTACCATAAAATCATTATAGCATAAGGTCTTTGTGTCCTCTAAGAACTTCCGGTAATGGAAGACCGGACCTGGAAGGTGGCTCATGATAATCTGGTAGTGTACAAAGGATCGTCCCCAATGAATGCTCTACAATACAAAAAAAGAAAGAAAAAAAATTGCACGTAAGTAAAATACAAGGTATAAATACAATTGAATACAAAAATATAAAGATCATTTACTTGTCTCCAGTTATGTGGATGAGTGGGCAATTCTTCTCATTATCATGGGAAAGGGCAATCTTATTCTTGCCACTCTTTCCCCTCAGTATGCTGGCAGCATACTCAATGATGTCGCTCACCTTATGGGGGACATCATTCTCCACATGGGCTTAAGATTTGCTAATGCTTGACATCCTGATCTTGACTTGAAGCTACAATACAAATTAAGTACATGTAAGGACAATGAAATTCCTAAAAAATCAATAAATAAGAAAAATCATTATTAAACTTGAAAATGTAACTTATATATCAGGTACATACCTAGAGCTCGATGGGATCTGATCTAAGTCCACATCAGATAGGTTCTGAACTTATTATAAGGATGGAGCAAATAACAGAACACTAGGAGGTGGAGCTCTAGCTATAGAGGGAGGTGGAGGTACTAGAGCTGCAACCGTCGAAGGAGCTGGTGGAGCTGTAGCTGTAGATAAAGACGTAATTGATGTTGTGGATAGAGACGATGAAGCTCTAGGACATCTTCAAAGGGGGCACGATGTCCTCTAGGCATGATTATGTAATAAAATGTAAAACCCAAAAAAGCAATACCAATAGCAAGTAAAAATTCCAAAATAGTGATCATGAATGGGTTTAATTAAAGCCATTGAATATTCAAAAATCAACTATACTTAAAAAATTTAAAATCAAACTCTGCATCTTTTAGATACTTTCTATCAAATTCAGTATCGAAGCTAACTAGTCATCTTATATGAATTCAATTTTGACACACTACCTTTGTATTGATTGAAACGAAACATGCATGGGAGTTTCTAATAAAAGGCAATCAGTGCCTTCTTCATGAAGACTAAAACAACAATAGATCACCTAAAAAGGATCTTATAGAAACCAAGGCTACCCTATAATTTGTTATGACTTTCCCAAATAGCCTTCTAAGAGAATTCTAAATCAAAAAGCCTGCTTAGCCCATAACAGTAGTGTTTGAGAAATCAAAAAAAGTAAGTACTACAAACTGTATGTGAACAAAATCTTCAAAAACTATATAATTCAGGGACAAGGCTGTCTCCAACAAGTGATAAAAGCTATACCCTTTTTTAAACTCATGCTAGCTTTTGAAACAATAAATTAATTTAGTTTGGTTTTATTTATAGTGAAATTCAGTTAATAAAAGAATGCAATCTTCCTTTAGTTATTTATAAAACAAAGACAGAAATATATTTTACCTATCTAATTAGTTATGTTCTACTAGGTAAACAGAGAATTTTATATTACTTATGTATAACTCATAGAAGACTGATGTAATTTCATCGTGAGTTTTTGTAGAATTTAAATTTTTGGTCCTAAACATATGAGATTAAGATTAATTATCTCTCTTCTCATAAATTTGAGATAAGGACAAGATTTAATTCTAAGTTTTATCATCGATAACAAGATCAGAGAAGTAACTAAATTAAGTTACTTCAATAGCTCGTGGAAAATGTATGACAGCATTTTCAATGGCTGTTAGGTTCAAGACCAGACAAGTTGGCAAATCAAAAGGATTTGAGAGAAACAGTATGTCTTTCTAGAAAGGATTGGTCTAAGTGATTGGGTGATGCACTTTAGGCATACTAGACAGTCTACAAGATCCCTTTAGTATGTCTCATTTTCGACTAGTTCTTGGTAAGGCTTGCCACTTATTGGTTGAATTAGAGAACAATGCTTATTGGATTATTAAGAATCTCAATCTTGACCTTGAGGCAGCTGGTGAGAAAAGGCTTTTCTAATTGAATGAGATATATGAATTTAGGCTCAATGCTTATGAGAATGCCAAACTCTATAAGGAAAAGACCAAGAGGCTGCATGATCAAAGGACTATTAAGCATCACTTTGAACTAGGCCTACAAGTCCTATTGTATAATTCTGGGTTAAGACTCTTCCCATGAAAGCTCAAGTTAAGATGGTCCAGTCTGTTCACCATTGTTAATGTAATTCCGTATGGAGTAATGGAATTGATTGCCACAAAGCCACATAAGACATTCAAAGTGAATGGACAATGGTTGAAACGCTATTAGGGGGGAATAATTTATCACTATCTTACCTCCATTACCCTTGATGATGCCACTTGATTATAACTAAGTCAAGCTAAGGAATTTAAACCAAGCTTTTCTTGGGAGGCAACCCAGGTTCTTCAACATTTTTCTTATTTTAAATTTTATTAAATTTTTGTTTAAGTGCTATAATTCACTAAGCCTTTACCTCATCTATGCTAGGAAAAAGCCAAGAGAGAGGACAACAGCCAGAAGCCATCGCGTTGTGGTGCCTACAGTCCAAGCAATAGGTAAGTTAACTCGAGAGCTTCACGCTGCAGCATCCATTTTGTCAAACCCAGGTATGTAACTCAGTGAGCAAGACGCTGCGGTGCCACATTACACCACGTCATGACGTGTTATTTCCTAATTTTTAACATTAAAGTCAGAGAGCATTATGCCATGGTGGCCTATCATGCCACGCCGAGCTGCCGTGGCACCTAAAACCTAGAAAAATTAATTTATACACAGAGAGAAAGATGTTGTGGTGCCTAATCCTATGAGTTGCAACATCCCTTAAATAAAAAAAAAATATGGGTTTCAACCAGAGAGCAAAACGTTGCAACGTTGTGTCACACACACTGCGGCGCTTGAGCCCGTGTTTTGAAAATTCCAATTAGGGCATGGTGCCATAGCAACCTATCTACATTTCGTTTTAAAACACAAAATCAGAACCCTAATAGTATACAAAGACAACCCCAAACCGATTTCTCTCTTAAATCAGACTTTTAACCTTAAAATCCATCATTCACGACTTTGAATCCACTCAATTTCGCTAACAAAACCTTACCATTTTCATGATTCACTCATTTGAGGAAAGGTTCTTTATACTAAGTAATTTATTCTTGCCTCTTCTCTCTATATGTAATTTCATGGGAATTTGTTAAACTATTGGATATTCATTTGATTAAATATGCCTAGATAATACATTTACATTTATTACTTGTTAGTTTTTCTTATTTCCATGAATTTTGACTTATGAGTAGGTTACGTAAGGGATTACGTTTTGGGTTAGGAATATATGCTCTTATGATTTCTTATGTATTGTTCTTGTGAATTTAGTTCATATGTTAAATATTATACATATATGTGTTGTGGGACAAGTTTTAGGGTAGGTGTGGTTGTGGGTTAATTAAGGATTGACTGAATACATTTGGATGGATTATCACATGCTTGTGTTGCCTTGATATTGTTAAATGTCAATAACTATATGAGTCGAAGACCCTTTGTTGATTTGAGGGATGTGGTTAACTTGTGTTGATGGGCATTGTGGGGTTAGGTTATTCTTGTTTTTATAGATTTAATGGCTCCAAAACGTGCTCTCACTCTTGGATTCTTCATCCTCCTTCCTTGACAAGTCAAAGTTCTCATCCTCTGAAGCTGAGAAGTGATATAAGACAGAGATGTTACATAAAATAACTGTACGACAACGAGGATTCTCTGTCACTATATATTTCTATCCATTTGTGCTTGCGGGTTAGGAAGCATGTAAATGGGATAAACTAGGTGCTATGCCCCTTGCAGCAATACTACCTATGGTGTGGGAGTTCTACTCCAACCTCTCGGACCAGGCTGATGGCAATGTCTATGTACATGTAAAGATGTTTCCCTTCAACAGCATAACTATCAACCATTTTTATGGCAACCTAAGGCTTTGAGGAGGATGAATATGTAACGTATTTGAGAGTGGAAGTTGATTGGGAATAAGTGATTAACGAGGTGTGCTATGCAAATTCTCTCTTGAAGATGACTAATGGGCTATGGTTCACTTTTAAGCCAACCAACTTGAAGCCCGATCATGGACTTGGTATTATTTCATTATGGCCAACCTTTTGCCCATCGGACATGCTAGTGATGTCATGAAGGATAGAGTAATGTTGCTCTATGCCATAATGAAAGGTATGTTAATTGACGTGGGGAAAATTATCCATAGTGCTATTTTGTTCAGTGCTAATAGGAAACAATTAGGACTCTGGCTCCCTTCATTGATTGCAGGAGCTTTGCGTAGCGGCTAGAGTCTACTAGAGTGATGGTAAGTAAATCAAGCACACCAAGAAACTCATCGATGATAATGTGATCAAGAAGTTCTACAAGAGGAATTGTACAACCGACGAGGGTAGTGGTGCCGCTCCATTACTCCCTACCCCATGGGGAGCCGAATATCTCACCTTGATGTTCAAATGTTCTCCTATTCTCATGATAATACCTTATTTATGCATTGAACTTTGATTTTTGATAAGATGTAAGAATATTTCTTTGAGTTTATTATAATTAGGGTAAATTTCATACATCCATACATAAGGCTGTTTTTACCTAGGGTTAATGTTCTATAGAGAATATTTTGGTTGGAATAACCCTTAGAGTAATTTTGAAGCTTAGAATTAGTTTGAATTCCTCTTGAGGCGAAATCCTAGGTGAGACTTAGTTGAAAACATGATTTAGGCCATCCTTGGATCGGATGAGCTACCTTTGTTTTTATGTCCTTAGATACCCACTTTTGAACCTAAAGCCTTTTCTTTCTAATGCCCTTGCATTTTAGCCAAAACCTTTCTTGAATGACCCCATTTGTGCCTTACTACTATGAGCACATTGATCATGCATTAAAATTGAGTTAAAAAGAAGTGATCTTAAAGTAAGTTAGGGGTGTAAGTGAGGTAAGGAAAAATAGAAATTCTCTTCTTCCCTATATCATAAATATAAGTTTGGGGAATGTATTTGATAATTTCTTTGAAATATTGTTTGCAAACCAAAGATTTGGCTTATAAAAAAAATGCTGAAAAAAAAGAGATAAAGAAAGGAAAAGTAAAAGCATTCATGCCCACACATCAGAGAAAAAATCGAGTGACAAGTAAAAAGTATATGTTAAGCTTGAGTCGAGTGGGAATTGACACCAAAAAGATGGAAAAGGAAGGGTTTAGCTCTTACAAAGATTTTTGTACTTAGGATAATGGAGCTTAAAATAATCCATTTCATCTAACCTTTACCCTAGCCATACATTATAAATTGTATTTAAGACTTATTGATTTTTGACTAAGTGTTAGCCTACATTAGTGGAGAGAGGAAAGAAAAATGAAGTTCTAGGGGGTTAAGTGTAGTCCATTAGTTATTCTAGTGGAAATTTCTTTGAAGTCATTGACCTCTATTAAAATGCCTTGCACACACACAAACACACATGAGATTTGCCCGAACATGATAAATTTGATGTTATACTTGTGTTTTGTCTTGAGTCAAGTCTTTGTCATAAACTTTAAGGATTTTAAGGGAATAATTAGTTTATTATTGATAGGTTTAATTTTTGTTCTATTTTGTTTGTTTGTTTTCTTTATTTTGCTCGAGACTAGTAAAATGTAAGTTTGAGAATGTGATAACTCTATAAAATAGAGTTATTTCACTACACTTGTTATTCCTATTTTGTGTAAAATCCTAGAGTTTGGAGTTAGAATTCAATTAAAATTAGTATTTTATCTAGTCTAGGTTGTTTAGGAGTTTGTAGGGTTTTAATTTGATTGGAGTTTTTTTTTTTTTTTTTTTTTAAATTTATGTCAAATGTCTTTGCAGTGTCCTAATCGAAGACAAAAAGGAAAAGCTTTGAAGACTCGCACTGCTACGTGAGGTACACTGGCATCATGGAGCCTGAAAGATGAATTAAAAGGAATCAAAATAGAGTGCTCTGTGCCGTGGCACCTGAGACCCAGAACTGCCTCATGCAAGTTAAAGAGTAAAGAGTCGCATCGTAATTTCACTGTCTTGGTCTGTGGAAAGAACTTGGCTAAGAATTTTTGAGCCAAGCCTTCCCACATTGTAATGGAGTTAGGTGGAAGTGATAGCAGCCAACTGTTTGCCATGTCTCGGAGTAAGAAAGGAAAGAGATGCAACCTTAGTGCATCATTCGAACCTCCTTTGAGCTTGAAAGTCTAGCAAAGCTCTAAAAAGCTTAAGAAGTGGGAGTTTAGAACGCCATTTGAAAATCCAACAAACTAATTCACTTGCTGAATCATTTGGATATGGTAGGCTTTATTTCAAAGTTGTTGGGTTGGATCGCCGACCTTTGAATGCTCGAATGAAGGCCTAGCACAAGAGAGATTGCATAGTCCCACAAAGACTTAGGTTCTTGATCTTTAGCCATTGTTGGCCTATGATTCAATGCTTGTGACTTTTCCTTCCTAAGTCTCTGTATATCCTATTGATTTCGGGATCGAAAGGAACAAGCTCCAAGCTTTGAGTTTGTCGCATGCACAATCAAAAGTACCGGAAAAATAAAAATAAAAATAAAAATAAAGTTTGAATTAAAACTAGAATTGATTGGTATTAATATTAACAATGTTAGAATAAATCCTCAGCAATAGCGCCAAAAACTTGTTATTGATTTTAATCACATAAGTGCACGTATCGTTAACAAGTAATAGAGTGATGAGTAGAGATCATTCCCATGAGGGATTAAGTCTAACAATAGTTAGGTACCAAAATTAACCAATCCTAATGTTATTCAAACGAATGAAACTTTAAGATTTGGGTTTATAACTAAACAAAACTAAAGCTAGTACATAGGAATGCATTGGAGAAAACCTAGAATTAGAATTTCCCTCAACACTTCAGTTGGATTATTATTGTCTTATTATGCTTAGTTATGGTACCGAATTATTAATGTAGGGTTCTTATTCAATTATAAGTATCATTCGAGTTGCTTATAATAATATCTCACATAACCAATTAATTATATTTCTATGAAAATTGAGTTAAGCAAGACTCAATAAGAATAGACCGTATATGGCTTCTATCCTACATATGAATTAAATTCAAAAAAAACATGCAAGTGAATTCAAACAAATGCTATCTTATTAAGACTAAACCTAAATTTCTTTTATCAAGGTTACTCTAAGTTACCACATCAATCTAAAAGATGGTCAAATCAATTAAAAGCATTAAGCATACAATAAAATAAATAACTCATGTATCAAACCCTAAGCAGTCAATAAATAACATAAAACCAAGCTACATGTTAAGGTCCGTTGCAATCCTAGAAAGAAAACTACTTCATGCTACTTAGTGTAAACATGAATTCAAATAAAGAAAACATCAAAGAAATACAAGGAAAGTAAGAGTAGAATGACAGAAAAACTATAAAGATTGTCAGTTTTCAAGCTTTAGCTATCCTTGCTCCTTTTACTCCTTGCACTCTTGATTACCTTTTAATCTCCAGAATTTCTTGCCTAAGTTGTGTGAATTAAATTTCCAATCTAATCCTCCTTAAATAAGATTAAAAAAAAAAAAAAAAATCAATTTAACCTCAATTTGGACTAAGAATAGGGCCGGTGCCTTATCCACACTTTTTTGGCAGTGCAACACTAAATTCCAGAGGAAGCCATCACAGTGGGCACTGTGGCGCCATGCTGCATCTTGTTTGGCACCTAGGTACCAATAGGCTCTGCTTGGTTCCTTTTTTCAAGAATTTTAGGGGCTATGGAACCCTTTTTTTATGGTTGTGGCGCTCGATCTGTAGGAAATCCTCATTTGCCTACAAGAGGTCTCCTTTAAGCATTAAACTCGCAAAACACACAAACTAAGTTAAGAACGAATAAAATTCAAAATTAAAGGCTAAATCCTAAGCACACTCAACTAGGATTCAACACCTTAATACTATTGACTCAACTAAGCGACAATCAAACTAAAACTCAAGAACATAACAAATAATATGAAAAAATGACATGTAATAAGGCTATTTCATAGATTTATTAGTTATACATTAAGTACCTTGAATTATTTTATTTATGGATTTCTTAGGGTTGGTATATGATTTATTCATTTCATTCCATGTTTAATGCTAATATTTATTAGCCATCTTTTAGATTGAATTAGGAATCCTAAATAAATTTGAAAAAGGGAATTTTGGTTTTTGATAACTCTTGAAAATATAGTTGTTTTACATCTTTTTACTCATAATATTTTAGCTATGTTCTAGAGTTTTAGTTAGCTTTTGCTTAGTTTAGTCAAATGTCCTTATCGTATTAGGATGATGAATCCTAGTTGATTTAGGTTTAGGTTAGGTGTTATATATGAGTTCTAACTTATATTAACTTAGCTTGTGTGTTTGAAAGGTCTAATGCTGAAAGGAGTCCTATTGGAAGTCAAATTGGAGTTGAATTTAGGCTCAAAATCACAAAACAAGCATGTTGCTGCCAGAAGCCCCTGAGCTGAGGCCCAAGAGGATTTATGCTAATGAGCTAGAGGATTCACTTTGAGGCGCTAAGGGGAGCACAAAGGTGCCATAAAGATGAGGTCATGACACCAAGCCCACTGCTAGGGTATAAAACTCGTTAATTTTGGAGGCCATGGTGCTAGGAAGCTGCAGCTGTAACTCCAGTGCGATTCATAGTCCGAATTGAAGTGAAATTGAAGGTTTTGAAGCCTATAAAAGATGGACTACCTTAGGGATTCAATATAGACAATTGGAGACATAATTAAGCTAAGATTTTCTAGAGAAAAGAAAGTCATTAAGAGTACAAAAAGGCAAAAGGAGCTTGGATGTTGAAGATTGAAGACTGACAACCTATCAATTTTCTATTATTCTACTCTTTCTTTACTTTTCTTGTATTTCTTTGATGTCTACATTATTTGAGTTTATGTCTACATTAGGTAGTATGAACTAGTTTATTCTCTAGGATTACAATTGAACTCAACATGTAGCTTGATGGTTTTTATTATTTATTGATTGCTTATGGTTTGATATATGCATTGTTTTTTTCATTCTATGCTTAATGCTTCTAGTTGATTATCTACCAATTAGATTGATGTGGTAAATCTTAACAAATTTGGAAAGGGAGTTTAGGTTTAGCCTTGAGTGATATTAACACTTGTTTGAACTCATTCATATGATTGTTTGAATTTAATTCATATATAGGATAGGAATATACCTGCATGCCTTGTGTACAATTAGGTATCTTAATGAGTTTTGCTTAATTTAATTCTTGTAGGAATATAGTGAATTAGTTAAGTGCGATATATATTTATAAGACATAGAAGTATGCTTATAATTATATTAGAACCTGAGGTTAATAATTTTATATAATAACTAATCATGATAAGATAATAATCAGTCAAGTGAAGTGTTGAGAGAAATTGTAATTCTAGGCTTTTATCCATTAAGTCTCTTGTTTAATTTGTCATTAGTTAGTCTTAGTTTAAATTAGATTTTTCTATTATAATTCATTTGTTTGAATAAGATTAGGATTGTGTTAATTTTAATACTTAGCTAGATATTAGTAACGAATTATACTTTACTTACTCTATATTACTTGTGGATAGTACGCATTACGTAGGTAAAATCCATTTCAAGTTTTTGGCACCATTGTTGGGGAATTATTTTACTAATTTTAGCTAATATTAATACCAACCAATCTTAGTTTTAATTTGAACTTATATATATATATATATATATTTATTTTATCTTTTCAATTGTATTTTATTGTTTGTTTTGCGAGGTACTCTGAAGATGTTTGCTTAATATATTAACCTTACATGTTTTGCTCAATTTGACTTTGAAACAATCGAAGAGGCTTGGGAGAGGTTCAATTACATGTTGAGCATATGTCAAAGTAATGACCTACCAATATGGTTTTAATTGCATATATTTTACAATGGTTTGCATGATAAGACAATGAGAATGGTTGATAGGCTAGCTGGTTGAAGTTTCATGAATCTAAAAAAGGACAAAGCTTATAAGTTGTTGGAGACCTTAGCTAAGCCTCTTAATCTTTTGAGTGAGTCTACATCAAGTGAGAATGAGCTTACACCAAGTGAAGAGCCTATGGAGATATTTCAAGACTAGGTATAACATTCCTTTCCTCCATGTATTCAAATCATAGAAGTTGAATCACATGAGAAAATTCTTGCTGCCTAACCTATTGAGCATAATTTGGTTAAAGAAGAGGAAGCAGATGATGAAATCCATGTTGACCAAATTATTGAGTCTCAATTGGTTATTGAAGAAGACTCTTATAAAGAGGAGCTAACTCAAGACATACTTATTGAAGAAAAACCATAACCTTTCAAGTCTAACATAGCCACTAAATTTTACATATATGAAGATCCTATGTGGCCAACTTCTCCACCATCTTCCAATACCAAGCAAGATTTTTAAAGCCTAGTGATATTGACCACACGAGTCAATCATTTCAATATATTGCCAAGCTTGAGGGCATATTAAATCAAGACCCATATATAGTGTTATATGACACTTTCTGTCTTTTTCTTTTTAATTTATGTTTTAATTCTTATTAAATGTTTTTTTATAGCAAGTATATCATTTTTTACCACCTTCCAACTCAGGCGTACTAAAGATGACAATGACAAGGATTGATGTTCTCACCACCTTGCTTCATTAACAAGGGAGTTTTTCTTATCCTTATCCTTTCTATATATATATATATATACATATATATTTATTATTATTAAGTTTAGAGCATGTCTTAAGTTTGTGGGAGGGTTTTATTGGTGTACTTGTAGTTTTTAGTCTTTTCCTTGAGATGTTTTATGCTTTTTTGATGATTTCTCAATCCCATGATAATATTGTGGTTAATTGTGATTTTGACTTTTGAAAAAATATGGGCATGATTTGAGTTTTTGTTAAATTCTTGTGTTAGTAACATTGTTAGGATGTGATTTCCTAACTTTATGCACTTGATCTTTTACTTAGACTTAAACATGTTTATTTAGAGCTGGTTTATGTTTAAAATTCTAGAATTTGTTTGATTCTCTCTTGAGGTGAAATCCTAGACAATACTAAGTTAAGGACATGATTTAGGCCATCTTTGGACCGTTTGTGCTTTTCATGGCAACCTTAATATATTGTATCCCTAGTTTACCCCATGAGCTTATTTGACATTTTCTTGTTCATCCACATTAAATTTTCCACTAACCCTTCTTAATTTCCTTTTGCATCCTTCCCTTTTAAGCATGTTGATCTTTCTAGGAAGATTACAGAGTTAAATGATGGAGGAAAAAAAAAAAAAAAAGTGAACCGGTGGAGATAGAAAAAAAGAAAAGAAAAAGGAAGGAGTTTATTTGTGCTCCATGTTTACCCTGTTCTTCATTGTAAAATGATTTAAGTTTTGGGGGTGTTCCATTGTGTTGTTAAGAAGAGAATTTGTGCTTCATGTATTAAGGAAGTTTTTCTTACCTTATGCACTTTGTTGTAACATTGAGGACAATGCTAATTTTAAGTTTGGGGGTATGGGAATTCTTTTGAATTATGATCAAAATTCCTTCAAATTGTGATGAAAAAAAAAAAGGTGTGAATTTGTAGGAGATTAAAGAAAGTTGAAACAAAGTATGGGTGTATTACTTGGGATGTGAAGGGAGTTCTAACAAAGGTCCTAGAATGAATAATGTGTTTAGGGTAATTTTCGAGCCTTATGAATTTCCTTTATCATACCATTACCCTAGCCTTACATTACAATCTTTATAAAGTCCTAATGATCCTTGACCAAGTGTAGTCTATATTAATGGAGAGAGAGATGAAAAGAAAACTTATGGGGTTTGATTGCTAATTTCATAGACATAAATTTATCTGAATTGTATTAAAGTTCTAGGTAAAAAGATCATGCACACACACTGTAGAAATCCATTCGAGAATAAAAGCTTGAATTGAATCATAAATTTTCATGATTACCTATGATTGCCCTTAAGTCAATAGTTTTAAAAATATATATATTTAAGGATACTTTGAAAATCATTGAATTAGTGTGATTCATCTCTTTCTTGTCAGTTTTCATTTTCGTTTTCGTTTGTGTTTTTGTTTTTGTTTTGCTTGAGGACTAGCAAAATAATAAGTTTGGGGGAGTGATATCTTGAAAATATAGTTATTTTACATATTTTTACTCATATTATTGTAGCTATGTTCTAGAATTTTAGTTAGTTTTTGCTTAATTTTAGTCAAATCCTAGTTAAAGTCCTTATCATATTAAGATGATAAATCCTAGGTTAATTTATGCTTGGATTAGGTGTTTTATATGAGTTCTAACTTGTGTATTTGGAAGTTTTAATGCTTAAATGAGTCCTATTAAAAGTCAAATTAGAGTTGAATTCGGGCTTAAAATTGCAAAAATTGCAAAAATTGCAAAAATTGCAAAAATCGTAAAAATTTCAAAATTGCAAAAATCGCAAAATAACATGTTACTACTAGAAGCCCCTACACTGAGGCTCTAAGGTAAGCGGTGAGGCACCATAAAGATGAGGCCACGGTGCCAATCCCACTACTAGTGTAACATCCTCTAAAATAATACTTAATTTAATTATAGTGTGTGTGAATATATATTATAAATTGATAATTAGGTTTTAAATTTAATTGATAAATTTATATATGTTAATTTATGTATTAAGTATAGAAAACATGATAAAGTACATGTAAATGTTTGATATGTATGAAATACCTGAGTGCTTAAATTAGGAGTTCATGAAATATGATGAAAATATAATATAGAACATAAAAATATCTTATGGGAGGAGGAGAATATGTGAGGCCTAAAATAAAGAAAAATATATAAAATATATATACTTGCATGAAAAGGAAAACATGGGAAAAGAAAAAAATCATAAAATATTTATAATTGAATAAGAAGGAAAACATAGGAATTTAAGATATAGGTGTGAAAATCTCGTTGGTTGAAATTGTAAGATGTGTAAAGTATAATAAATGAAGCGCCTATGTGTAGGGATGTGAAAAGTGGAGTAATAAATAGAGGTATATGCATAGGAATGAGAGTGTAACAAGAGGATGTATAATGATTAGAGGATCTAACTAGATAATAGAATTGGACAAGTGGAATTTAAAACACTGTGGAAAGTAAAATTGACAAGTGGAAGGTAAAATTGTAAATATTGGGAAAAAGAAGGGTAAAATGGGAAATCAGTCTCCTGTCTTTCTTCTTGAATCTTCAAGTGAAATCGTGAGCAAGAGAGAGTTTAAAAGGGGGGAAAGGGTGACCGAAAACAACACTAAGGAGTTCTAGAGGAACAATAAAGAGAGACTTTGTAGGAGTTTTAAAGGAAGAGTGCAAAGCTAAGACATGTATCATGTATTTCCTTATCTTATTGTTTTCATTAAACTTGAAAATCTTCTTTTTACTCTTCAAAACACTTCCTTGAAATGGCATATATAATGAGAAATTAGCTTGTGTGTGATTGAAAATATGATATGTGAGGATTTTGCATGGTTTAGCACTTGTAGCATTATCTTAACAATATGTTAGCTCAAGTTCACCAAGCACCTAAGAAGTTACTCAAACCATAGTATGGATTCTACTAATGAGGTGGTACAAAGAGTGTACTAAAAGTCCTTGTAAGGCAAGCCTCGGTTTGCATATTGGGAAAGAAATGGCTATAACGGAAAAGTGCTTGCATAGAAAACCTTGCATTTCTCTTATTTCTAAACTACACATCAACTATTCTTAAAGTATAATGCATGATATATGTTGAGATTTTTGTCTCATGATTTCAGAATGTTAATATGCAGATTGATAAGTACTCGGATCTTGTGTGGCAAACATGATCATAGTTGTTCTTGTGTACAATTATGCGTTTTATTCTACGATGGATGGAGGGGAAATGTATATGGAGGAAGTTTGGGAAGCATGGGAAAGTGATTATGGTGAAGGGGACGGTGATGAATTTCTACCTTTAACTATAAGTTAGGAGTCTAACTTTTAAATAGGTAAATCCCTTAGAACATCAGGTTGTAATAGTATAAACAAAAATTGTAAAAGTGTGCCTAGGTATTTACTTACATATAAGTAGCTTTATAAGTTGAAGACTCTTTTGGAGGATGGCCTTAGTAAGGATGTAAAGGCTCCTCATAACAAATAGTTAATGCATAAGCTAAAGTAATGGAATAGTAGGCATGGGGCCGAGTCTCCATGTTGTTTAAATGGATGTTCTACACTTAAATTCTTGACAATGGTCTTGGAAAATAGGGCTACTAAAATCAAAGACTTAGGATCCCCAAAAATGAGTAGATCTTGGATTTAGATTGACTAGCAAAGTAAGTATGGATCTAGCAATTAATCATACAATATGTAATATACATGTAATGGCTTACTTGTGCAATAAATTTTTATATAGAGAAATATATATATATAAATAGGTATTCTACTCTTTTATAATAAGAAAGTACTCAAGAAAGTAAAAGTTAAGAATTTGATGGATTAAATTGATAATGATATAAGGAATACACTTTACCATTAAGTTGTAAGTTACAAGCAATTAAGTATATGGAATAAAATATTATATAATAGAAATTAATATCAAATTTAAATTGAGTGAGATATATGTATACATAAAAGAAAAGAAAAATTGGTTACTACCACCTTAAGACTTTTAATTAGTCCATTGAATATTTGTAAATAAATCTATAAGGACATTAAGTGTTATAGCCAGGGTCCAAAACTCGTCAAATTTCGAGGCCACAGCACCAGTACGATTTCTAGTCTGAATTGAAGTGAAATTGAAAGTTTTAAAGCCTATAAAAGAGGGATTACCTTGGGGATTCAATATAGACAATTGGAGACACAATTAAGCTAATATTTTCTAGACAAAAGGAAGCCATCAAGAGTGCAAGAAGGCAAGAGGAGCTTGGATGTTGAAGATTGAAGACTGACAACCTATCAATTTTCTATTATTCTACTTTTTCTTTACTTTTCTTGTATTTCTTTGATGTCTACATTATTTGAGTTTATGTCTACATTAGGTATCATGAACTAATTTATTCTTTAGGATTACAATTGAACTCAACATGTAGCTTGATGGTTTTTATTATTTATTGATTACTTATGGTTTGGTATATGGATTGTTTATTTCATTCTATGCTTAATGTTTCTAGTTGATTAGCTACCAATTAGATTTATGTGATGAACCTTAACAAACTAGGAAAAAGGAGTTTAGGTTTACCCTTGAGTGATATTACACTTGTTTGAATTCATTCATATGATTGTTTGAATTTAATTAATATATAGGACAAGAATATACCTATATGCCTTGTGTAGCCAATTTATGTATGATCTTAATGAGTTTTGCTTAACTTAATTCTCATAGGAATATAGTGAATTGGTTAAGTGAGATATCTATTTATAAGACATATGAATATGCTTATAATTGAATTAGAACCCAAGGTTAATAATTCTATACCATAACTAAGCATGATAAGATAATAATAAGTCAAGTGAAGTGTTGAGGAAAATTGTAATTCTAGGCTTTTATCCATTAATTCTCTAGTTTAATTTGTCATTAGTTAGTCTTAGGTTAAATTAGATTTTTCTATCATAATTCATTTGTTTGAATAAGATTAGGATTGTGTTAATTTTAATACTTAACTAGATATTAGTGAAAATTCCTCATGGGAACGATGCTCAACTTACTCTATAGTGTGTTGATTCGATAACTCTAGAATAATAGAGTTATTTCACTATGATTTTAATTCATATTTGATCATAATCCTGATATTTTGAGTTAGAAAACTAGTCAAATATAGTGCCAGAGTTGTTTTAGGTTATTTTTAGGAGTTTTGTAGAGTTTTTATCTTAATTAGGAGTAGTTTTTTGAATTTTGGTATTTAATTTATTTTAGGTGTCCTTGTAGTATCCAAGTTCGAATTAGAGAAATGAAGCAACTCAACTAGGCACCGCAGCACTGCATAACATGAGGCAAGCGATGCCTTAAAAGGAGGAATTTGAGGAAAAAGGTAGAGAGGACTTAGCCATGGCAGCACTAAATTGAAGCTGCAGTGCTCATACCAAGAGAGAAAAATCAAATGAGTCAGGGAGTTGGAAGCTGCGATGCTTGAAGAAGGAAGCCGCAGTGCCAAAGTGAGGACGACTTTTATAAACCAACCAAGGGATTGGCTTCATAATGCCTATGAATGTGAAGACGTGGCATGATACAAGACGAGTCCTATTAAGATTATACAAACCCTGTGACGCCAGTAGTGCCATATATTCCTGAGCTATAGCGCTTGTACGGATTCTTAGGATTCTATTTTAAATCAAAAAGGAGGAAAAAGCCTATAAATAGAGGAGCAAGGCTAAGATTGAGAGATATACCAAAGCTCGTGATAGAGAGTGCTAAGGAGCTGAAAGAGATTCAAAGAGTGACAACTTCTAGTTTCTATTTTTTCTTCTTCTTCTTATTTTCTATTTACTTGTAATGGCTTTGTCATTAGTTTTTATGTTTTCAGTAGTTAGTATGGAATACTCATATTTTAAGGGTAACGACTAAACTCACATTTAGCCGATGTGGCTTTAGTTTTATTTTAATGCATGTTTTAGTTTTAATATTTATATTGCCTTGTTTTTAATGCTTCTAATTGCTTGATCACTAGTTAAATTGATTAGGAATTTCGAATTTGACTTAGAATAGTCAGTTTTGAGATTAGCCTTAGGTGATATAGCTTATCTTTGGATTGTTCATATGATTTGGATAATCTTATTGGTTTTAGAGATAAGCATATACACTTTTACTATAAGTAACCAGGAGATTGGTTCTTAATGAGTTTGCATTAGAATAATTCTCGTAGGAATATAGGGAATTAGACTAAAGGGAATATATAATTGCTAGACATAGGAGTATGCTAGTAATTGATTAAGAAATATGGGTTAATCTTAGCTAATGCATGAATTGATTTGAATTAAAGTTATTAAGGTGTGGTGTGAGGGATATCGTGAACCTAGATTTAGTTTTAATATTTTTAAATCAAATTTATCTATGAATTTTTATTTGGCTTGATTAAAGTTAAGCTGTATCATAGTGGTAATTGGCATAAAAAATAACTATTCCTCATGGGAACGATTTCTACTTGTTACTATTTGAGGACGATACGTGCACTTGCATTTTGTATAATTGCCTATCATTGATTAAATGAAATATTATTATGAGTAATTTGGAAAATGCATATAATTGATTAGAACCCTAGGTTAATAATTCATTATAATAACTAAGCATGGACAAGATAATAATAATTCAAGGGAAATGTTGAGGGAAGTTGTGATTCTAGGTTTATCTTTATTGTATTCTAACTCTTATTTAGTTTTAATTTGAAATAGTGTAATCAACTCAAATTCATTCGTTTGAATGAATTTAGGATTGTTAATTTTAGTACTTAGCACACTATTAGTATTAATTCATCGTGGGGTCAACACTCTACTTTATCACTTTATTACTTGTTAATAATACATGCACTTGTGTGAATAATATCAACAACAAGTTTTTAGTACTGTTGCCGGAGAATTATTTTACTAATTTTAGCTAATATTAATACCAAGCAATCTTAATCTTAATTCAAATTTTTATATATTTTCATTTTAACTTTATAATTCTATTTTATTGTTTATTTTTATGAAGATACATTGAAGATGTTTAATGAATATATCATCACAAGTTTCACTCAATTTGACTTGGAATCATTCCAAGGTACTAGACAAAGGTTCAACTACATGCTTCTCATGTGTCCAAATCACGACCTACCAAAATGATTTCAACTTCACATATTTTACAATGGTTTATTACAACGCGGTCCCCAGGGTACCACCACTTCTCACTGTACACGCGTCAAATGATGAGATGTATTTCACTCTAACCCCCCTGATCGCTTTGACCAATATTGGTTCTTTTTCTTTTCTCCGGGTCCCACCATCCAATCAAAACCCCGTTACCTTTATTAATTAGGCGTGCAGTGACATCGTATAGAAGGTTCACATGCTAACTAAGGTTAAGAAAGTCACCAATCAGAAATGGAGATGGTTCTCTCTGCAACTTTCTCTTTCTTGCTTGTTGTTGGCTACCATGATTTGACTCACGTATTTCCCGTTTATAGCCAGTCACATGCTTCCTAGTTTGTTCTTTCTCATTTGTTTTTTTTTTTTGGTATTTTGTTCTTTCTCATTTTTTAATACGTCACATTTTTTTTTTTTTTTTTATGGTCACAATTTATTAAAAGCTGTATTTCTAAATTGCATTTTTATTTTTACAATATTAGTATACTAGCAAACACTTTTAGATATATATATATATATTTTTTATTAAAAATTTCATATTTTCAATTCCAGTACAACTTTCTCTCTATTTTCCCTCTCCTAAAGAGAGATCATTCTTTTTCAATTTCTCTACTAGATTGTTTAGAGCATGGCATAACATTGGGATTCACTAGAAAACTCTAATTAAGTTAAAAGTTATCAAAAATTAGGAAAAAAAATAAAGAAAAAACTAAAACAACATTTTGACACACTCCAAGCTTCTTCTCTTCCTATCCAATCCATTCATCACCATCCCATCTTCCGTATCCACGGCTTCAAAGCTCCAAAACCTTCTCACAATAAACCCAAACCTGGTAGCCCCTATTTTAAAGTCAAATTTGACCAAACTCTAAGGTCTTCTCTTCTGAAATGATCCTCCGAGTTTAGGGGTGGTCCTTAGGAAACCTGAAATACACAAAAGAAATGGAAGGTCGAGCATTGCCCGAGATCTCTCTCCGAAGCCCCAGCCAGTGAAAGGGAGAGCTAGGAGTTTGTTTGCGAGAGAGCTCGAGAGCTTACCTTGGCTTAAGGGGATTCTATTTATAAGGGAGTGTTAGGCCTTAGTCAATTGCTGTATTAACACCTATAAATTTTAATCTAGACAATCTACTTTAGTAATAAATTGTATCTTGAATTATTCAACAACTCTAACACGATCGATAATGTTGGATACAACATCTACCCATATTCCCGGAACAAGACATACTTGTCTCAAGAAGCCATAGGATATTCGTCCTCTTTATTAAGAATGATAAATTTTTTATCTATCATTCATCTACCTTCATATGTTTCACTACATGTCAATAATCACCCATGTATTATCCTTATTACAGGATAAGAGGAATCACATCAAAACACATAAATTCACATATTAGGGAATAAGATAATCTTAAGTGAAATGATCACTTACACCACCAACATTTTGAGAATTTCCATTGACACGTGAGTAAAAACTCCACATGGTTTCTCTTCTTGGGTTAATTCAGTATACTTGTTCAACTAACAAGCACCCATATGTTTGTCTCAGGATCTCTATGCTTATAGTTTATGAGATCACTGCTCTATTTATAAGAGAATGACACAATATATATGTTAGTCTCGAGGAATCATCAGTATCCCTAATCTTGATGATTCATAGAATAAGAATACTTTTAAAATAACACTTTATGTATGCATATCTCACAATTATAATCAACATCATAATTATGCATACACAGTATTTATTATAAGGACTTTATATATCATTGTACTAAATCTCATTTAAAAAATATAATAAACAATGCCTAATAAATATTATTACATGCATTAAATACAAATAAAGTGTCATTACAACCAACCATTGATTGATTCTTGAACATTAATACTAACAGTATCTATAAGAGTTAGTGCAGTAAGTTAGGGATGTCTAATAGGTGGTTATGATAGTAGTGGCTTGGTCATGGAGTTAAACATGACGATAGTGGCCCAGTCATGGTGCTAAACATGACGAGAGTGGCCTAGTCACAGGGCTAAATATGACAAGTGTAGGGCCTTATCAAATGGCTAATTGTGACTATTAGCGATATCCTAGCTTATGCATTATTCTCTTTACCATTTTATGTAGTAAGTTGAGAAGAATGTGTGAAGAGTACAGTTCATGAATATTCATGATTAATTATTATTTATATACATTATGATAGTTTAATTTTTATTTACTGAGTTATGAAACTAATAAATTATATATTTGTTTGTCTTTTTAGATAAATAAGTCCAAAATTCATAAAGCTTTGGGGAGCGGAAGGATAATTGCTCACAATTTATTCTCCTTTACTATTGGAACATGTCTTGTTGAACTTTTTTATTTTCTTGGATTTAGATGTTGTGTTTACCAATAAAAAAGAACATGAGTAAAGTAATCTAGATGAATATTGAGAGATTTTCTTAGAAATTTATGAATTGTTAGATTATCGATTATTGACACTTTTATACCTTTAAGGATGATTTAAGTGTAGTTATTAAAAGGCCTTGTAAGTTTTATTTGGTAATGACAAGTGAAACTTGTGGACGATTACTCTTCCAAACAGTATATTAGAAAATAGGGGCATGATATGCTTTCTTCGCTGATTCCAATTGTGAGTAATGATGGTTTTTATGTGGAAGAGCCTTTAGTTTTACCAAATACCACTATGGGCTTCCATTCCCTTCTCCTTTTGAATAGGTAAGTCTTCTTCTTATTAGCATGGTTTCTTTGTTAATTTTCTTTTGACTTATTCTCTGTGGTATAGCGACCATTATCTTTTAGGGAGCGATACTTAAAGATGATTCAAGCTCAGAAAGTGAAAGTGACTTCTCTTTTATGTACGTCAGTATGGGTGTTGATGTTATAAATTCCAGGCGTGGGTTATTATTAATTGTATGATTTTGGTTTTGATAAAAACGAGTTTAAGGTTTAGTTCAATTGAAACAGGCTGATAAGAGCCCATTTGGTTTATGTGATCATTCGGATAGGGCTCAAGCACACCTCTTTGTGTTACATGTGGATTAATAGTAAATATAGGCAAAGTATCTTAAGAAGTCTTTAATAAGAGGACTCTTAGGGTTTGATTATAAATAGGTTATGTTCCCTCTCCTCTCTTAGTCAGTGTATCTTGCCCTGGTAAAAGCTGTCCAGTAAATAAAGAGTATGGAGAGAAAAACCTAGTTGTCTCATGATTTAATCATGGTGTGCTTAATTAAGGATTCATCTATTCCGTTACTATGACTCAATCAAGTACATGAATTTATAATTATTATGGTCTAAATTCATGTATTAAATTTTCTATGTGATCCTATAATAATATTACATGTGGTATCAAAGTTGGATATACATGAAATTAGAACCCTAAAATTTATTTAATTAACATAAAATAATAGGGTTCATTTAAGTCAGTTTTTTAAACTAAAAAATTGAAACCTTAAATGTCTGAGGTTGAAATTGAAATGTTGAAGGTTTTATTCCTCTTTGATATATCTTTAATTTAATATGTGGTTTGTATGATTTTATCAACTATAAGTTGAGAATTTTGAATTTCAAGATTCGGTTTGATATAAAATTGAATTTAATTTTTGGATTTGAAAAATTATTATTTCATGTTGTTTTGATCGATTAAGATCATAGGTTTTGCTTTATAATGTGTTATTATACATCATTAGAATCTATTCAATGAGTTTAATTTGTACTATTTTTGAGAAATTAGACTGAAACCCTTTTGAAATTAAGTTAGGGTTCATAGCATAAGAATTTCAATTGATAGACATATTCTCTTGATAATACTTGAAATTGTTATAGGGTTATTTTTAGAATACTAATTTTAAAACCAAGGTAAAAAAAATTTGAAAAAAGGCATAGATGTGGAATGAAATTAGGAATTTTTAGAAACGAGTCACTTCAACTCGTATATGCTCTAGACCGAGTTAAGTTTACTCGGTTAGAGGTTGAAGAAGACTTCACCCATGGTTGCCATTCCCCACTCGCTCCAAAGGGAAAGAGGAGCACCTGCCAACCTCCAGTGGTCTTTTCCATCCTAAATTTTTGTGGTATTTTTTATTTAAAATTTTCAATTTTTTGGTATGGTTAGATTTGAAAAAATTATGTGCATAAAAGTATATTATTAATGAATGATATTTTGTTATGTTTAAAACTAATATAATTGCACATATATAATTGTTAAGGCTTGTTGAATTTTCATGTTTTATATGTTATGAAACTGAAAACAGTAGGTACTCTCCCTAGTTAGAGCTAAATATTATCGTACTTTCATGTTTTTAAAACATGTGTTAGTAAAAACTTTTGTTTTGATTCAATTTTGTTTAAAGTTTGTAACATGCATTAAGTGATCTTTTGAGATACTCTTAAATAGTATTTCAGCTGGTAAGTATAAATTTTGAGTAATTAATTTTCTCAGCTTGAGAAATTCCTAGAGGTTTATATAGGTTGTTGCCACCAAAGTCGTCTATCTATATAAATTTGTGGGATGTTGTGAAAGCTATAGTACGAGATGTTTCTTAATTTATTGTATATAATTTCTTACTTAAAGGAAGTTATTATATTCTTTAATTTTGGAAAATACATGAAACATGTGGTTTGGGGTATACCGGCTTAGAAGGTTTATCTGCTCAAAGGGGGATAGATTTTTCGAAAGCTAGAATGCTCTAATCTTGGTTTCATGGGTTGATAATGAGATCCTAATAGCATATCGAGCACTCTTGCACCGAAGATGAATGGGGCTAAGCGATCTAGCCGAAGTTGTGGGATGTAAAAATGCATTGGTAGGGAAGCGCTCTGCCTTAGAAGGAAGGACCCGCATGAGCATTTACGTTCTCTGTCCAAATGGGAGTACTGTAATGATTCACTTTGGATTCATGCAGAATAAATTTTTATTCTCAGTTTTTAATTACTCAAAGTGTTTGACATGTTACATTCTTGGCCTAGAAGATTTATCTTCCCAAAGAGGATGAACATTTCGAAAGCTAAGGTGCTCCTATGTTTGTTTTCAAGGGTTGATCATAAGATCTTAATGGTATTTTATATTCTCTACTCAAAGAGGAAGTTTGTAATAATGCGACTTAAACTCATGTAAAATAAATTCTTGTTCTTAGTTACCCATTTTGTTTGAAATATTGCACTCTCAGCTTAGAAGGTTTATCTACCTAAAGGGAATGAACTTTTCAAAACTTGAGATGCTCTTATGTTTCAATTTCATGGGTTGAATGTGACATCCTAATGGCATGTTACATTCTCTAGCCCAAAGGCGAGTTTGTAATAATGCGCATTGGAATCATGTTGAATAAGTTTTTATTTTTGGTTATTCAATACCCTGATAGTTTGGCATGTTGCATTCTTTTATTTTGCATCATCTCATTTGTTGTTAACAACAATACTACTTCCATTGAATTGTTGATTAGGTCAAATTTTAAGCAATGGAAAGAAGATATTGAGTTTGTCTTGAAAATTATGGACATAATTCAACCATGTGTGTTGATCTTGTTGCTCTTCATGTTGTTGGCAGTAATACTTAAAAATAAGTTTTTGAATTAGGGGGGAGATTTAATAGGTTAAGCCTAATCTGCCTTAAAATATCCATCTCTTAAAACCTCATATGTGGTTTGTCTGAAACTGAAGATGACCTTTAATTTTGTCAGTTCAAATGTAGTTTTAATAATTTCAAGTTAAGTTGAAACATACTTATCATAAGAAATCTCAAGATACTAAAGGGCATAGTAATGGTTAAAAGCCTAATGTAGGTGGTTCTAAGACTATCATGAAAATAAACCTAATGTGCTTCTAGTACAATAAGAAAGGTCATGTAAAGGCATATTGCCTTAAATTCATGTCTTGGTTTAATAACCAAGAAATATGTTTGAAAACAAAAGAAAGCCAAGTTAATAAAGGGTAAAACTTTGAGTCATGAATGATGTCAATGTGTATTCATTTAAGTCGCATTTTCATGGTTCGAAAGTGATTCTAAAATGGTTGGTGGAATGTGATTTTAATTTCCTCATTATACAAAATGGTCATTTTATTTTTAATTTTAAAGTTAAAATGCTTTAAATTCTAAAATTATTAGTGGATGTGTTTAACTTCTCCAAATATAATACTCTTCATTTCATATTAAGAAAACTTATTTCCAAAATATTTCTAATTAAAGAAAAATCCTAAATGTTTTGGTTTGCAAGTCTAAGTCAAATTTTAAGGGGAAAACTCATAAAGGATGTTATTCCCTCACTTGTTTTTGGAAACTTATGGTTTTGGGTTAATTACGTCAAGAATAAATTGACCAAAATAGTGAAAAATGGGGAAAACCAATAGTTCAAGTCTCTTAGAGATTTTTCACACTAATTTCAGTGAACCTTATTCCACCATTTGACACAAAAAGAAAGTTGTTTTTATCATTTTTATTAATGAATTTTCCCGTCTTGGTTTTCTTTACTTGATTAAGAAACAATCTGATTGTCTTGAAAATTGTAAAATTTTCAAAATTGAAGTTGAAATACTATTAAGGAAAGTTATTAAAACTTTAAAGTTTGATCGTGATGGTAGTATTATCGCAAACATGATATTGATAGACAACATATAAGATTGTTTGATAGGTACTTACTACATTGTGGGTTTGTAACCTAATATACCATGTCTGGTAGCCTTGAACAAAGTGTTGTGCTTGAAAGGTGTAATAGTACCTTTAAGAACATGATTGGAAGTATGATGAATATGTCAAACTTCCCTGAATACTTTTGAGAAGAAGTCCCTAAATTGGCTTGTACATCCTTAATGGGGTTCCTATTAAATTAGAGTTTAAAACACATTTTGAGTTGTTGACTAGAAGAAAATTTAGAGTGAACCATTTTCGTGTCTAAGAGTGTCAAACTGAAATAAGTATATATAACCCAAAATGAGAAGAAAATCAACTCTATTTCTGCTCACTGTTACTTTACTAGTTATCCAGATCACTATAAGGGATACAGGTTCTATCTGGGTGTGGAACCAAGATAGTAGTATCTCACACCGCTAAGTTCTTAGAGTTTGATTTGTTGAGTTGAAAAGGTGTTCAACTACTAGTAAAGAAAAGAAAAATAAGTTGGCATCGTTAATTTACATATCTTGGCAAAAACAACATCACTTGTACATGTGATGATAACCGGTGATGAGAAGAAGTTAAGAATAATTGATATTGCATCACCCGTTCTAGTTAAAATTGTAGAACTTGTTTTTGATGTAGTTCTTCAACATTAGAATATAGTTGCACAAGAACCTTTCTCTAGCTCGCTATTAGGAATGTGGATTGATGCCATGTGAGATATGATGCAATCCATAATAAGTAATGGTGTATAGGAGTTGGTTGAACTTCCATAGTGTTCTATATTCATTAGGGTGCAAGTGGGTTTATAATACTAACAATAAGAATAATTCAAAATGGGAGATTGAGTATTTCAAAGTAAACTGAGGGTTTTCACTCAAAGAGAATGTGTGCTCTTAGTGAGATTTTCTCTCATGTCTCAACTAAAATAATAATATAATAATAAATAAAATTCTTTTGGGTGATCATGGCCTTAGTGACCTTATTTATCAACCTTGAGTTATTTCAGATGGATGTGAAAACATATTTCTTGAATGGAAACCTTATAAAGCATTTTCATATGGTGAAGGTTTAAAATATAAATGAGGTAATAATATTATTTTTAGGTTTAACAAATCTATTAAATGGATCTCATACAAGTATCTTGATAATGGTTCTTAAAATTTTGATGAGGTAGTCATATCTCTTAGTTATGTTGAGAATAAGGTTGATAAATGAATATACCTTAAGGTCAGTAGGAGCATGTTTATCATATTCTAATAATGGTTAATGGGATCTTGCTTGTTGTCAATAATGACATTGATTTATTTCATGAGGCAAAGTTGTTGTTGTAAGACCTTTGACATCAAGGAACTTGGAGAGACATCTTTTTTTCTTTGTATTAATATACACTAACAAAGTCTAAACTTTTGTTAGGTCTTTCCTAGTAAGCCTATATTGATCGAGTGTTGAGTAGGTTCAATTTACGTAAATGCAAGTCTGAGGATGTACCTGTTGTCAAGAGTGACAAGTTTAGTTTAAATAAGTGGCTTGTTAATATGTCTCATAGAAAGTCCGTGAGAAATGTGCCTTATGCTAGTGTAATCAGAAGTTTGTATGTTTAGGTTTGTTACTAGGCCTGACATTGCTTTTGTAGTGGGAATTCTTGGCACAGTTAAACCCAAGATCAGAACATTAAGTTATGAAATATTTATAGAAAATCAAAGTTTTTATGCTATTGCATCAAATGATTAATTACCATAAATTAATTAGTTACTATGATTCTGACTTTGCTAGCTGCAATGATGATCTTAAATCCATTTCAGGATATATTTTCATGTTAACTTTGGGAGTTGTATCTTGGAAATGTTCCAAGCAAAAGCTTCTTTCACTATACAAAGTGAGTTTATTACTTGTTATAGAGTATCCAATATGTGGTTGAAGAATATGTTAACTTATCTTTGTGTAGTTGTCTCGATTTTTAAACTGCTTAAGATGTATTGTAACAATAGTTCTATTGTGTTCGTCTTAAAGCACAATAAGATTTCTACTACATTGAGAGTCGATGACTAGGAATTTTGTGAAAAAAAATAAGACATTGTGTTAGAACATATTGATACAGAAAACTGTTGGCAAATTCTTTAACCGAGGAACTTAGGATTGAGGTTTTCAAAAGTCATGTTGATAACATGAGTATTATGGAATCCTTAGATGTTTTTGGTTAGTGAGAGTTTGCTTTGTTTTGTTCAAACTAGTTAGCATATTATGTATGCTATTTTGTGACCCAAGTTTTATTTACATTCTTGTTGGATGGTGTGTTATGTTGATGAAAATAATAATTAGTGCCATTATATGATTAATATTATATGTGCATATATGGTTATTTGACATGTCATTGCATTAAAATCTTAAGACTTAGTGTCTGTCTTAAGTATGAAGATTTTGTCAATTTGGAGGTATGTCTTAAAACGGCACTAGTTGAATATCTTGAGATGTTGGTTGAGACATATAAGCTTAAATTAAGCTTTTGTGATTTCTAGTGCTTCTTGGAAGCATATAGTTTTTAATGAAATCACCCAGATGACTGACAATGAAAATAGCATATATTGATCACTGTTAGATGATATTTTCTAACTATATTATCACATCTAGATCCCTTGTAGATTAGGTTGTTGGCATTTTTAACCATGGATTGTTCTTGTGTTGTTTAATGGGCACAATAATTGCCATGATTCGATGTTGATAACTTAGTTAGGCTAGATTGTTTAAGGTGTGTCTCAAGACCTAAGTTTTTAAAAATTGTGGCCACAAAAAAGTTATACCTTGCCTGAGAATTGTTTTCTAAAATACTTTCAAAATTTTAAAACTATAATTAATATTGTCTAAGTGGGAGAATGTTAGAAATTCCATGTGTGGGCTGTCATTAATTGTATGATTTTGGTTTTGATAAAAAAACGGGTTTAAGGTTTGATTCAAATGAGATAGGCTGGTAAGAATCCATTTGGTTTATGTGATAATTTAGATAGAGCTCAAGCATACCTCTTTGTGTTAGATATGGATTGCCAGTCAGTGTAGGCTGGTACCTTAAGAAGTCTTTAATGGGAGGACTCTTAGGGTTTGATTATAAATAAGCTAGGTCCCCTCTCCTCTCTTAGTCAGTGTATCTTGCCCCATTGGGGGCTGCCAGTAAATAGGGAGTATGGAAAGGAAGACCTAGTTGTCTCATGATTCAATCATAGTGTGCTTAATTGAAGATTCATCTATTCCGCTACTATAACTCAATCAGGTACGTGAATATTTATAATTATTGTGGTCTAAATTCATGTATATGATCCTATAATAATATTACAGTTAAGAGTTCTAGAAATCAATCAGGTGATTTTGTCCTTTGTGTTAGTTATGAGGATAAGGGGGAGTCATTATGTCCACAAACCTTAGTTCATGAAAATAGATATCCACCATTGTGTCATTTGGATAGATTGCGTTCAAAAGGATACCACAGTGAATTGGAAGGAGGGGATCCTATGTTATCTTCCTATAGTCAGGTTAATCATTAACCGAAAAAAAAATAAATTCAGAAGGGGATGTTTAATGTAATGGGCTTATTGGTGCAAACTATATTCCTAAGCTATGATGTATGGATAATGATAATGCATGGTATTGTATGTATGAATGATTAAAGCTTCTTTCTTTTTTTCCTTTTTTTTTTTTGTTTTTTGTTTTTTTTTTGTTTTTTGTGGAGCTTATTTAATCCTTTCTTAGGTACTGCAATCCTCATCCCCACCCTCTACAATAAGTAAAACAATAATACATTAAAACAATTTTTCGTCTATAATTGATATTTTTCTTAAGATTGTATAAAGCCTTGGTTATGTCTTTCTACATGAGCTAGGGATACTGCCATATCCATAGGGACAAATAATACTTGCCAAAGCAAATGATTTCTCGTTTGAATCAACACGGTGCGTATTATGCATAACTACGTGTTTCTACTTGTCAACTTTGAAAATCAAAGTGCAATAGCAAAATTTTAAAGTAGACGTGCATTGAATGAGCCAGTATTACATTCATGGAGGCGAATAAGACTTGTAGGAACAAATAGTTGCTCGTTGGATTAATCGAGTGTGTTTTATGCATAACTATGTGTTTTTATTTTTAGACTTTGAAAATCGGGGTTCAATGGAAATTGTAAAATAAACAATCGATGGACGAGCCAGGAGTATCGACATGTTTGTGATGACGAATAAGACTTGTATGAACAAAATGTTTCTAATTTGGATCAGCAGGATGCATTTTCAATGTATTCTTGTATTTTTACTTGATGAGTTATTAACGTTAATTAATAGGTTCTTCTAAATTTTTACAGGATATGCCTTTATTTTTGGTTGCTTTCACACTCTCACGATGAGCAAGCCGTGGAGGAATAAGAGGATGTTGATTTAAAAGGAGATGCGTAGTTTGCTTTTCTTGTGTCTTGAATTAAATGTTTTATTAGTTTATGTACAAGTCACATTCTGAAGTATATATTAATTTATTTGGATTAGTTTGAAAATAATTTTATTTTTCAATTTAAGATTCTTTTGTATTAAAAATATTGTTTTAAATTGCATACAAAAAAATGTATGCTTTAATAAAATGATATTTGAAAATTAAGAGGTAGTATCAACGACTGCAATTACATTATCTCTAACAACATGTTGTGTCACCGCTTATCAGTAACAACCATTTGTTTCAAGGATGCTATCTTGTAATATTTATGTGTAAATCAGATTTGACCAGATTGAGTTGTCCTCTTAGAGTATATAAGCTGAAAAACTATAAAGAGTATGAGTAAGAGGAATAAGCTTTACCTTTGGAGTTTCAGCCTTTTATGTAAAATATCATGGCCAATGGGATTGTGTCACTTGTCATAGTATTAATTAAATAAGTATGATGGCAGTTACAGTTATAATGGGACATAATGAAATCCGTTACAATATTAATGAGATATTAATTATGACAATTACAATTTAGATTAGTCTGTTATATCTTGATTCGGTCACATGTAATAATTTTATTGGATTGTTATAATCATGTATTATCATTATGGATTATTGATGATTTCATCAAAGAAAATGTCTACTGTCACTCTTAGTTGTTGCTAATAATTATAATTAGCGAATAGATAAGTATATCATGTCAACATTAGTCTTTCTTAGCCTCTGGAGTTAAGAAAGACTAATGCTGTTAATAACTGTCACTCTTAATTGTTGCTAATAACTTTTTTTTTATGTTTGGTAAAAAAAAAAATATATATATATATATATATATGTGAAAAGCCTAATATAACCTCAACTTTTAGTATTTATTCTTTTATTAATTAATGCATTAGGTTAATTATCTCTTTTTTTATTATCAATATCTATTCAAGTCAATTTAAATATTTGGAACAACTTTACAATGAATTAATCAAACACAAATTAGTGCTTCTACTATTGAGAGTAGCTTTTGCATTATTTTATTAAACACTGTTGTAACTTTATAAAAGTAGCTCTAAGAGAATCATGAAAGTACAACGACTCTCAAAAAGCCACAATATTACTAAACCAAGGCCTAAGAAGACTCCTCCTTAACGGCTTTCTTTTTTTCTGTTTAGGCTTAAGCCTATCGTTGTATTAAAAAAAATATTGTCATAATCTCAAGAAAGTAAACAAAACAAAAACAACAAAAGAAACAATGATCTTAATCACATAATAATTAATTATCAAAAAAATTAAATCCATAATTATAGTTGTTGAAAATTCTAATCCCATCAGCAAACAACACATGTTAGTATGTTAGCTTGTAATTGAACAACTAATCATCTCACTAGCTGGAACAATAACAGTAGTTATAAATTCCATTTCAGACTTTTGAGTCCTTAACTTGTAGTCTTGCTACCAAGCGACAGCCCATTTGTCAATGTTTAAAATTCCATATCCAGCTAAAATTGAGGATTAATAGTATCACAATAAATCCTTCATAAATTTGTTATAGAAACTTGTACTTTTGTGATAAACGTGCCTTTTATACATCCACAGATAGAATGCTTACTACTGGTTTGGTATGGTCTGTCTGGTCTGGATTCTATGTTTGACCCTTCTCTTCCATTATTTTCAATTTCTTTGTTTTAGAGATAGGACTTGTTGTAGTCTATAGCTTGTTGGCTCTATTACAACAAGTCATCAACCAACGATCATTGGGAGGAACAATTAATTAACCTATTATTTTTTTATTCAAATTAAATATATAGCCATTATTGTTGGGATCTAAACTACTTTCTGCTATGCCTTTCTTTCTCTTTCAATTAATGTTGTGAAAGAAAGAAGCAAGGGATTATTGGATTGTGCCATAGAAGATGCATGTTATTCTAACATTGAGAGAAATTGTTTTCCTGATAAAAAGATAGACAGCACAGACACAATATATTATATATTTAATTGGGTAGTGACTATTAGGGTAATTTCTATTAGAATCTCATCCTTTTTGTCACGAACCCAATGATCCATTTGGTTAAAAGAGGCTTGTGCATCATTTCATTTGTGGGGGAATGGTAGAAAATTATTACAAAAACAAATATAAAATTGATCTTCTCTTTTGCTTTTTGTATGTGTTTTATTTTCTAAATAATTCTACTGTGACAAGGACTATTGTTATATAATGCATGTATCTTTTTTCCTTGTGGGGTGAACTTAGGTTTTGTAGCCTTAGTGCCTCAGAAAGTACGCACAACACCAAGTCCTACCAACTGCGTCATTATCAAGACTATCCAATTTAACTTTTTTCTTCTTAATTTTCTTATATTTTTGTTGTGTTATCGAGCTCTTTGTAATTCAATCTATGAATAGTCCTAGATAGTATCACTTTTTTCAAAATAATATTATACAAATTTTCTTAAATTAATAGTTTCACAAACTTTTTTTACGTTATCCCTTTTGACAAAATAGTTTTGAACTTGTGATCAATTTAACTTTAAATTTCTTGTCTTAAACCCCCATAGTGTCCCTAATTTTGAGGATACAAACAAATTTGGGTTTGAAATAAAGCATGCAATTAGAAGTAAAATAACACAAAGTTAATGAAAAATTGGAGGACTGAAAGTACTAATTTATTTATTTCTGTAACTTTTTTTTTATTGCAAGTCTGAGTAGAGTGGGTTTGGTATACAAGCAATAAAAACAAGGGTGACTCAGATATAGAGTAGTAAAACAATAATGGAGAGGAGATATGGCCATGGGTCCTGATCTTTTGCTCTTATTTTTGTATAAGATTGTTGGCGTTGTAGTTCAATCATGAGATTCCAATTTATATTCAGGAGTGGTATCCTACATGTTCTCAAACACCACTTTCTTTTCTTCCAACCCATTACATCATTTATGTCTTTTCTCCCAAAAAAGTTACAGATTTACAGATTCTGGAGAAACGCACAAGGCTAACTCTATTGTATAATTGTAGGAGTGAATATGAAGATTGGATTGATATACATATGGTTTCAATCAGCCTTTTGTATGATTGGGCCTGAATAGAATTTAATGTGTGAGACCACTGGTTAAGGCCCAGAAGAGATTTATGTGAAACGAAGTTTTGATTTTGGGCCTGAATATGTGTTTGAACTGTTAGTATTTTTCCTTACTTGTTGAAATATGACATAAATTTTACAACTCAGTTGTGGAAATATTGACTATTTATTATAAATGGTAATAATATTTAAATGAGATTTGATTAATTTCCAAATAAAGATTTTGTTTGGATAAAAAGTTATTTTAAAACAAACATTTTTGTTGGGGAATATTTTCTAAAATGCAAGGGCCTAGTTTGAATATTTTAAATTACAAAACATTGGTAAGTCTATTAAAAGATTCATCCCCTCCCCTCCCTACATTATTATATTACCAAGTCAGACCCAAATTCTCAAATCAATCATGCTATTTCCAATTGTTAATCAAAACTAATCATATTTTGCTACTCAATAGCTAATTGTCTTTGGTTCATAAGTGGCTTAATGTCCAAAAAACTTCATATAGCTTTCATGGACTTAAAGATAAGTTAAATATTTTTAGTTAATGTTGTATAATATGAAAAAAATAATAATAATAACTCTGTTCACTTATCTTTCAACATATGTCCCTCGAGTTCAAATCCATAAAGATCTGTGTAGTTTGATTAAATTTTTTTTTTCTTTTCCCCATCCACTTTGTTTCTTTCAACAACATCATTGCCTGCACAAATTGAAATCTTCTACTATCCTTTCTTTTCTTTTTTATGAAGAAATTCAAACTGTATGATAGTTAGTTCCAAAATCACCTCGTAAGAGCCGATTCTGAAATTGAAAGTAATTCATGAAATCAAATGCTACAAAAGATCTGTCAACTTAACTTTCATCAATGGAAAAGTTATCTTTCTAGAAAACACTAAGCACAAGAACATAAAACCAAATTCTATAATTTGGGATCCTCACTTTATTCAAAACAAAGTCTTCATAGTTAGAAAATGTTAGAGAGAGATGCTCTCAGCGTATGTTAGTGTAACAAATCTTATCATTCGTCGCCTGACTAATAACTACCTCTATTGTGCTTTTCTTGTGTGCTATCTGTGCTTATTGTGAGCTTCTTCATCATTAATCTCTGGCTTTTGCTATGGCTGATGGTGACCCTCATCGTTCTTTTGATTATGGAACTCGCCAGAATAAGAAAAGGATGCTGATGTCCTCAAGTGCTCCTGTTGATATCTAGTTTGCGATGGAAGATCAATATGAGGATTCCCCTCCTAGTTTTCTAAATATTCATAAGAACTCTTTGATGAGCTTGGATCCTCCTGCAAGCTCTTATAAAGATAAATTAAAAAGTCATGCTACTGGTGGAAGTCCTAGTTGGTTGATTGAAGATGATAACTTAGATAAGGATAGGGGTTTAAGGTTGTACTTGGCCTCAAGTTCAAATCCTTATTATGGAATTGGAGAAGTTACGTCAGCCATGGAAGGATTCTATGATGGTTTAGCTCTTGGGGAAGAGCCTGTCTTAAGGTTATCTCTTCCACATATTGAAGCAAAAATGGTAACTGAAAGGTGAATTGAAGCTTATTGATCTTGGAGGAGATTTCTTCATTGTTCAACTTAACTCAACTAAGGATTTGAATCATGTTCTTACGAATGGTCTTTGGATTATTGCTAAACATTATCTTATTATGAGAAGGTGGAAGCTTGAGTTTTAGTCTCTGAAAGAAAAGATTAAGAAGATAGCAGTTTGGATCCGGTTTCTAGATTTGCCAATTGAATACTTTCAATCTAAGGCCTTACTTGAGGGAGTTATCCATATCGGAAAGGTCTTCAAGGTGGATAAGGCTATTTAGGACTCGGATAGTGGTAAATTTGCAAGAATCTGTGTTGAGACTAAGTTAGATAAGCATTTAGTTCCCAAAATTAAAGCTAGTAAGAGATGGAGAAGAATTGAATATGAGGGTTTCCACATGATTTGTTTTAATTATGATGTTTTTGGGCATAATAAGGAACGGTGCCTTTGATGCAAAGCTAGTAAGAGATGGAGAAGAATTGAATATGAAGGTTTCCACATGATTTGTTTTAATTATGATGTTTTTGGGCATAATAAGGAACGGTGCCTTTGATGCATTCTAATGCTAGTGCAAGAAATGAGGAGCATAATTAAGAGACAAATCAGATCAATAATGGTTATACCACTGTTGTGGATGAGGGAATTGATAGGCCTAATTCTGAAGGAGTTTCTATACTAACTCTGAGTTTGGACCTTGGATGATAGTTCCTCAAAAGGGATGACAACCTAGAATTAGTATTGGTAAAGGTGTTCCTTCCAAGTTACAGCAAGCGAAGAGAAAGAAGATGAATGAGCCTTATACTCAAGGAGGTAGAAGTGCCAATGACTCTAGATTTAATATGTTGAACTTTGAAGAGAAGGAGAGCAGTGGTAACAATTTGTCAGAGACATCTATCTTGAATTCTCATTTGGATGTTGTTAAAGAATCTAAATGTCTTGGTCAGACTAGTAAATCTGATACTGCTTTTACTCTTGCTCCTTTGTAGACATAATTTCAGTTTAGTCTAGATAAATCAAAGAAACTTAAGAGTTAGAGTTAAGCAGCCTATTAAGACTCAACCTAAGGCAAAGGTTATTCTTCATTCTAAAGCTCATTTTTAAAAAGCTTCTAAAAAATAAGACCTTTGCTGTTACTCAGATGGGGGAGCAGATGGTACACAACTTTATATTTGGTGCTAATAATAAGAGTGGAAGTAGCAAAGTTATGAAGGCGAATAGTTCCTTGAAAAAATCTGTTCAAATCCTGGCTGATATCTTTAACATTGGTGATTCCAAGAAGTATGAGAACTTGGAGCTGGTGCAACCTAAGCTGCCTGATCCTAATGGATATGTTGTTGTTAATGCTAATTCAGGTGACTTTGTTCATGAATATGAAATTAGTGGTAGGATTGATCAGCTCTATGTTGATAACGAGTTAAGGAGAGTTGTCCCCTTAATTGCTTTAGCATTGTACTTTAGTTATTTCTCTCTTTTAGAATACTTTTATGTTTAATATCCTTATGTGGAATGTTAGAGGTGTAGGCAGTATGTCTTTTTTTACTTCATCTTTTGATCTTATTAAGAGTCATAAACCTAGTGTGGTTATTTTAGTTGAAACTAGAGTTAATTCTTCCAAGGCTATGCATATTATTCCTAAGTTGGGTTTTTCTAACTTTTTTAAAATTGATGCTGAAAGGTTCAATGGTAGTATTTGGCTTCTTTGGAATAGTAGTAGTATACTTGAAAGTTGTTTTCTCTTGCTTCCAGGGGGTTATTGTTGTTGTGTATAATCCTTGAGGGTGTGATTAGTTGCTTACTACTATCTATGCTAGCCTTTGTAATTCTAAAAAGAGACTTCTGGAATTTTATGGACACCTAATTTACTAATTGGGATCTTCCTTGGTTACTTGTTGGTGATTTCAATGATACAATTAGTAATCATGAATCTTCCAATCCTAATGCCATTTCAAATGGAGGATATAGTTTTAATAGGTGGATTAATAGGAATGAGTTAGTTGATTTGGGATTTGCAGGTCCTAAATTTACTTGATCTAATAAAAGAGATGGTGCAAGTCTTATCCAGAAAAGGCTTGATAGAGGTTTGTGTAATGTTGATTGGAGATATTTATTTCCTGAAGCTATAGTTCAGCACCTTCCTAAAACTAGGTTTAACCACTGCCCTATTCTAGTGAATTTATTAAGTAGACCCTCTCTTTCTGCTTCTATGAAGCCTTTCAGATTTAAAGTAACTTGACTTTCTCATGAAGATTTCTTCAAAGCTTACTAACAGCTTTTGTGGTAGTAGAATGGATTGTATTCCTAATTTACTTCAGAATTTCTCTAAACAGCATAGGTAGTGGAACATAAGAGTCTTTGGTAATATTCATAAAAGAAAGACAATTCCGCTTGCCAGCTAGGCTAAAGGGTATTCTATATTCTCTTTGCAAGAAGTATAATCCTTACCTTGTAAAGCTTGAAAAGGATCAGATGATGCAGTATAGTTTGGTTCTTGACCAAGAGGAAATGCTTTGGTTTCAGAAATCCAGAGATAGGTGGATTAAACATGGTGATCGTAATACCAAGTACTATCATACTTCTACTATAATTAGGAGAAGCATGAATAAGTTTGTTGCTCTGAAAATAATAATGGGGATTGGATTGATGATGATGCTAAATTAAAGCTTCTGGTTGTTGATTATTTCAAAACTTTATACCAGGTGTCTGATAGGAATTACTCTCTTGCAGATTTTTCCTTTTGATTGTACTTTTCCTTCTTTATATACTGTTGATATAAGAAGATTTGCTAGGAGAATCTATTTTAATGATGTTAGAGAAACTATGTTTTCTCTTGGTGCTTTTATGACACTTGGACTTGATGGATTCCAAGCTGTTTTTTTTATCATTGTTGTTGGGAGACTTTGATTTCTCATTTTTTTTACAATTGTGCAAGAATTCTTTGCTTTGGAAAAGCTTAGAGTTATTTCACTATGCTTTTAATTTATATTTTATACTATATTCTAGAGTTTTGACTTAAAATACTAGTCATTTAGTTGTTTTTAAGTTTTTAAATAGTTTTGTGGAGTTTTTACCTTAATTAAAAATAGTTTTATGAATTTTGGTGTTTAATTTATTTTTGGTGTCTTTGCAGTGTCCTAGTTATGATGAAAGAAGGAAAGGATCTCAAGCTACGCTGTAGCGTTGAAGAACATGAAGTCGCGATGCAACAAAAGGAAGAAATTGATGAAAAATCAAAGAGAGTTTCGCTGCAGCCTAGATGAAAAGATGGAACACAAAAGTCAGAGAGTTGGATACCGCGGTGCCTAAAGACTAAAGTAGTGGTGTGAAGATCTTAAGCTGCCCAGAAAAATCACAGAAAGAGAAGAGCCGCAGTGCGTTGATCCTGAAGCCACAACACCAATCTAAAGATGACTTATGTGAACATGCAAAGGATTGGTACCACAATGCCTTATTATGTGGAAACGGTGAGACAAGATGGAATCATAATGGGATTGAACAGAACCTTTAGCGTTGCATTGCCATATACACACACGCTATGACACTTGTCCATGTTTTGAAGACTCTTAATTTAATTAAATTAGGCAAAAAAGGTCTATAAAAAAGGGGAAGTTTGAAGCTTTGAGATATACCAGAGCTCATGATAGAAAGTGCTAAGGAGACCTGAAGCAGAGACAGCTTCTAGTTTCTACTATCTTCTTCTTATTTTCTATTTACTTGTAATGGTCATATCTTTAGTTTTTATGTTTTCAATAGTTAGTATGGAGTAGTCGTACTCTAAAAGTAATGATTGAATTCACATGTAGCCGATGTAGCTTTAGTTTTAATTCAATGCATGTTTTAGTTTTAATATTTGTATTGCATTGTTCTTAATGCTTCGAATTGCTTAATCACTAGTTATATTGATTAGGAATTCTAGAATTGACTTGGAAGAGTCAATTTTGAGATTATCTTTAGGCAATATAACTTATGTTTAGATTGTTCATGTCATGTGGATAATCTAATTTGTTTAACAGATAGAAATATATTTTTTTACCATAAGTAACCAGGAGATTGGTTTTAAACAAGTTTATTTAGAATAATTCTCATAAGAATATAGGGAATTAGACTAAGGAAAATATCTAGTTGTTAAACATAGGAATATGCTAGTAATTGATTAAGAAATATGGGTTAATATTAAGCTATCGAATAAATTGAATTGAACTAAAGTTAATTAGGTGTAGTGTGAGGGATTTCGTGAACCTAGGCTTAGTTTAAATATTTTTATAAATTGCTTTAAAATCTTTACATTTATATTGGCTTGATTAGAGTTAGGTTGTGTCTTATTGGTAGTTAACATTAGATAGTAATTTATGCCTTGGGAACGATCTCTATTTGTCACTGTATTACTTGAGGAAGATACGTGCGCTTGTGTTTCTTAAATCTGTACTAAGTTTTTGGCACCGTTGTCAGGAAATAAATTTATTTTATTTTGTTTATATCGTTATAAGCTTACTTGTTTTTAATTCAAGTGCTTACTTTTGATTTCAGGTACTATTGATATTGCATATAATACACTAGAGATTTGGAACTATTACCATACGATCCCGGGATCAGACGAATGCTCTGAAAGTTGAGAAAGAATGAAATTCCAAAACACTTTAGTGCAATGACTGATGATCATGAAGCTCATGAAACTAAGGCTTTGAGGGATTATGTTGTCCCTCTTGTGTAAGGCCTTCACTCTAGCATACAAAGACCAACCATTGCTACAAATAATTTTGAGAATAAGCCAGGCACAATCTAGATGATCCAACAATCTGCACAATTTGGGGGATTACCTAGTGACAACCCTTATGCTCATCTTATCACATTCCTGGAATTGTGTGACGCATTCAAGTACAATGGCACCTCTAATAATGCAGTCCTCTCAGACTTTTTCCTTTCTCACTCAAGGATAAGGCAAAGAGTTGGTTGTATCCATTACCTCAACATTCCATCACCACCTAGTTAGACATGGCATAAAAGTTTCTAGCCAAATTCTATCTTCTCGCCAAAACTATCAAACAAATGAATGAAATCACATCATTCCTTTAACATGATCAAGAATCTCTTTATGGGGCTGGGAGAGATATAAAGACTTGATGAGAAAGTGCTGATATCATGGCATTCCTAAGTGGTTACGAGTGCATACTTTCTATAATAGTTTGGGGAACCAAACTAGAACAACAAATATTGTTGCTAGGGGTGCTTTGATGTGTTAATCTACGAATGATGCCTATGATCTTTTAAAGGAGATAGACTTATACTCTTATTAATGACCATCTGAAAGGTTAGCATCTTGTAAAGTTGCTGGAATTCATGAACTTGATGCCATTACTGCCTTCACAGCACAAGTGGTCAGGTTGACAAAGAGGTTTGATAATTTTAAGGTGCAAAGACATTCCAAAGCCGTTGTTATGGTGTATGAAACTTGTGGCGAAGGTCATATCATAGACCAATGCCCAAAAACTGAAGCGGTTCAATATGTCCAGAATTTCAATCGCCAAAATAACTCTATTCCAATATATAAAATCTGAGGTGGAGAAACCACCCAAATTTTGGTTGGAATAATCAAGGATCACTAGCTACAAGGCCTAATCCACCTTATAGATTTCAAGCTCCACAAAGGTAAGTAGGCCTTGAAAAAACCCTCCTTGTAAGACATGTTTTTACATTACATGTCTCGTATTGATTTGGTTATTCAAAGCCAAGCTATCTCCTTAAGAACATTGGAGACACAAATTAGGTAACTAGCAAATGCTTTGACTAATAGACCTAATGGTACTCTTCTTAGTGACACCAAGGCAAATTTAATGAAAGATAGGGTAAGGAGCATTGCAAGGCAATCACTCTTAGGAGTGGGAAGGAGTAAGAGAAGCAAGAAGAAAATGCAAGTTGATGAAGCTCCTAAATCCTTTACTAAAGATCAATTGCTCACCGAAACTGTGGAAAAGAAGAAGGAAACCAAGGTAATTACTAAACCTTAACAACCAAATCCTCATCTTCCATTCCTTCAAAGGTTCTAGAAATAGAACCTTGACAAGCAATTCTAAAAATTTCTAGATGTGTTCAAGATGCTCCATATAAATATTCTCTTTGCTGAAGCTTTTGAATAAATGCCAAGCTATGCAAAATTCATGAAGGACATTTTGTCCAAAAAAGAGAAAGCTTGGAGATCATGAAACAATTGCACTTACTAAAGAGTGCAGCAACATACTTTAAAAAAAAACTACCACCTAAATTGAAAGATCTAAGTAGTTTTAATATTCCTTGCACCATAGGCACATAACACTTTGGTAGGGTACTTTGTGACTTAGGAGCTAGTATATATTTAATGTCCTTATCAATTTACCAAAAACTAGGAATAGGTGAAGTAAAACCAACATCAATAACTTTATAATTATAAATCACTTCCATACCTAAAAGAATTGTAGAGGATGTTTTAGTTAAGGTGGACATATTAATTCCCCTGCTGATTTCGTAGTTCTAGACATAGAAGAGGTTAAGAAAGTACTTATTATATTAGGAATACCTTTTCTAGGTACTGGTAAGACATTAATTGATGTCCAAAAGGGTGAGCTCACCATGAGGGTAAAAGATCAAGAGATTAAATTTAATGTCTTTCAATCCATGAAATTCCCTCAAGATCATGAAAAATGCTTTGCAATTGATATGGTGAATAACCATGTTCAATAGGTGTTTTTGGAAGAATATCCAAGTGACCTACTTGAAGCTTCAATAATTTCACACACTAATTGATTAGATGATAATTATATGGAGTGTATGAAATTATTAGATATATCACCACATATGCTGAAACAAAATCCAAGGTTTAAAAATCTGGATTTACCACTATCCACCCCCTATCTGGATCAAGGCCATCAATTGAAAAGCCTCCTACTTTAGAGTTGAAACCACTGCCAAACCAACTAAGGTATGTTTTTCTTAGTCCTTCATCTACTTTACCTATTATTATTTCTACTTCTCTTACTAACATGCAGGAAGACAAACTCTTTCGTGTATTAAGAGAACAAAAAATAGCATTGGGATAAACAATTACTGACATTAAAGGTATAAGCCCTTCTTTTTGCATGCACAAAATCCTTATGAAGGATAACCACAAGGCTACAATAGAGCATCAAAGAAGGCTTAGTACCATAACGAAAGAGGTGATGAAAAAGGAAATAATCAAGTGGTTAGATGTTGGAATTATCTATCCAATTTCGGATAGTCATTGGGTAAGTCCTATCCAATATGTACTAAAGAAAGGAGAGATGACAATTGCTGCAAATGCAAACAATGAACTCATTCCTACAAGAACCTTTACTAGTTAGAGGGTATGCAAGGACTATCGAAAGTTGAACAAAGCTACAAGGAAGGACCACTTTCCCCTTCCATTCATTGATCACATGCTAGATCGACTAGTAGATAAAGAATATCATTGTGGAGTATAATCAAATTGCTATTGCCCCAGAAGACCAAGAAAAAAAATCATATTTACTTGCCCATATGGCACCTTTGCCTTTAAAAGGATGCCTTTTGGTCTATGCAATGCCCCGGCTAACTTTCAAAAGTGCATGATGGTCATCTTCACCTGATATAGTAAAGTAACGGCTTGAAGTTTTTATGGATGACTTTTTTGTTTTAGGCAATTCATATGATGAATATCTCCATAACTTAACTCTTATGATTAAAATATGTGAAGAGACTAACTTAGTCTTAAATTAGGAGAAGTGCCATTTCATGGTACAAGAAGGTATAGTTCTAGGCTATAAGGTGTCTAACAAGGGAATTGAGGTAGATCGTGCTAAGATAGAAACTATAGAAAAGCTACCTCCACCTAGTTCACTAAAAGAAATAACAGGCTTTCTAGGCCATCCTAGCTTCTATAGCAAATTCATAAAAGACTTTTCAAAAATATCTAAATCACTTTGTAATCTCCTAGAAAAAGACACCCCATTCACATTTGATGATGCATGTGTTGCTACATTTTTAGAGTTGAATAACAAATTGAAAGGAAAGAAAAGATTTTTCACTCTATAAACTATGCCAGCATTACTTTAAATGGTGCTAATTGAACTATACCACAACTGAAAAAAGAACTTTTAATTAGAACTTCTGACATTTGTTTTACTGACCACTCTGCTATTGAGTATTTGATTGATAAAAAGGATGCAAAGCCTAGATTGATAAGATGGATCTTGTTGCTAGTAGTTTTCGATTTAGTGATTAGAGACCGAAAGGGCTCTGAAAATCAAGTAGTTGATCATTTAAGGCTAGAGAGAAAAGATCAAGTGGTTGAGCCACTCTCATAAATGAAACCTTCCCAGATGAATAACTCTTTTCATTTGTTAATAAAGCATTGCCTTGGTATGCTGACTTTGTCAACTATCTAGTTGGCAAGGTTTTTCCTCCTAACTTAACTTCTCAACAAACGAAAAAGTTTTTACATGATATAAGATTTTTTGTTTGGGATGGCCTTTTCTTGTTTAAGCATTGTGCTAATCATATTTTAAGAAGGTATATTTTAGAGGAAGAGGTAAAGAGCATACTCTACCACTGTCATGCTTTAGAGTATGAAGGTCATTTGGAAATAGTCGAATCGCTGCAAAAGAGCTCCAATCAGGTTTTCATTGGCCTTCATTATTCAAGGATGCTAATGAATTTGTTTCCAAATGTGACAGGTGATAACCCTAGATAATATAGTTATTTCACTATAATTTTAATTCATATTTGATACTAATCTTGATATTTTTAGTTGAAATACTAGTCAAATATAGTGTTATAGTTGTTTTATGTTGTTTTTAAGAGTTTTGTAGAGTTTTTATCTTAATTAGGAGTAATTTTTCGAATTTAGGCAATTATTTTGTTTTAGGTGTCTTTGTAGCGTTAAAGTTCGAATTAGAGATGAAGCCGTGGTGCCTCAAAAGGAAGAATTTGATGATCAAGCAGAAAGGACTCAGTCGTGGCGCCAATAAGTTAAAGTTACGGAATATAAAGAGAGAAAAACCAACCAAGTCAGGGAACTGGAAGCTGCGAAGCTTGAAGAGTGAGCCACCACTAGTGAAAAAGGAAGTCGCAGCACTAAAGTAAGGAAAATTTTCATAAACCAAGCAAGAGATTGGCATCGCAGCCCAATGATGTGAAGTCGCGGCGTGGGACAAGACGAGTCCTATTAAAATTAAACAAACCCTGTGGCGCCGTAGCGCCATAGTTGCTTGAGTCGCGGTGCTTGTATTGATTCTTAGGACTTCTATTTTATTTCAAATATGAGGAAAAGGCTTATAAATAGAGGAGCAAGGCTGAGGTTTAGAGACATATCATAGCTCGTGATAGAGAGTGCTAAGTAGCTAAAGGAGACCCGAAGAGTGACAACTTCTAGTTTTTATTTCTTCTTTTTCTTATTTTCTATTTACTTGTAATGGTTTTGTCTTTAGTTTTTGTGTTTGTTGTAGTTAGTATGGAGTAGTCATATTCTAAGGGTAACAATTGAACTTACTTGTAGCATATATGACTTTAGTTTTATTTCAATTCATGCTTTGGTTTTAGTATTTATATTACCTTGTTCTAATTGCTTGATCACCAGTTAAATTGATTAGGAATTCTGAATTTGACTTAGAAGAGTAAGTTTTGGGATTAGCCTTAGGTAATATAACTTATGTTTGGATTGTTCATATGGTTTGGATGATCTAATTTGCTTAAAAGATATGAATATACTCATTTACCATAAGTAACCAGGAGATTAGTTTTTAATTAGTTTGCTTTAGAATAATTCTCATAAGAATATAGGGAATTAGACTAAATGGAATATATAATTGTTAGATACAGGAATATGCTGGTAATTGATTAAGAAATCTAAGTTAATATTATCTTTAATTTGAATTAAAATTATTAAGGTTGGTGTAAGTGATATCGTGAACCTAGATTTGGTTTTAGTAGTTTTTAAATTAAATTTGTCTCTGAATTTATATTGCCTTGATTAGAGTTAAGTTGTAATAGTGGTCATTAACATTAAAAAGTAATTATTCCTCATGGGAAATATCTCTACTTGTTACTATATTACTTGAGGATGATATGTGTACTTGTATTTGTAAATTGCCTATTAAGTTTTTGGAGCCGTTGCTGGTGAATAATTTATTTTATTTTGTTAATATCATTATAAGCTTGAATTTAATTCAAGTTTTCTTTTATTCTTGATTTCAGGTGCTATTGCATGTAAAACACTAGAGATTTAGAACTATTGCCATACGATCTCGAGATCGAACAAACGGTCGAAAATTTGAGAAAGAACTAAATCCCAAAATAATCTCATGCAATGGCTGACGATTAAGAAATTCATGAAAAGCCTTGAGGGATTATGTTGTTCCTCTTGTGCAAGGCCTCCACTCTAGCATACAAAGACCAACCATTACTGTGAATAATTTTGAGATCAAACAGGGGCATAATCCAGATGATTCAACAATCTGCTTAGCTTGGGGGATCACCAAGTGAAGACCTTATACCAATCTAGTCTAATTCTTGGAGCTGTGTGACATATTCAAGTGCAATGACATCTCAAATGATGCAAGTCCTCCTTAGGCTTTTTCCTTTCTCACTCAGAGATAACTCAAAAAGTTGGTTGTATTCATTACCTTAATATTTTATCACCACTTGGTCAGACATGGTATAAAATTTCAGGCAAAATTCTTTCCTCTTGCAAAAACCTCCAAGTTAAGGAATGAAATCACATCATTTCTTTAACAAAATCAAAAGTCTCTCTATGAGGCGTAAGAGAGATATAAAGACCTAATGAGAAACTACTCACATCATGGCATTCCTAAATAGCTACAAGTGCATACTTTTTATGATGGTTTAAGAAACCAAACTAGAACAATAATTGACTGCTGTTGTTAGTGGTGCTTTGATGGGTAAATCAATAGATGATGCTTATGATCGTTTGGAAAAGATGATCTCAAACTCTTATCAATGGCCAACTGAAAGGTTATCACCTCGAAAAGTTATTGGAATTCATGAAATTGATGCCATCACTACTTTGATAGCACAAGTTGTAGGGTTAAAAAAAAAGGTTTGATAATTTTGGAGTGTAACAAGCTGAGGCCGTTGCCTTGGTATGTGAAACTTGTGGTGAAGATCATACTATAGACCAATGCCTAAATACTGAAGCGGCCCAATATATTTAAAATTTCAACCGTCAAAACAATCCTTATTCCAACACATATAATCTGGAGTGAAGAAATCATCCAAACCTTGTTTTGGAATAATCAAGGGTCACAAGCTGCAAGGCCTAATCCACCTCTTGAATTTCAAGCTCCACAAAGACAAGCAGCTTCTTAAAATAAGCCATCATTGAAAGACATATTTTTGTAATAAATGTCTCGGACTAATTCTATTATTCAAAGCCAAGCTATCTCCTTGATAATATTGGAGACACAAATAAGGCAGCTAGCAAATGTTTTGACTAGTAGACCTCATAGTGCACTTCCTAGTAATATAGAAGCAAACCCTAGGAAGGAGAGTAATGAATAATATAACGCAATAACTCTTAAGAGTGGGAAAGAGTTAGAGTAGTAGAAAAAGAAAATACAAGAAGATGAAATCCTTACATCTCCTACTAAAGAGAAATTACCTACTGAACTCATAACGGAGAAGAAAAAGAAGGTAGTTGTTAAACCTAAAAAGACAAATCCTTCTCTTCCATTCCCCTTAAGGTTCCACAAGTAGTTCAAGAAAATTCATATAGACATCCCCTTTGCTGAAGCTCTTAAACAAAAGCCAAGCTATGCAAAATTCCAGAAAGACATCTTGTCCAAGAAGAAGAAGCTTGGTGATCATGAAACAGTTGCACTTACTGAAAAGTGCAGTGCCATAGTTCAAAAGAAGCTACCACCCAAGTTGAAAGATCCAGGTAGTTTTACTATTCCTTGCACTATAGGCACATAACATTTTGGTAGACACTTTGTGACTTATGAGCTAATATAAATTTAATGGCCTTATCAAATTATCAAAAGCTGGGAATAGGTGAAGTAAAACCAACATCAATAACTCTACAACTACCTGATAGATCATTTATACACCCTAGAGGAATTGTAGAGGAAGTTCTAGTTAAGGTGGACACATTAATCTTCCTCGTTGATTTTATAGTTCTAGACATGGAAGAGGATAGGGAGGTACCTATTATATTAGGAAGACCTTTTCTAGCTGCTGATAAGACATTAATAGATGTTTAAAAAGGTGAACTCACCATGAGGGTAAATGATTAAGAGATTAAATTTAATGTATTTCAATTCATAAAATTCCCTTAAGACCGTGAAGAATGTTATGCAATTGAATGGTGAGTAACCTTGTTCCAGAAATGTTCTTGGAAGAACATCCAAGTGACCCTCTTAAAGTTTCAATAATTTCACACTCTACATGAGAAGATGATAATTTTAAAGAGTGTATGAAATTATTAGATGCATCACCCATATACTGAAACTAAATCCAAGATTTGAAAATCTGGATTTACCACTATCCACTCTATCCGGATCATGGCCATCAATTGAAAAACCTTATACCTTGGAGCTAAAACCACTACCTAATCATCTAAGGTATGCTTTTCTTGGTCCTTTATCTACTTTGCCTATTATTATTTATGCTTCTCTTACTAATGTGCAGGAAGACAAACTCCTTCGTGTATTAAGAGAGCACAAAAGAGCATTGGGATGGACAATTGCTGACATTAAGGATATAAGTCCTTCCATTTATCTGTACAAGATCCTCATGGAAGATAACCATAAACCAACAATTAGACATCAAATGAGGCTTAATCCTATAATGAAAGAGGTGGTGAAAAAGAAAATAATCAAGTGGTTAGATGCTGGAATTATCTATCCAATCTCGAATAGTCATTGGATAAGTCCTGTCCAATGTGTACTAAAGAAAAGAGGGATGATAGCTGCTGCAAATGCAAACAATGAACTTATTCATATAAGAACCTTTACTAGTTATAAGTTATGCATGGACTACTGAAAGCTGAACAAAGTTACAAGGAAGGACCATTTTCCTCTTCCATTCATTGACCAAATGCTAGACCGATTGGCAGGTAAGGAATTATTATTTTCTAAATGGTTATTCGATGTATAATCAAATTGCTTTTTCCCTAGAAGACCAAGAAAAAAACTACATTATTTTCCCTTATGACACCTTTGTTTTTAGAGGGATGCATTTTGGTTTATGCAATACCCCAGCCACCTTTCAAAGGTGTATAATGGCAAATTTGACCAATATGGTAGAACAAGGACTTTAAGTTTTTATGGATGGTTTTTCTATTTTAAGTGATTCATATGATGAATGTCTCCATAATTTAACTTTAGTGCTTAATAGATGTGAAGAGACTAACTTAGTCTTAAATTGGGAAAAGTGTCATTTTATGATACAAGAAGGTATATATCTTGGTCATAAGGTGTCTAACAATGGAATTGAGGTAGATAGAGCTAAGATTGAAACCATAGAAAAATTACCTCCCTCTAGTTCAATAAAAGGAATAAGAAACTTTCTAGGTCATGTGGGCTTCTATAGGAGATTCATAAAAGACTTTTCAAAAATTTCCAAACCACTTTGTAATCTCTTAGAAAAAGACACCCTATTTATATTTGATGATACATGTCTTGCTGCTTTTTTATAGTTGAAAAAAAGATTAATAATAGCCTCAATTATGGTAACCCCAAATTGGAAACTATACTTTGAATTGATGTGTGATACAAGTGACTATGCGGTAGGGGCAGTGTTAGGAGAAAGAAAAGAAAAGATTTTTCTACATACTATGCTAGCAAAACTTTAAATGGTGCTCAATTAAACTATACCACAACTGAAAAAGAACTTTTAGTAGTAGTGTTTGCTTTTGAAAAATTTTGATCTTATTTAATTAGAACTTATGTCATTGTTTTTATTGGCCATTCTGCTATTAAGTATTTGATTGACAAGAAATATACAAAGCCTAGGTTGATAAGGTGGATCTTGTTACTACAAGAATTTGACTTGGAGATAATAGATTGAAAGGATTCTGAAAATCAAGTTGATGATCACTTATCAAGGCTGGAAGGAGATGATCAAGTGGCTAAAACCATTCATATAAATGAAACTTTTCCGAATAAGAGATTGAAAGGATTCTAAAAATCAAGTTGATGATCACTTATCAAGGCTGGAAGGAGATGATCAAGTGGCTGAACCCATTCATATAAATGAAACTTTTCCTAACGTAACTTCTTAACAAACGAAAATATTTTTACATGATATAAAATTATATATTGGGATGACCCTTTCTTATTTAGGCATTGTGCTAATCCGATATTAAGAAAGTGTGTTCCAGAGGAAGAGGTGAAGAGTATACTTCACCACTACCATGCTTCGAAGTTTGGTGGTCACTTTGGAAAGAGCCGAACTGCTGCAAAAGTGCTCCAATCAAGTTTTTATTGGCCTTCTTTATTTAAGGATGCTAATGATTTTATTTCCAAATGTGACAGGTGCAAAGGATGGGCAACATATCCAAGAAGAATGATATGACACTCAACAACATACTTGAAGTGGAATTGTTTGATGTATAGGGGATGGACTTTATAGGTCCATTTATCTCCTCATATGCCAACCAATACATTCTTTTTGTTGTGGATTATTCTCTAAATAGGTTAAAGCCATTGTTGTGTCAACCAATGACTCTAAAGTCATGACCAACTTCTAGAAAAAGAATATCTTTACATGTTTTAGTACACCTTGAGCAATCATCAGTGATGGAGGATCTCACTTTTGCAACAAATAAGTGAGAGCTATCCTTGCTAAATATAGGGTGACTCATAAGGTTGCACTAGCTTATCATCCGCAAATAAGTGGACAAGTTGAGATCTCAAATCGAAAGATCAAAAGGATTCTTGAGAAGACTGTATGTCCATCACAGATAGATTAGTCCAAGAGATTGAATGATGCATTATGGGCATACTAAATAGCTTACAAGACCCTTTTGGGCATGTCTCCCTTTCTGCTAGTTTATGGCAAGGCTTGCCCTCTACTGGTTGAGTTGGAGCATAATGCCTATTGGGCAATAAAAAAGTTGAATTTTGACTATCAAGCTGCTAGTAAAAGGAGACGTCTCCAATTAAACGAGATGGATGAGTTTAGGCTTAATGCTTATAAGAATGCCAAACTTTATAAGGAGAAGACTAAGAGGCTACATGATCAAAGGATTGTTGAGCACTGCTTTGAGCTAGGTCAAAAGTCTTACTTTATAAGTTCTAGTTGAGGCTTTTCCCTACAAAACTTAAATCAAGATGGTCTGGACCATTCACCATTGCTGAAGTGTTTCCATACAGTATAGTGGAGTTGATAGCCACTAATCCCTACAGAACATTTAAAGTGAATGGCCAACAATTGAAACACTATTAGGGAGGAAAGATTGGCAATGATCATACCTCCATTAAACTTGGTGAAACTACTTGAGTAACATTAAGTCAAGTCGATGACTTTAAACCAAACGATTCTTAAAATGTAACCTAAGTTTCTAAAACCTCTTTTCTTAGGAGGTAACACATAAAATCAAACAAAGAGCACAAAGTCGTGGCACACACAAATCCAAGTCGTGGCTCTATGGAAAAGAAAAGCTAGGTAAGTTCTCAGATAGCTTTGAGTCACTGCCTTCTAAGTACACACGCTGCAGCACCTAAACTTAACAAAACATCAAAGTTTAGGGAATAAGTCCCTATGTTGTGGCATCATCTATTTGGCACCACGACACAACTTACAGAGAAACAAAAACATTTTTACACATAATTCATTATGTCACGACGCCCTAAATTCATAAAGAAATTGGATTATACATATAGAGCTTTGCGTCGTGGCACCACGTTACTCATGTTGTGGCTCCGAACCACAGTATTCTAAAATTTTTAATTTCTAGGGTGTAGCGCTGTGGCACCTACACCTTTACGCCATATTACCCTAGTAGCGATCTTTGTTTTTAAAATAAAAATTCATAACCAAAATCGCCACAACTCACCCTAAACGCTCAATCTTGTGAAATCAAAGTTCTTAGGCTACAAACCACCAACCTAACCTCATTCTTGTGCCCTTTAACACATTCGCTCACAAAAAATCCATCACCCACATCACAGTTTGCACTCTATTTGGATTTGCTTCAACACAAGTAAGTGCTCTTTCCCTTTTCTTTAGATTCTACAAATTTTCTTGTTAGTAGAATGCTTTTCTTGTATTGTTTATTTAAGTGTTTGATAGAATGTGGGTAAATATGTTTTTTAAGGGGTTCTATGCATAATTTTTTATTTTGCGTTTTTGGTTACATGGGTACTACATTTTCTATCTTGTTAGTGAGTTCTTGGGTAATGTTACATGAAATTGATGTTATATGAAGCTATGTCATATCACTATGACCCTTACCCCCATAATTCTTAAATATTCTTGCTAAACTGATGATAATGAAATAGGTTTGGAGGGGTGGATGATGCATATTGTTGAATATTACATAGATGATATGATGTTGAGATAACATGCCTAAGGATTTCTCTAAATACTATGCGGGTCTGAGACCCTTATTGTTGATTAATGAGCTATGATTGACGTTGTTGCTTGGTATTTTGTAGTTCAGGATTATTTTGATGATGTTTTTCAAGACAATGGGACCAAAGACTAAGGCAACAAAGCGTGCCCGTTCTATTGGACCTAGTTATGACAGCATCCAATTCACTTCAGCAGCAGTTGAGAAGCGGTTTCATGACAGCCTAATGCATAAGGCCATAATGGCTCAGAGAGGTCTGTTCCTCAGTCCTGACTATTTTTTGGGCATGAATCGTCTCATTAGACAGCAGACATTGGGTGAAGCTGTATGAACCACCTTCAACTAGAGTCATTGCTTGGGCTCATGATTTTATGCCAATCTAGTGGACCATCAAGATAGCAAGGTAATGGTTTGAAGGAAGATGGTTTCTTTCACGAGCATGGCCATTAATGCCTATTACTGTATTCCATATATCCCCAAGCCTGATGAGTATGTGACATATGCTAGAGGGATTATGGATTATGATACTGTCATTGGTGCCTTGTTCTATCAAGGTTTTGTTTTGAAATTAACAAATGGTGAACCCGTGAGCTTCAGATCTAGTTAGCTGCTTCGCTCCTACCCGGGCTTGGTATTATTTTATGCTTACTAATGTCCTTCCTAGTGGACCTGAAAGTGACGTTACGAAGGAGCATGCGGTTATGCTATATGCTATTATCCTAAGGTATGACTATTGGCATTAGACGCATTATTCACAGTGCTATGTTGCAAGTTGCGAATAGTGGGCACTTGGGAATATGGTTCCCCTCCCTTATCACTGAGTTGTGCTGTGGAGCTGGTGTAATTTGGGAGGATACTAACTTCTTAGTCTTGCCGAAGGGTTTCATCGATGACAAAGCTCATGAAGAAGTTTCAAATTCAAAATGCTGAAGTAAGTGAAGACGATCCAAGTAACTCCAGCTCAGCTGATTGGTATATAGAAGTTGACATTGGCTTAGCGTATCTCGAGACTAGAAGTGCAGTGTGCCGACCATTGGCAGCACATATAGAGTCAACCATTAAAATAACCAACTGTTAAGGATAAAGCTATAGCAACAAGGATAGGATTCCTCCACTTTCTGCCTTATCCCAAGCTACCAGCCCCATTCCCACTTCCCAAGGAGGACATTAACATTGATTTTGATGACTGAGGGGAGTCTTCTTTATATTTTGTTTTGTTTTATTTTCCTTTTGTTATTTTCTTGCTTCTCTTTTAAAAACATTGGCACAATGTTTAGTATAGGTTTGGGGGTAACTAAAAGTTGTGTAATAATTCTCTATTCGAATACTTGGTTAACCTCTAATTATCTGTAATAGACTAATTAGTTTGTATTATGTTTCTTTTTCCATATCGTGTTAAAAATATTACAAGTTAACTTGTTAATGATGTCTAATATTCTCTTATTCCCATGATAGTATTATTTATGTATTGATATTGATTTTTGATAACATGCAAATTTAATTTTTATAATTAGGGCATGTACCTCATATATACACTACACTAAGGCTATTGTCGCCCAAGGTTGGAGTTTTTAATTATATTTTTCTTTATAAACCCTAGACTCTTTTTGACTTCTTAATGAGTAAGAATTCCTCTTGAGGCAAAATCCTAGGTGAAGCTTAGTTGAGAATATGATTTAGGCCATTTTTGAAATGATAGAGACTTTGTATTTCTACCAATGATTCTATATTTCTTTAGTTACCCATTTTTTAGCCTAATGCCTATTTTTCTTTCTAACACATGCATATACTAACTAATCCTTTGTTTGAAGACCCATTTGCACCCTATTACTTTAAGCACATTCAATATGTAGTTCATTGAGTTCAAAAGAAAAAGAGAATGAGCTTAAAGCAAATCTATACGAAGGAGTACATTACAAGGAAGAAAAGAAAAAAATATAATATTTGATTATCCCCGCTTGATAAAAAAAATTATTAAGTTGGGGGAATATGTGAAAATTCCTTGATGATTATTACAAACCAAAGGTTTGGTAAAAGAAAAAGAAGGAAAAGAAAGAGAAAAGTGGTAGACCACATATGCCACACAAGAGAAGAAATATATTGGGTGATACAAATAATGAGATAAAATAGTTAAAGCCTGAATATATAGGAACTAACACCTTAAAAAGAAAATGTGGAAAAAGAATGGTGAACTCATGTAAGGAAATTGTGCTTAGGGTATTTGAGCAAAAAAATCTATTTCATCAAACCTTTACCCTAGCCTGACATTACAAGCTGAATAAAGACCTATTGATTTTTGACTAAGTAATAGCCTACATTAGTAAAGAGAGAAAGGAAAGATGAAGTTAAGGAGTTAGAATTAGTCTTTGGGTTATTTTGAGAACATTTTTGAAGCCATCTAACTTTAGTGACAAATTCCTTGCACACACACATATGAGGATTGCCTGAACATGATAAATTTGAAAATTATACTTGTGTGTTATCTTGAGTCAAGTCTTTGTTATAAAGTTAAAGGATTTTTTAGGGGAATAATTAGCTTATCATTGATAAATTACTTGTGATTTTTTCTTTCTTTTTGCTAAAGACTAGTAAAACACTAGGTTTGGGGGTGTGATAACTCTAGATAATAGAGTGATTTTACTATGATTTTAATTCATTTTTTATCCTAATCCTGATATTTTGAGTTAAAATTTTAGTCAAATATAGTGTTAGAGTTGTTTTAGGTTTTTTTAGGAGTTTTGTAGAATTTCTATCTTAATTAGGAGTAGTTTTTTGAATTTAGGTATTTAATTTGTTTTAGGTGTTTTTGTAACATCCAAGTTTGAATTAAAGAATGGAAGAAACTCAACCTGGCACCATGGTGCTTCATAACATGAAGTCGCGGCACCTCAAAAAGAAGAATTTGATAATCAAACAGAAAGGACTCAGCCATGGCGCCAATAAGTTGAAGCCGCAACACTAATATAAAGAGAGAAAAACCAACCAAGTTAGGGAGCTAGAAGCCACAGCGCTTGAAGAATGAAGCCACCACTTGTCAGGAAGGAAGCCGCAGCGCTAAAGTAAGGACTACTTTTATAAACCAAGCAAGAGATTGGCGCTGTAGTGCCAATGAATGTGAAGCCGCAGTATGGGACAAGACTTCTTATTGAAATTAAATAGACCCTGTGGCGCTGCAGTGCCATAGTTACCTGAGCCACGGCGCTTGTACAGATTCTTAAGGCTTCTATTTTATTTCAAATATGAGGAAAATACTTATAACTAAAAGAGTAAGGCTGAGGTTTAGAGACACACCATAGCTCGTGATAGAGAGTGCTAAAGAGCTTAAGAAGACTTGAAGAGTGACAACTTCTACTTTCTATTTCTTCTTTTTCTTATTTTCTATTTACTTGTAATGGCTTTGTCTTTAGTTTTTATATTTATTGTAGTTAGTATGGAGTAGTCGTATTCTAGGGGTAACGACTGAACTCACATGTAGCCAATGTGGCTTTAGTTTTATTTCAATTCATGCTTTAGTTTTAGTTTTTATATTACCTAGTTCTTAATGCTTCTAATTGCTTGATCACCAATTAGATTGATTAGGAATTCTAAATTTGACTTGGAAAAGTCAGTTTTGGGATTAGCCTTAGGTAATATAACTTATGTTTGGATTGTTCATGAAGTTTGGATGATCTGATTTACTTAAAAGATAGTAATATACTATTTTACCATAAGTAACCTAGGAGATTAGTTCTTAATGAGTTTGCTTTAAAATAATTCTAATAGGAATATAGGGAATTAAACTAAAAGGAATATATAATTATTAGACATAGGAATATGCTAGTAATTGATTAAGAAATCTGAGTTAATATTAGCTAATGCATGGATTAATTTGAATTAAAGTTATTGAGGTTGGTGTGAGGGATATCATAAACCTAGACTTAGTTTTAATAGTTTTTAAATTAAATTTATATTGGCTTAATTAGAGTTAAGCTGCACCATAGTGGTAATTAACATTAAAAAGTAATTATTCCTCATGGAAAATGATCTCTACTTGTTATTGTATTACTTGAGGATACGGCACTTACGTTTATAAATTGCCTATCAACAGGTGCCAAAGGATAGGCAACATATTGAGGAAGAATAAAATGCCATTCAATAACATACTTAGAGTTGAATTGTTTGATGTTTAGGGGATGGACTTCATGGATCCATTCATCTCCTCATACACCAATCAATACATACTTGTTACTATGGATTAAATCTCTAAATAGGTTAAAGTCATTGTTATGCCAAACAATGATTCCAAGGTTGTGACCAAATTATTAAAAAAGAACATGTTCACACTATTTGGTACATCCTAAGCAATTATAAGTCATGAAGGTTCTCACTTTTGCAGTAAAAAAGTGGGAGCTCTTCTTACTAAATATAGGGTGACTCACAAGGATACACTAGCATATCATCCACAAACAAGTGGACAAGCTGAAGTCTCTAACCTGGAGATTAAGAGAATCCTAGAGAAGACAGTTTGTCCTTCATGAAAAGACTGGTCTAAGAGATCAGATGCTGCATTATGAGCATACCATACAACCTACAAGATCCTTCTAGGCATGTCTCCATTTTGGTTGGCTTTTGGCAAAGTTTGCCACCTATTGGTTGAGTTAGAACATAATGCCTATTAGGCAATAAAAAAGCTGAACTTTGATTATCTAGCCTCAAGTCAAGATGGTTTAGTCCATTCACTATCACCAAAGTGTTTATATAGTGCGGTGTAGTTGATAGCCACTAATCCGTATAGAACATTTAAAGTGAATGACCAATGATTGAAAAGCTATTAGAGAGGGAAGATTGATAATTATCATACTTCCATCATACTTAGCGAAGCCACTTGAGTTACACTAAGTCAAGTTGAGGACTTTAAACCAAGCACTTCTTGGGAGGTAACCCAAGTTTCTAAACTCTTTTTCTTTATTTTTACTTAATAGTTTATTAATTTTTACTTTACACTCAATTCTCATGTCATCCCTCTCAGGAAAACAAAGACTAAGAAACTACAGCATGAGGCACAGACGCTACGGCACATAATCTCCTCACGCCACCATGCGTAATATCTAGGAAATTCCAAAATCAAATAGAGAGAATATTGTCGCAATCCTCATCCTTTAATGCCAGCGGCTCCATAAAATAAAGATCTCAGGTATGTACTCATAGTGTTTTATGGCATGGCCTTAAAATACACACATCGCGGGGCTTAAATTTCAACTAAAATACCATTTCAAACAGAGAGCTATGTGCCGCGGCCTCACAACTAGTGCACCATGGAACAGCTTAACCCAGAAAAAGAGTATTTCAAACAGAGAGCATTAAGTGGACCCTCTCTTTCTAACATCGCGACATGTGTTTTTTGAAAATCTGTGTTTTTAACGCCTGAGCATCAAGCTACGATGTATTTAAGTCACGACACAAAATCCTGTATTTTAAAAATTTTGAATTTTAGGTGGGTACCGCAACGCGCTGTCGAGATTTCAGTTTTTAAAATGGATTTTCAGACCCCATAACTGCCTAAACTTGAACCCTAGCACCCAAATTTGAAAAATCATAAATTTTAGGCTACATTTCTCCAACCCAATCCCCATTCTAGCAAATTTACTCACTCTTGCATAAGTCACCTCTCACACACCACAGTTTACAGGCACATTGTACATCTCTTCAACTTAAGCAAGTTTCTTCTACTTTATCATTGATTCTTCAATCTATTGCTAGGGAAGATGACTTTCTTATGTTATATGCTTACATGCTTGATGGATAGTGAGTTGAAACTTTTATTTTGGGGATTGTGGTTAGTTATTGAGTTTGGGTTTCTAGTTATATAGGGAGTTACGTTTTCAACCTTCAAATTAAGTTCTTGGGTTTTGTTGGATATAATTATTAAAATATAAACATATATCATCCTCTCATAACCTATTTCCCTGTAATTCTTGATTGCATTATCATAATATTATGATAGTTGAAATACGGATGATGGACTATGGATAGGCAGTGTATAGTTTTTGATGGATTATTACTGATTATATGCCTGAGTTTCCAATCTTGCTTAGATGGGTCTAAGACCCTTTTTGTTGATTATGGGTTGTGGTTATCATTATTACTAGGGTTTCGGATTATGTTGTTTTGCTTTTTAGGATAATGGGACCAAAAATTAAGGCTACCAAGCATGCTCGATTTACTAGACCTATCTTTGACTGCAGTCGGTTTATTTTCACTCCTACAGAGAAAAGGTTTCCATGAAAGGGCTGGTAAACAAGACAATTGTGGTTCAACGAGGTCTGCAAGCTCAATCCTGATTATTTCCAGAACATAGCCAATCAAATTGATGCAATAAATTAGGTTAAACTGTATGCACCACCCTCAGCTAGAGTAATTGCATTCGCTAGAGAATTGTATACTAACCTTGTAGAGCACCATGATAGTAAGGTCATGGTTCCGGAGACTGATGAGTATATGGCCTATGCAAGTGGACTAATGGACTATGGTAAGGTGATCAACGCTTTATACTATCCAGGCTCCACTTGGAAACTCACTAATGGAGAGCCAGTGCATTTCAAGGCCAGTCAGTTGATGGTAATTCTTGTTTATGCCATAGTATGAGGCACGTCCATTGATATTGGTCATGTTATACATAGTGCTATGTTGTAGGTTGCAAACAATAAAAACTTGGGCATATGGTTTCTTTCCTTTATCACTGAACTATGCTGAGAAGCTGGTGTAATTTGGGAGGACACTGAACTATTGGCGATGCAGAAAGAGCTAATTGATAATAAGCTGATGAACAAATTTCTGAGCTACAACTTTGAAGCATGAGAAAGTGATCCAACAACTCTAGCTTAACCATACCATCAATCGTCAAAACAACAAGTTGCTGAGGATGATGCTATTGCAAGGAGGATGGGATCCTTGTCCTAAGCCGCCAGCCTTATTCCCCTGTCTCAATGAGGACATTGACATAGATTTCAATGAATAAGGGTAGTTTCTTTACCTTTTGTTTTTCTTATTTTTCTTTGTTTTTTAAACATTGGGACACTATTTAGTTTAAGTTTAGGGGTAACTTTTCGTTTTGTATTTCTTTATTCACATGTATAACTTGTTATCCCCTATGTCAAGTTACTTTATGTTAGACACAGTACTTAGGTTGTAATGTGTTTCCCTTTCCCATATTGTGCAAGTTTGATTTGTTAATGATGCTCTAATATTTCTCTATTCCTTTGATAGTATCTAATTGATGCATTAATTTTGATTTTTGATATAATGCAATAATTTTTATTTTATTTTTTTGAATTTATTATAATTAGCATATATACTTCATGCATTTGTATCTACATAAGGCTATTATCACCTAGGATTTTTTTTAATGATCTTTTTTTTATAAACCTTAGACTCTTTTTGACCTCTTCAATTAGTAAGAATTTTTCTTGAGGCAAAAGCTTAGTTAATAACATGATTTAGCCCATCCTTTGGATCGATAGAGACTTTGTATATCCACCCTTGATTTCATATTTCCTTAGTTATCCACTTTTGAGCTTAATGCCTATTCTTTCTAGTACATACATATGCTAACCAATCATTTGATTATAAGACCCATTTGTACCTTATTACAAACCAAAGGTTTGGTAGAAAAATAAAAGAAATATCAAATAGGAAAAAGTGGAGAACAACTATGCCCACACAATAAGAGATATATCGGGTGATAAAAATCATGAGATGAAATTGTTGAAACCCGAGTATGTGGAAGTTAGCACCTTATCAAAAAGAAGGTGAAACAAAAGGGTGAGCTCATACAAAAACATTGTACTTAAGGTAATTTACCTAAAAATTCCATTCCATCACACTTTTACTCTAGCCGTACGTTACAAGCTAAATAAAGACCTATTGATTTTTGACTAAGTGCTAGCCTACATTAAGTGGAGAGAGGAAGGAAAGGCAAAGTTTTAGGGGTTAAGATTAGTCTTTGAGTTATCTTGAAAATATCTTTGAAGCCATCTAATTTTAATGACGATGCCTTGCACACACACACACATGAGGTTTGCCCAAACATGATAAATTTGAGGATATACTAGTGTTTTGTCTTTAGTCAAGTCTTTGTTATAAAATTTGAGGATTTTTAGGGGAATAATTAGCGCATCATTGATAGGTTAATTGTGAGTTTTGTTTGATTATTTTACTTTCTTTTTGCTCGAGACTAGCAAAATATTAAGTTTGGGGGTGTGATAACTCTATAAAATAGAGTTATTTCACTATGCTTTTAATTCATATTTTATGGTAAATCCTAGAGTTTTGAGTTAGAATACTACTTAAATATAGTGTTTTAGTTTTTTAGGTTGTTTAAAAAGTTTTGTAAAGTTTTGACCTTAATTAGGAGTAGTTTTACGAATTTTGGTATTTAATTTGGTTTAGGTGTCTTTGCAGTGTCCTAGTTGTGATGAAAGAAGGAAAGGATCTCAAACTGTATCGCAGTGCTAAAGAACATGAAATTGCGGTGCCACAGAAGGAAGAAATTAATGAAAAGTCAGAGAGAGCTCCACCATGGTGACGATAAGTTAAAGCCGCGACACAGATGAAAAGATGGAAAAGACCATAAAAGCCAGAGAGCTGATGCTGCTGTGCCTAAAGACTGAAGCCACGGCATGAAGATCTTAAGCTGCCTAGAAAAATCACAGAGATAAAAGAGACGCAGCTTGTTGATCCTGAAGCTACAGTGCCAATCTAAAGACGGCTTACGTGAACAAGCAAAGAATTGGTGTTGCAGTGCCTTATTATGTGAGGCCGAGACAAGATGGAGTCCTGATGGGATTGAGCAGAACATTTAGCACCGCAGTGCCATATAAACACACCCTGCAGCCCTTATCCGTGTTTTGAAGACTCTTAGTTGAATTAAATTAGGAAAAAAAGGTCTATAAAAAAGGGGAAGGCTGAAACTTTTAGATATACCAGAGCTCATGATAGAGAGTGCTAAAGAACTAAATGAGACCCGAAGTCATGACAGCTTCTAGTTTCTACTCCTTTTTTTCTTATTTTCTATTTACTTGTAATGGTCATGTCTTTTGTTTTTATGTTTTCAGTAGTTAGTATAGGAGTAGTCGTACTCTAGGAGTAACAATTGAATTCACATGTAACCAATGTGGCTTTAGTTTTAATTTAATGCATGCTTTAGTTTTAATATTTATATTGCCATGCTCTTAATGTTTCTAATTAATTGATCACCAGTTAGATTGATTAGGAATTTTGTAATTGACTTGGAAGAGTCAGTTTTGGGATTAGTTTTAGGCAGTATAACTTATGTTTAGATTGTTCATGTGATGTGAATAATCTAATTTTTTTAAGAGATATGAATATACTCTTTTACAATAATAAATCAGGAGATTGATTCTTAATGAACTTGCCTTAGAATAATTCTCATAGGAATATAAGGAATTAGACTAAGGGAAATATATAGTTGCTTGACATAGGAATATGCTAGTAATTGATTAAGAAATCTGGGTTAATATTAAGCTATCGCATAAATTGAATTAAGCTAAAGTTAATTAGGTGTAGTGTGAGGGTTTTGTGAATCTAGGCTTAGTTTAAATACTCTTATAAGTTACTTAAAAATCTCTACATTTATATTGGCTTGATTAGAGTTAGGTTGTATCTTATTGGTAGCTAACATTAGATAGTAATTTATTCCTCGTGGGAATGATCTCTATTTATCACTGTATTACTTAAGAACGATATGTGCGCTTGTGTTTCTTAAATCTGTACCAGATTCCAAAAGTTGATAAACCTAAAACTATTAAGAAATTTAGGCCTATTGGCTTGTGTAATGATGCTTACAAGATTATTTCCAAGATTATTATTGCTAGAATCAGACCTCTCATGTCTAAAATTATTACTCCTACTCAATGTAGTTTCATTCCTGAGAGAAATACTAGTGATAACATTATTATTGTTCAAGAGGTTCTTCACAGTTTTAGGCAGAAGAAGGGTTTTATATAGGGTGCCATTTGAAAATTCGACCTTGAGAAAGCTTATGACAGGGTTAAATGGAGTTTTTTTAAGGAAGTCTTAGCCAAAGCTGGATTTCCTACTGACTGGATTAACCTTATTATGGAGTGTGTGTCTTCTGTTAAAATATCTGTTCTTTGGAATGGTGAAAGGTCTGATATTTTTTGTATGGAGCGGGGATTAAGACAAGGAGACCCTCTCTCCCCTTATCTGTTTGTGCTTTGTATGAAAAATTTTAGTCATATGATTCATGACCATTAACAATGGTCAATGGAAAACTGTCAAGACTTCTAGAAATGGACCTTCTCTTTCTCATCTATTCTTTGCAGATGATTTATTGTTGTTTTCTGAAGATTTTGTTGAGCAAATTATGGTGGTTTGGGATTGCTTGCAGCTTTTTTCTAAAGTTTATGGGTTAACTGTCAGTGCTGCTAAGTCCAATTTATTTCCTTTCTGCTAATACTCCTTCTCATGTCAAGGATAGTATTGGAAGCTTTACTCCTATTCTTATTACTTTTAATCTTGGTAAGTATCTGGGTGTTCCCTTACTGCAGACTAGAATTAACAAGAACACCTATAAAGAAGTTTGTAATAGGGTTCAAAATAAGCTTGCAGGTTGGAAAATGAAGCATCTTTCTTTGGCAGGTAGAGTCACTCTTATTCAAGCTTCTACTTTTTCTATTCCTGCCTATACAATGCAGATTGGTACATTGCTTGTTGCTGTTTGTGAGCATATTGACATACTCGAGGAATTTTCTTTAGGGATTCTGAAACTGATCATAAGATTCATTTGGCTAATTAGGACCAGGTGTGTCTTCCTAAGGAGTCTAGTGGGCTTAGTTAGGGAAAATGGCTGATATTAATGTTATTATGCTTGCTAAACTGGGCTGGAAAGGTTTTTACAGGTTCAAATTATCTATGGTGTCAGGTTGTGAGGGAAATGTACTTGCACTCTGTTGATCTATGGAATGCTGCAGCCAAACCTCATCACTCTTCCACCTGGAAGAGTATTCTTAAAGGTGTCCAGTTGTTAGAGAAGGGAATTAGATGGAGATTAGGGAGTGGTGATCAGATGAGTTTTGGTTTGATAGGTGGCTTGGAAATAATATTATCTTAGATTCAGTGACTAAGGAGGTTCAAGTTCATCTATTGTCTTTAACAGTTGTTGATGTGTTGAGAAATGATTAGCTAATTTCAGCATGGTTCGGCATTTTTGCTTAACTCTTTAATGGATAGATTGAAGTATGTGCCTTGTAAACTTTGTCATCATTTTATTGATAAAAGAATCTGAGATTTAATGAGTGATGGGAATTTTTCTTCTGCTTCCTGTCAGCAGTTGCTTTTGGCTAATAAGGGGACAAATGGTTCTGGTTTCCTTTGGAATATTTGTTGGAAGGTTGTCACTTTACCTAGAATTAAGCATTTTCTTTGGCTTCTTTTCATCATAAGCTTTTAACTAACCATATGAGATTTACTAGACACCTTTCTAATGTGGAATCTATGATGCTTATATGGAAGATTGTTCTCATGTGCTTAGGGAATGCTCTCTGTCTCATAGGGCTGTGCAAGGAACCCGGTATAATCGAAAACCCGAACAGAACCGGTGCTTCGGTTCTGTTAAATTCGAGTATTTTTCTTATTCGGTTCGGTTCGGGTAGTTAAATTTAATACCCGTTATTTTCGGTTCAGTTACGGGTAGTGAGATAGAGTGCACATGGGTACCCGTGGTTACCCGAAAATCAAAATATATAATTTTTTTTATTTTTTTGTTATTTTTAATATATTGTTGTATTAATTTATAATTTTTTATTTTTATTTGTGTTGAATATGTTAATATATTATGTTTTTTGTATTTTTCTTTTATAATAACTAATGAATTTTAAAAGTATGAGATTCAAAAACAAAAAAATATAATTTTTAAATTTATATTTTTAAATTAATTTTAGTGAAATATTGATAAATTTCAGGTAACCGAATACCCGAACCGAACTAGTCATATTTTTTCGGTTCAGATAATTTGGGGTAATACCTATTTTCTGTTCGGTTCGGTTCATAAATTTTACTACCCAACGATTTCGGTTCGGTTGAAAAATTTATCACTATCCGGACCGAACCGACCCGTGCACACCCCTACTGTCTCATGCTGTGTGGTTGAATCTTATTCCCCAGGCCCTCATTCTGATTTTTTCACTTTTAGTTTCAGGGATTGGCTTTCCTCTAACTAGAGGTGCCCTCAATCTTGGGTTGTCTTACAAATTCCTTGGCCTTTTGTTTTTGCTTTCATTTGTTGGAAGCTTTGGACGTAGAGAAATAAAGTTTTGTTTGTCCAAGATTTTAAAATCTCTGTCAATCCTATTGGGAGGCTTATATCTGAACTAGAATCCATTTGGCTGTCTTTGTCTAGTAAGCAGACTACTGTTGTTCCTACTTGCAGTGTTCTGGTTTGTTGGTAATTCCCAAGTCCAGGATGGATTAAATTAAATGTTAATGGAGCTTCTAAAAGTATGGAAGATTGGCTAGTTGTGGAGGAGTGATTCAAGATGATAGGGGCAATTGGATCTCAGGTTTCTCTGCTAATTTAGGAGCTGGGAGCAATGTGGAGGCTGAGTTGTTTGGTCTTATGGTTTATCTCTAGCTTGGAGAGTAGGTTTTGAGCAGATTCAGTTGGAGTCAAACTCTCGTACTGCTATTGATTTGGTCTCTACAACTATTGGTCCCTGCCACCCTCACTTCTGTGAGTGTCATTGCTTGCTGAAGAGGGAGTGGAATGTTCGAATTGAACATTACTTTCAAAGAAGGAAACTATGTGACAGATTGGCTTGCTAATTTTGCTGTTTCCCTGAGTTTGGGTCTTCATCAGTGGACCAAGCCTCCTGATGGTTTGGGTTCCCTTTTATTCCAGGATCTTATTGGGGGTCATGAGACCTCGTAAAGTTGCTTTGTAGTTTTTTCTTGTTTTTGGGCTTTGGCCCCGTTTGTAACCCAAAAAATAAAAAAAGTCTTCATGGTTAATGCCCTTTCTCAACCGTGGAACATCTGAACACGAACATTTTATGACATGCCACTGTTTAACAATCAAAACTCAGATACTCCTAATAACTGTTCAAAGAAACTCACCTTCTAGGAACCCCCACTTAGTGAATTTGATCAACACAGCAACAGAAATTCTACTTTTTCTCCAAGGTTAAGAAATACAAGAGGTCAACAGATCTGAGACAAGAGGCCAAGGTCGGGACAGCCATCTGATGGATGTTTTTTTTCTTGATTGATTTGAAATTTACCTCTAAATTTGAATATGTAATACCAGCATACTACAATTTATAATTTGTTTCCATGATAGACTAGAACTTTGACATACTTCTTTTCCAGATAATGAAAAAGTGAAAAAACTAATGATCAAAACTATATATGGCTATCTAGATATGTATTTCAACGTTGAATACATCACTAAGAAAACCAACACTGAAAGCTTTAGTGACTCCTAACTACAACACGTCAGCACTATACACAGAAGATACTCTTGACTACGAAGTAGTCAATCTACTCACCAGCCATAAATAGGATTTTCCACATGTGGGGGCAAGAGATTGAGATCTTCACAGTGCTGCTTATTATAGTCCCGTGTCCCAGGTATTGCTCCAGTACAAAGTCTAAGAAATTCACTCCCAGTGAGGCAGTAGTGAGCAAATGCCAACCCTCCATCAACCAGTCCTGTCAGACTACGCGTTGATACTGATTTTCTTATCAGCTTTCCACTTGATTTTGCACCACCTTTTTCGTTGTCCAACACTCTATCAAGCTCAGAAAATTCCATGAACCTCTTTGTAGCAGCCTCCCATGAAAGGTTATATCTTTGCTCAGGTGTAAGAGGATACGGCTCATTTTCTAAAGCTTCTTTGACTTTCGCCACAAAGTCCTCAGATGTCTTGTAGGATCAAACAATTGGGAAATGACCTGAAGAACACGTTTGATGGGTGATCTGCACATATTACAAATTTTCCCATGGCAAGCGCCTCAGCTGTAGCTGTGCAGAGCACATCACTAACACTAGGATTTATAAAGACTTTGTACCTTCAGAAGGAGGAAATAGTAACTTTCAATAAATGATGTTTAATAGAACTAGTGGAAATAGTAAGTTTCAATAAATGATGTTTAATTAAAAACTAGTGCATTAATGGTGTGCGTTTTAGTGGGAAACTCTTTCTGGTGATCTCATTCTCACATAAGTAATGCACACTTAGTCTAACGCATTTTTTAGGATCCTTACCCATGAAGAGAATCATCTGCATGGTCTCTCCCTTTCTGAAAGTTGAGATTCAAATCCAACCTTCTAGCCGCACTCTGAACTTCATGAGCATCTTCTCCACTACCAAAAATATCCAACTTGAAGCCATCAAGTTCATTCTTATGCTTTGATAACAAATCTATCAATTCCTTATATCCTTTCGCCCACACCATCTTGCCCAAGAAATATGCTCCTTTTGTGAAGGCTTTCTGCTCAAGCTCCCTATCAGTCGCAATTTTTTCACCTACTTTTAAAAACTTAGGATTCACACCATGTACATTGCAAATGACAGACTTCGGTAGATCTTGGGTGGCAGCTGAAAGACGAAGAACCTGGATAATGATCACAAAAAAGTCAATATGTTTCTTTAGAAAAATGACATTTCCATTTATATAAATATTATAGAATATTTTCCTTGTAATTTAATCAAGAAACACCATTCAGATTATCACTAATTAGTAATCAGCCACATGCTAGGCTAAACAAAAGCATTAAACAGTAGCATTCAACAAACAAACATTTATAGTTGCACCTAACTATCCAACGAATTAGGCTAGTACCTTGTGGCAGTATGCTCTTGTAACCCAATTGTTTATGTGTTTCACAAGGAATGCTTGGAGGGCTCCGTTCTTTTCCCGCTTGATATATTCTAGGTAATTTGTGTGGACAATACCAACAACATGGTTAAACTTGTCTGTCCATCGCTTACCATGATGGTACCAGTTTAGATGTTCTGGTTCTTCCAAGATAGCAACGTCAGCATCCTTAGACGGTATAAAGCGAGAAGTATCTCCAGCAGGTATTATACTTCGCCTTTCTTTTGAAAACTATGCACAACAAGAACAAAGAGCATGTTGAGATGTGATAAAGATGACCACATATAATCAACTTCATCAGATAACTTACCTTTCCAGGATAAAAGGAAATTTTGAACTCTGACTTAAAACCAATCCTCTCCTCGAGCCAATTACGTATATAAATTTCCTGCTCTTCTGGTGAGCTGAATGTGAGACTGTTTGGATAAACAAGTTCTTGATCTGATTTACAAAGCCATGGAACTAGTAGAGTGACATTTTGTTTTGCAGACTGTGCTAGATATGCAGCTCTAAACAGTGGATTTACAGCTGTCCCTGTCATCCAAGGAAGACTAGCTGTTGTTACTATTGCAACATGCCTCTTTTGACCTGATGGATCGTGCTTTGCGTGATCTGTCCAGAATCCACCATCATAAGAGTGCCCTGTACTTTGGAGAACACTGGCAATCCGCAAATCCAATTCATCGTTTATGTTCTCATCTCCAAGAACAGATGATTCTCCCTCCAGAAAGGGAATGCAACAGAAGTTGGTTCTTGCGTTTTCTGCACAAACTTTCCACTATCTTGTCACATATTTCTGCAATTGCATTTGGAAAAAATATCAAAATTTAAGAAAACAATTCATGCAAAATTGGCTGTTATGAAACTAACAAGTTTCCTCAATCTAGAAACCCAAGACATGGATTTGACACATGAAATTTGTAAACAACTGGTGAAGCCAAACCAAAGAAATCAAGTTACTTTTTGGTCCATGTTGGCTAAAGAAAAACTAGAAACCCACCTCAGACTTCAATAAACCCAATAAGGCCATCTATTCAAAATAGAAGTTCCAAGTGTTTACCCCGTGTGCTGACTAGACCACATAACCCGTGTATCTAAAAGTTAAGCCATTACCAAATGTGACTGTAACTAAAAATGATCCAGTAAACATATAAGCATATTCCAAATCTTGTCTTTGTCACGCCAAGATCATTTCAGTTGGAAACTGAAGCCTAAGCCTTCATTTAAGAAACTCAGGGGGAAAGCTGAAAGAGAAACATAACTCATATGATTGGGAATCACTTTCTTACAAAATATTCCCAATCCCATCTACTTACCATAAACAACAATGTGCATATCCTTGATACATTGTTGCACCGAATGGGTGACTATAGTATATACCACATTGTCCAATATAAATGGATTGATGTAGTTAGCAACTATATCAGAAGCCATGTCTTCTAGCTTGCAAGCATAGAAACCAGCAATCCACATCAACAATTAACATAGCATAGAAGACTGAAAACATATAAAGAATGTATGACCCCAGTTACTGCAGTGATAATATATTGGAGGACGTAAGAATTCATTTGGTCACTGCAACTAATTTGCCAGTGCCATGAACATATAATCTCTACATCCAAAGTAGACTCCAAAAATGAAAATACTATTGCTGGATCACGTGAACTTTGTGATTTTTCTTTTCAAGGGAAAAACAAGAAAAGCTAGCAGTCCAGGATACCAATCAAAACAAACATAAAGTAAAGAAAATGCAATTTGAAAACATAATTGAAGAAATGTTGTAAATAAAAATAAGAAGTTTTAATTAGATTAATAAAACAACAGAGTATGACAGGCAAAATGTCTAGGTAGAGGTGAACAAAATTCGAGGAAGTGCTTACCTCTTTTGATGCCGAGTTGATCCAAAAATGGCCCAGATTGCCTAACAAAATAGGCCAGAAGTTCAGGCACATCCAGTGGCGGCACTCCCTATACCAGATGTCAAAGCAACAATATTAAGAATAACACATAAAGCAAGGCCTCAGTGTCTGAAACATACAGGCATTTTCCACATGAAAGTTAACAAAAAACACTAAATGAGATACATGTCATAAAGCAACTACATGAAATCAGCATTTCACATGGCCCGAGTCTTTTGGACTTCAATATTTAGCAAAGATTACATACAATCTAATCATCACCTCCCAACAACTATTTATATGTATGTAAATGCTAAAACCTACATGAACGAATACATACTAAAAAGATATTAGTACAGAATTTTAATAATATGAATGCCATACTTCACATTACATAAAAAGTTAAAAATGACTAAAAATAGTTTTCCAATGCTCCAGAATTTGAAACATTATTTTAACATTTGACAAGAAAGGCCTTATCTAGAAGAATGCATCAAGCCAAGAGAAATTCTATAAATTAGACACCAACCTTCGACTCCTCAGGCTCCTTGTAAATTGATTTCTGCAACATCAAAAAATTAGTTAAAATATGATATCTACACATACACATGTAAGTATCTTACCAAAGATGAAATTTTGTATGATTAAATTTAGAAAAACATAATCATACGGTGATATCCTCTTAAACAAATCTATGCGTAACAATAAGACATCCAACCATGTTAAACACTATTTCATAGTTAGCGACATGCCTTGCCTGACACCAAGTCAATAATCACCAAATAAAAAAGTAAAAAACACAATGCTTTAAAAGGTCATCAAGATCCAAAACAAATTAAAATTGAACGCGTATAACATGTCATCATGGTGTATACCATTTTTAACTATTAAACCTACATTTAATTTAGACACCATCCTAATTCCTAATTAAAACGAGGGGAAGTCTAAAAGAACGAAGCATGGCAAGGACCCGGCCCAAGTTCCCTCGAGTACTGTTATCAATTTATTAATACTAATTGTAGGTTGATACCTGGTTATAATCTTTAGAACAAAGACACTTAATTAAGGCTACAGATACACCTAAACAGCCATATATGGATTTTCTTTATTTTATTTTTTTTGGAAAAGCAATTAAAAAATTTGGCCTACAGGCACATACTGATAAGTTCTAGTCAAAATACCTCACTTGATGCATTCTTACATTTTAGTGAGATTTTACAGGGTCAACCTCACATATTCATGAACATGTCACAGAAGTCAAAATATATTAACATAGGACTGTTTATTATTATAAGACTGAACATAGGTCAACTAAAAGGTTCACATCCTCCAGTCTTGGCAAGCAATGTAGGATGCTTCATGATTTTGTAGCACTCTTCCTACAATTAATAAATCTTCTGGACAAACTATTGAAGAATGTAAGCAGATGCTTTAAAGTAAGCAATAAGATTCCTTTATAGAGGACGGATGCTTCCAATTGTTTGAGCCAATTACAGCTATGCATTTTGTTTGGACATTTCAGCTAAAGGCTCATGAATCACTTTTTCAAGTTATAATTTGGGGTGATAGTTCTCCCATCCGACAAAGGCTTTTGAATAATTTTCTACAGAAAGGTTTAATTTTTTGTCACCAGCTAGTGCAAGCAACCATAAAACATGCAGAAGAGGAAGGGACATGGCTGTAAACATTTGACACCTTTTTAGTTACAACTAGTAAATAAGTTACTTAGATTCGGAAGTCAGAACCTACAAAGAAAACATATAAAATGACATTCCAAGTTCTCAACATGTAGAAATCACAAGTTTTATCCACCATATCATGGTACATGTGAAAAATCTGAAAAAGTCCTGAAACAGTTTGTAGTTTATAAATTTTCAAACATATTTGGAGCAAATATAAAGAGCATAAGCTTTTTGAGATACAAGCTTTGACACCTCCTGATGTTGTAACAGGACATCAGACTACGATTAAATTTTCCTCTTCCCCGGTAAATGCTTAGCAGAGAGCTGAGCTAAAAGAGAATTTACAATTTAATATATATTAATTTTGTTGTGTTTGTTTTTCCACTAATCACTTGCTCTATAAGGAGGATGGCACTCACAAGCCCAGCGTCACTTAACAATATCAAACTACTAAGTAATAACTAATATGACCTGTAAACGAGACTCAAGAGAAAACAAAGTAGCTAAGATATTATTATGGCAACAAACTAAGTTGGAAAACCACTTGTTCATTTTTAAGCCAAACACAAAATTTAAACTGATTCTGCAAAGAGGGGTCGAGAGATAAAGATTGAGAAAGCAAGAGAGAGGACATACCAAGCTTGACTTTACTTTCTCTACAAATTCGCTATTCTTAAAACCAGCAAAAATCTCATTGGATGAACTACGTTTCTCAATTTCTTTTAACCTCATCTTCAACACCTGAATTGGCTCCCAATTCTTAGTAAACTGCCCTTCTCCGTCCCCTTCAAGCTCTCCTTTCCACTCACCCCAGAACTCCCTAAAATTCAACCTTCTACCTCTCCGAAACCTTTCAAAATCCACATACCCATCTCTATCATCTACCTCTGACACAATTGCATTCTTTATCGCCGATAAATTGATCCGAATTCTCGACCTCGGCCCCCACTTCTCCAAAACCTTCTTACTGAAATCGGGTGTGGAGTACGCTCGTCGAATTTCCGACAGCTTTGGCTGCAACTTCTTCACAAAATCAATCTCCGCCGGTGACTGTGACCGAATTGCCGGAACAGTAAACGAGGGAGCTGAATTGAAGAGGTTCTCGAGCTCACGGTCGAACGAAGTGGCGAGATTCTTGAACGAATTAGCTCGGTCACGCATCAATTGCAGATCCGCATCCGCTGAGTCTTTAACCTCCCTCCAACCTTTGGAGATGAACGAAAACGCGTTTGAAGACGTCGAAGCTTGACTTGCGGTCTGCATGTCGAAACCTAAACTAAGGATTAAACCTTGACTATGAAAAATTAGGGTTTCGATGACTCAAATGGTGGAGTTGTTTCTCAGAGTATGCGAAATGCAAAGGAAGAAGCTGAGGAAAACAACTCAATCAAAAAGACGAAGAAGGATTTTAACGGCTTAAGATTTTCGGGTTTTCTCAATTTTTCTAGAATTAATTGATCTGTACACGTGTACCTCCACGTAGGATGAATGAATGGCTTGATGGTGGGTGACGAGATTGGCGGGTGATGACGTGGAAGAAATTCACGGGCTTGATAAGATACTGATAGTTTAGTGTTCCCGGCAGGGGATTGGATGTTCTGGAGGCAGGATGAATATGCTGGGATATTCTGTGGTGTCTGTGCAATCATGCAATTGTGCTGGGAGCCAGATTACCTATGGGACTGTGCTTGATGTGATGTCCACGTGGAGGATATGGGTTGGGTCGTGGGCTATAGAAGAAGATAGGTGCTTGTTTTTATGTTTTTTTTGTTTCAATACGTTGTTGAAACTTCAAAGTATAATTTGATCAATTATGAGATAGCGAAATTGATCACCCTCCATTTAGCTTTGATTCAAGTTAATAATTCAGGTCAAATTCAGTTAATTATATAAATTAATCTTAAATTTTATTTTAAGATCATTTAATAAAATAAATAAATTTAATTTTTTTTAAATTTAGCTTATAAATTCATAAAATACTCATTTAATAAATTTTGTAATATATACATATAAATGTATAATAAATAAATATTATTTATATGTCAAGATAAACAAAAGTTGTAATTTAGTTTAATATTATTTTATTCAAATAATTTTATTTTATTTTTTAAAGTTTTGCGTTCAACTTTTTGGAGTACAAAATTTTTCGTGTTTTAAAATTTCCAAACATTAGGGAAAATTAATTAATCAATCAATTTTAAAAGGCAATGAAAGATATGTGCGGGACCCATCAGTGTGAGTTTGCAATAAGGAAGTTACGTACTGCGGATGAGTAGTGTGCTGCTTCTCTTTCATTCCGCGGGCTTCTACAAATGTGAACCCACCATTATTTGTCCCTTGTGTTCTGCACCGTGCATGTCCTCTTTTGGTTCATTGGTTCGACTTCATTTTCTTCTTTTTGCTGTATTCCTCTAATTTTTTTTGTTTTTATTGAAGACTCTTTTAAGTTACGGGAAATAATTCTTCTATCATCCCGAATGAATGAAGTCGAGATTTAGTCAGAATTTTCAAATTAAACCACATGCAATGTGGCGAAGGAAAAGTAGAGTCGCCCAATAAGGGATCTTCCCATATTTTACAGACTTAAAGCCCATTCAGATTTTGAATCCAATCTTGTAAGCCCACAAAGCCCACTTTCAGATTCTGAGTGAAAAATGAAAAAATCCTTGTAAGGCTGGGCCCAGAAAATATCAAACTGAGTAGCCCCTGAAGTGTCTGTCGGAGGAGGGAACTGCCAGCCTGCCACGTATGAATCGTAATCAAATCCCCTGTCATTGTCTTTTTGCTTAGCGAGGAAGGGTTTTATAAAAGGATTCAACCGACATTTCATAATTCGATCTGTTTCTCTATCGTTTTATTACAGGAATCAAATTCCATTCGCCCAAACGCGAAAAGGGAAAAAGAAACAGAGATGGGGTTGCTCTCCAACAGGTAATTAACATGTTCTGTTTGTTGTGGGAATGAAAATCTGGGTTTTTTGAAATGGTTTGGGAGTTATGGTCTACTATATTTTTCATTTTGTTTCTTTCTGTTTTTGTTTCAATTGAATGATTATTGATGAACTAAAAATGGAAACATAGAGTCAAAAGAGAAAGCCTCAAGCCTGGGGATCACATCTACTCTTGGAGGACTGCGTATATCTATGCCCATCATGGTGATGTCTACCTCTTTGTTATTTTTTTAAAACAAATTTATATCAATGAACTTCTTATTTATTCTTTTCTTGTTATCTTTTAATTACTTTTCATCAGCATGCTCTTTGTTTGATGTGCATCTTTTCTGGGTTTATGGTTTTTAATTAGTAGATAGATGCCAAACAAAATCTGAAATGAAATAAAGAAGGACAACAGGTAGTAGTTGAGTGGTCATGAATTTTAATTTTAACCTTATTTTTTGGGAAGGGGATGAATAAAATTTTCAAATTACCAAGTAATTTGGTTGCGGTACAATTTTCTTTTTTTTCCCTTCCCTAAAAAGATGAGAGTAACTGAGTAAGATATAATCTCTCTTTCATTTTCCAAACAAAGACTTGAAAGCTTTAAGGCTTCTAATGTCATGGATGATAACTTAGTTCAACATTAGAACGAGAGCCTTCTTCCACTTCATATTCTAACACAGTAATATCAGCTGCCATATTATATTTCGTTTGTGACAGCCCCCACCTTAGATAAAGATATCTTGCTTGGACCACAGGTTGTACACATACATAGAGATTGTATCTTTGGTTGCAAAGGTTTTCCTATGGATTTTGTGGTGCAACCACGATATTAGTTATTCCTATTAAATTATCTATGGTCGAATTTGTTAGTGATGTTATTATCTAACAATGTACTTAAGGATTATCCAATATCAGATTTTCCATGCAAAATGACCTCTACCATCCTGTCTCCTTTTATACTGTGACTAAAAGGAACGATTTGAGGTCTGAAATTCTTTCATGTTATACAGAAAGATATGCTTGCGAATGGTTAAGGGAGAGTCTGATCTGTATATAGCATAGGTAGCATTAGACTGAATATTACAAGAGCATATAGCCAGTTTTGTTAAATTTAGCCTAAGATCATATACTAAGCTCAGGTTTATTAAGATTATGGACTTGTTTGTTTTGCAAGGTCAAGGATTCACATTTTGTTCCCTTGGCTTTACATTTTATAATTCAACATTTCTTAGAAAAGTAATGTTAAGGATCACGCTTTTATTTTCTGTTGTGGTTCTTTTACTAATAAGTTGTTGAGTTAATCTTATTATTTACTTTATTGTTTAGGTTCTTCACATTGAAGATTAATCTTTATTTGAAACAAAATAATGCTAATTTTTAATCATGTATTGGCTTCTGTGTGCCTGACTCAATTTTTATGTATGGGAATCAGGAATCTATATAGGGAATGACAAAGTCATACACTTTACTAGGCGTGGCCAAGAAGTGGGAACTGGGACAGTGTTGGATCTCCTCCTGGTTAGCTCGGGACCAGCCCGATCACAATTACCCTGTTCCACTTGTACCCCACATCAAGAAGGGCATGGAGTTGCTGCCTCTTGCCTGAACTGCTTCCTTGCTGGTGGTGTTTTGTACCGTTTTGAATATGCTGTCAACCCTGCTATCTTTCTTGCAAAAACACGTGGTGGAACATGCACACTGGCAATATCAGACCCATATGATGTCGTGGTCCATCGAGCAAATTATCTGTTTGATAATGGTTTTGGGTGCTATAATGTTTTCAAGAACAATTGTGAAGACTTTGCTATCTATTGCAAGACTGGGCTTCTTGTGCTAGATCAAGGAACAATTGGGCAGAGTGGCCAAGCAGTTTCCATTATAGGGGGCCCTTTAGCTGCTGTTTTATCAACTCCACTGCGTTTTGTTACCACAAATGTTTATGGAATGGCGGCCACAGCTGTTGGGGTCTACTGTGCCAGTAGGTATGCTGCTGATATTGGCATGAGGAAGGATGTGGTGAAGGTATCAGTGGAGGACTTGACAAGGAGGTTGGCATCTGGACTACTACAGGTGGTTGAACCCCAAATTCTGGTGAATCCAGTCCAGCAGTCTCCTCAGCTTGCTGCTCGATAGTTATGTCATCTCTCTCTTTTCTGTTGATGTTGATGTCAATCACATCATTGGAATTCGACTTGTTTCTGTCTATGTCAAATTTGTAGGCAGTGTAAACATCAAATTAATTGGCTTCGATGTTGTACCTTTATGTGCTCTTGTCCTTTATTGTATCAAATAAAAGTAATGCTGGAACTCATATTTGTTTACATTTGATGTTCTCTTGTCCTTTATTGATGTTTTAGGGTCAATTTGGTTTTTGCATATATTTTTGACTATTTTTTATTTTGGCATTTCGGAAGTAGTTGTATATGTGTATAATTGATCTGTAGTTGCACATTGAAACAAGTTGTTATTTTTATTAGGATGTTCCTGTAAGTAGCAAATCTACTATAATTAAGGCTGTGTTTAGATTCATTTAATTGGAATTGGAATTATAAAATAACTTTAGTTTTATTGAAATTAAAATTAGTTAGAATTATAATACACGAGTTTTATAATAGTGATTGTTATAATATCTAACAGTAATTATAATCGTTTTCAATAATTTGTAGTGGTGGTTATTATCCTCTCTAACAAGTTTTGATGATTATTGTCAATATTTAGACAGATTTTAACTATAGTTGTTTTTTATATGTTTTAACATAGTGATTGTTAATTTATAATATAATGTGTCAATCGTAAATAAATAACTGTCAAAAATCACAAATATTCAAGATTATAAATTTTATAATATATCAATAAAAATAAAATAGGATGTTTTTTAGTTGTTTTTGTTGATGATTTCAATTCCAATTTTAAAATATGCCCCAAATAGAATAGTTAAAATTCTAATTTACCGCAATTGAACGAACCACAAGACAACAATTTTTTCATGAGCAGATAGCACTGCGGAGTTCTACCCTCCCCGAATAAACGGAAGGATAGGAGATAACCTAACGAGTATTGAAGACTGCTCTTTTAATCCTGGTTCTCTTGCGCCTGAATTCAATCTCATACCAGGCTAATCCAATCTCCTACTCGACTATCCGGATGGAGGGGAAAAAGGATCAGTGCCTACCCCCATCCCCGACATCCCTGTAGGGTATTGCAAATATGTATGATGAAGAATCGGAAGCGAGGGCTCTGGAGTGACACTATTCATTAGAGCATACTGTATATGTATGATGGTTTGCTGGAGGAAGGATGACCATGGCGACAACAATGTTTTGCTCATGACTGACTCTGTACGGGTGATCGTTGATGCGTGTGGGTGTAACGAAGGAAGGAATGAAGGAAAAAGGATTACTTTATGACGTTGACAAAGTACGGTGTTGATGTCGTCGACCAGTATGGCCTCTGACAGAGAAATATAATGGGAAAAAAGAAAAAAAAGGAAAAGAAGTCATATAAACTCATAATGAAATTATGTAGTATTTCTTTGTTATTATTATCTCCTACAAATTTATGTTGTTTACTTTCGTTATCTTCCCGAGTCAAGTCTCATAAATCTAGTGCATTTATTCTTTTTTTCATTCTTTTTCATAAATATAAATATGTTGTAGTTGATCTTTTTCTACCAAAAACCAAACTGTGGACAATTTGAAATCTAGCAATTATAATTCTTTGGAAAAATGTCCAATCAGGATCTTATTTTTTCATTTGATCCATGAGTTTGTTCATTGTTGTTGATTATGCAGTTAATGATGATTTCTTGGCTTCAAAAAATACTAAGAATATGATGAATAACAAGAGTTACGTTTTTTCTCTGTCTCTAACTTTTAATTTATGCCAATCTCTTTACATTTTCAAGATAATTCTTTCACTCCACTTTCCTTTCCTCTATCTCGTTCTCTTTCATAATTTTTTTCCTTCCTATAAATGGTAATTGGGGATTTGGAGGGTGTTGTATTTAAGCTCTGAGTATATGGCCTAAGCTTTGTTATGTACTATCAAGATTAAGTCTATGCCTAAACCTAACTTTAATCCTAAATCTAATTTTAAATCTTAAGCCTAATCTTAAATCTAACCCTTATTATATAATTTTAATTCTAGCCCCTAACCCTAATCATAATTCTAATCCTAACATTACTCTAATCCTAATTATAATGCTAATTTTAATTCTAATTCTAATTTTATTAAAATTTGTTTTAAAAGAGTTGTTGTTAACAAAAATTAAGAGAGTTTTACTAGGTAGGAATTCTAGAGTATACAGTTCTGAAATTCCTACCAAAGTTCTACTACAATTAGTTTAAATAAAACTACCATCATTATTGGGGAGGTAGTTTCCTCCTACAATTAGTTTTTCTTATAATTTTCTCCATCTCTTCTGCAATCACATTTCTCAACTCCAATAAAATCATTTATAGTTTCTTGGTCACCAGTATGATTAACTAATTTTCTTCATTAAAATTGTGGCTATTTTAGTACTAGGTTGTAATTGGATATTGTTAAGACTACAAATTCGTAATCTTTTCGGTATATTTGTTTACTTTTAATATATATATATATACATATATTATTTTTTCTTAGCAATTTTTTTTTTTTTTTTATCTAACTCTTCTGAAATGAACTATCCAATAGTACCCATGTTCTAAATAGTTTACTTATTTGAATTTTTTCAAGTTTAATGGTTTTCAATGTAACTGTCTTGATATTTTTCTTTTCTGCCTTTTTTAGTCTCTGAGTTTTTTATTTTTTATTTTTTGTTCCACCATATTTTTTTTTTTTTCATGAAGAAAACCTTAGATGAAAGAAGTGAACAAGTAGTTGAGTTTTTTACAGTTTTAAACACAATATTGCCATTTTCAATGAATTATTTTAATTAATTTATATTAGAATTTCTTATTGGTAAACTTTAAATTTCATTAATTTGATAAGTGTAAGTTTTTTAATTAAGTGTAATTTGTTCATTAATTTTTTTTTCTTGCAAGAATACATTTCTTTAACATGATATGCCCTTATTATGATATGTCTAACTCTAATTTACTTTAGTACAGATGTTCCTTAAATTAATTATTCTATGTCATTTTTTATCTCTTTGGGTAATCATAAAATTTTTATGTTATCTTTTGAGTAATTTTAAAGTTTTTGGGTAACAACATTTAATAAATGATTTTGATTACTTACTTTGAATTTTTAGGCTTATTAGCATGAATATTAGTCCTCTCAAATATTTTGAGAGTGAATCTTATTTAATTTGGATAAATTTTTACTCACTTTCATTCTAAAAAGTGTAAAAAAAAAAAATTAAAAAAAAAGTCAAGTTTTTTTGTTTGTTTTATTTTAGGTGAATTTGATAAGCACCAAGTATCGTTTAGAAATGTCTCAAGAAAGATATGAAGATGAATGTGTTCTTTTTATTTTTCACTTTTTCGATTGAGGGAGAGAAAATGATATTGATATAGTTATATGATGTGCTAAAATTGAAAAAGTGAAAAATAAAAAGATGGTTGGATGTGCTAAAATTTATTGGAAAAATATTGTAGAAATTTTAAAGAGAATTCAATTTTTTATTGTGCTCTGAATGACTTCCACTATTTGGTTTAAGAATCATATGTTTTGTAAATAGGGGTAATGCCTCATATGCACACGCAACAAAAAAAAAAAAAAATTTCCAAACCAAAAACATAAGCGAATCAAATAATTCTAATACAAAAAGTTAAAGATTAACTACTAACCACTTGAAAACTTTCTTGATGCATCTAGTTTTATTTTTTAGCAAGGATGTTTGGAGTTCTTTCTTGAATCGTCAAAAGTGATACTCCCAATCAAACATATAAATATGATCAATGATTAGTAGCTATTCACGTGTAAGGCCTAATAAAATAGTTCCCACAATTGGTGGCCGAATTCTCCCCTTGCCTTTGTTTTATAGGTGGTAGCTAGGGTTGTGGTTTAGTTGGATCCAATGTGTTGGATTCCAACTTAGCCAGCCCAAAGTCCAAACCCTAAAACTTGTTTAGTAATCCATAATCATATTAGGATTGCTAATGAGATTTTTAGAGTCCTAATGGCCCAAATCCAATTAAGATTCATATTAGGTCCTTTTCTTGAGTTTCAAAAAAACTAGTCTTGCCACATATATATAACAAATTTCCTTTTTATGTCTTGGGACTTAACTATTAATTCCAAGTATCCATTAATCCTTTTAGGTTCTTAACCTAAGTTAATTGAAGTGTGTAACCCATTAGGTTCTCTCATATGTCTGCAGTAAATATAATTGGATACTTCCTCAGAAGTACGGTTAAATCAAAACACTTATAATTTAACTTTTGTTTTCTCAAACCAACCAACTTGTATTTATAGAATCAAAATTGACTTCTAGCAATATATCATGACCACCCAAGTACAATCAAAGTTAAGATAATTGATCAAACTTTTTAGTGCTTGGTTACCGTGTAATTCAATCATTTTAACATACATATCTCAAGTTAGATATAAGGCAATAAGATAATCTCACGACAAAGGATCATTTACACCACCAACACTTTAAGAACTTCCATTTGACATATGAGTAAAGATTCTAAATGGTTTCTCTTGTTGGATTAATTCAATGTACTTGTTCAACTAATAAGCACCTATATGTTTGTCTATGCATCACCATGCTTGTAGTTATAAGATCACCACTCTCTTCATAAGAGAATGACACAATATATGTTAGTCTCAATAATCATCAATATCCTTATTCTAGATGATTCATTAACTAGGAAAGGTTCAGAATAATACTATATGTATGACATATCTCGCAATTATGATCAATATTATAATTATGCATATAGAATTATTATTCTAGTGACTTAAAAAATAGTTATAATAAATCCCATTTAAACTCATAGTTAAAAAATGGCTAAATAACATAATGTCATACATTAAATACAAATTAATGTGTAATTACAATCAACTATTGATTGACTCTTGGATGCAAATTCTAACATCTTATGATAATGATTTTTTTTTCTTTTTTTTGTCTTTTGTCAATCTATTTTTAGTTAAAAAAGAAAGAAAAAAGTTGAAGAACACTTTATTTCTCATCCCACATAACATACAAAATGTGAAAGTTATACCATCTTAGATACTTTTTCTATTTCTTTTATTAATAATGAATAAGGTTATTTTGTTATACCATCCTTCCACTTACCTCGCACATGCTTACATGTCTTTTTCTTTTTAGGGGCAATGCGTAAAGTTCTTTTCGGAGCGAGTTATCTATCAGTGTGTTAAGTTCTTCTCAAGACATACTATTTTATCAACGCGTAAATTCTAAAGGTGATAGTCTTTTTGTTACTTTAGATAATAGTGATCATTACATAAAGATTGAGAACTTGATAGTAACAAAAAGATTATTGCCTCTAAAATTTACACATTAATAAAAGAATATGTCTTGAGAAGAACTTGACACTCTAATAGATAGTACGCCTAAAAAGAACTTTACACCTTTTTACTATATATATATATATATATATATATATATAAAGGCATCTGAGTACATATAGTATAGATAAAGAGAAAGCAAATGAGAAGAAATAACGCCTTCCATTTGTCATGACCTAAACTAAGGGCAATGATTGGTATCTGAACTAAGAGAGACCAGGGCCCACCGTATCTGCACGAACCAACAAGACAACATTTTCTCTTAATTTATCATGAATACTTGAATTATCAATAAACTTTTTGTGTTATTCAGAGTTTATTTGTTGGACATGAGTTTGATTAAAGGATTGCTATTTAACTTAGTTCATCATGTTCCATTTACCTATCAAGTTAGTTTACTGAATAACTTGTTGATTTGGAGGTTACTCTATTATATTCTATGAGCTTCATTAAAAATTCTTAACTTAGTAGTATTATTTGCTAAGATGCATGATTAACCGGAATATCATAACTAGCTCTAATTTAGCTTTAAGTATGCCTTTTTTCTTGTTTACTTTTGTTTGCTTTCTCAATTTATGTTATTAAACCATATTATGGATTCACATTCCCCTTTTTCTTAGTTATCCATTTGATTCCATTAGCCAAATATTTCATACGTTCCCAAAGCAAGGTTTATAAATTATAAACTAAGTTTAAGGCTTTCTGTCATTATATATCAATTAATACAAATCTTTATTTCAAAATACAATCCAAGAATCCTTCACTAAATCTTACCTTCAGCTTAACCTTTACAAATATACTAATAGCTGTAAGTATCAAGCAGCTAATACATGTATACTTTTCTCTACCAATGCAAACTATCTTATAAGTCTTACTAAGCCAAGAAGCTCCCTTGCCGCCCATGAAATACTCATCTATCTAGAAATCATTAAAACATACAAGAATGGGATTCAACAATCTTAGTAGGCAGGGACGCAATGCAGCAAGCTAATATAAAGACATTATGCAGCTATGACAGAAAACATAAGACCATTTGGTCAACATATATTTTGAGAGCAATTCAACACTTTAACTTGCTTCATATGATGTCAATTCTCACCAGCCATATGACTTAGCAACCATACATTAAAGAATAACACAATTACATGTAACAGCCAGCAATTCACTTAAAGTTACTCAAACATATCATACAAGCAACAAGTCATAGTACAGTAAACAGAAAATCTTGCCTACCTCAACTACATCTATAACTTATATATCATCCAAACAAGTTAGTGAAAGGTTGGAACATTATCATTAATATGTCAGATACAACTCTTCTTTAGCTCCACTATCTAGTTGTGAAGTCACACTTCCAGACCTCCAAACTGACCAAACAAAAGCACAAAATACTTCTTCTAAGTCTCACATACACATTATCTTCAGGCTCCAATATCCAGTTTGGCCTCTAAAACTCCTAAAACTAAATTGTACTAAACCGGGTACACATACAATCTCTAGTACCCAGTAGCAGATTTCAGTACTTCCAGAGTACACATCACTTGGAGTCACATCATGAAACTTTCTAGAATAGTTCCTTAAGATATTAGGAATAATTTCTCTTTAGCAACCCACTCATATCTTACACACTCCTACTCATCAAATAAGAAACACATACATTGCAGTCAGCTTTAAACAATTAATTGTACCAATTTGTAGCTCCAAACTATATATGTAATACATTTTTGTAAATTTATATATGTCTATTAATTTATCCAAGAAACAGAATTAGATTTTGATTTATTCCACAAATGGATTGTATTTTATTTGTTTAACTAAATTTATGCTAGTTGGATTACTGAAAGGTCAATTTGTTAGAATATTGTATTTTCAGGATTTTAACCTAACTTTAAATTAATTACCTGGACTAGTATACTAGTCCAAATTTTAAAAGTCATATTTCATTTTAAAGTTACACAAGTCTATTTCTAACACATTAATCAAAATTACATTGAGACATTTCTATGAAAAGATATAAATATTTGAGTGAACAAAACTCATATATTTAATTGAACAGTTTTATGTTAGCATCAAGATTTTCACGAATTTTTACTTCATGCTTGTAATTAAAATAATAAGTTGCAATTCTTACAAACAAATAACACAAAACAAAATTACTATAGTTGTTTACATGCACTTAACCACATAATTTATTATTACAACTCTAGATTTAATCATAATTGAATCATTATTTCATAAAATTTAGGCAATTGAAGCGCACCAACAAGTATACAAGTACAAAGACATGTAAATATGTATTCATACAACATTTTGAAATTCTGGAGTATTACACCATTACTCATGGTAAAAAAATTGTCATTGCATATCTCAATTTATAGGCCCTTCAAATTGTTTGTGAAACATGGTTGCCTATAATATTGATTGCCAATCAAACTAATTTTGTGCATGAAAAAAATATAATTTCAATTATAGTACATCTTAATAGCTAAAAATGAAAGTAAATATATGGCTATTAAGAAATTAATTTTTAAAAATAGAGAGCACTACAGAAAAAATAAGTATTTTGTATTCATTTTGATAGAAAAATTTAAAAATAAATTTTTTTAGTGCTTTGAAATAAAAAACATAACTTTTTATTTTTATTTAATTTTTTTAAAAAAAATTCTAACCATGTTAATTTTTTATCCATCCAAGAGAGAGGAATGTCAAATTTCTTAAATTTCAATTTTAGTAAACTTGTGAGGGAAGTGTAATTTACTTTAATATATATCTATAGCTTACAAGAAAAAAAAAATAGCCAAAAAAAGTAGATTTTATAGGAACAATTTAGATACTAAAAAAAAGTGCCACCCAATTATTTTAAGTAATAATAAATATGATGCTTATTATATATCTAATTAAAGCATTTAGCTCATCTCAATTACACCTATCACCCATTACTCTCAAGTAAACGATTAAATTAATGACATGTGTATTAATAAAAAGTAATAAATATTAACGACTAAAATTCGAATAACATCATAAACTCAATAGTAGTATAGTAGTTACTCTTCCTTCTCTTTGTTAAAGTCATTAATAATTTTTTCTATTTCTCTTCGTTTCATTTGATTTTTCTCACATTAACTCGTTTGTGAACACTTTTATTTTATCTTTCTCTCTTTTTCATTTTCATCTCTTAATGCTCTTTCTCCTTCTTTCTGTGCTCAAAACTCAAAAAATAGAAGAGTAAGATGTCGTAAAACCAGCTCAAAAATTAAAGTCAATTTATTTCTCTGTTATATACCATTGGCTACTAAGAAACTATTAGAAATTTTGGTTCTTTTTGGTGAAGATATTTTCCTTTAATATAGTGAATGACGAAAGAGATAACGAAAATTAAAAATTAATTTTTATTCCAACAAGTACATATCCATGGAATTTTTACCTCGCAAAAAATAGTAGTCCTATTTCATTCGCCATCCTTCATCAGTACATTTATCTTTCGGAAGCACTTAAATTGTAACTTTTATAATAAACTTCTTCTATTTTCAGATATATATATATTTATGATATTAATTGAACTGTTAATTTTCTTATGCACATGTCATGAATTAAACTGTGTACTTGAGAGTAATGGTGTTAGTTGAAATTGGAGAGTAGCTGAATCCATAATCAAATGTCCTTCCTAGTCTTAAGCTACTAGATAGTGAACCAAGAGAAAAAAAAAGAAAAAGAAAAAAGGGAATGAAGAAAGACAGAAATGTAAGGTTGAAAGAAAATATGACAATTGAATACCAAGCGAAATTAAATTAATTTTTTTTTATTCTTTTAACCCTAAATCACCTTATGATTATATGATAAAACTAGTTTAACAATGAAACAAGTTAGATAAAGAATTGTGTACCTCCGAGACTTTCAATTCTTTTATCTTATTCTTGATTAGATTTACACTCCTTGTTGACTCATCAAGAGCATAACAATGAACAAGCGTCTCGTCTTTAAGTGTATACACACGAAGGAATCCAACTAAAGATCTCCATGCTTAAAGTTAGGAGGGGTTACCAAGAGATTTCTTGTTTGCTAGCACAAGTTACCGAATCTCTCCTATAATTTAGGAATTGTTCTTGGCCTGAAATCCTTATTGGAGTTTTAGGCTCCCTGTATTGTACATATAATTATTCTCTCTTATAATTACCTAACTTGTTAAGTCTTATACATATAAATACTAGCTACCTCCTTATGTATTAGACAATATTAACAAATTAGGGAATCCACTAACATTAGGATTTAATCATAATTAAACTTAAAGCCTAAAAAATTATAATAATTACATGACTACTTAAAAACTCTCCTTAATTGAATATCGTAAAATTGTGTGACTCCTTAAGTTCAAATTATTGATGACAGTAGGTATGTAACTGTTACATATTTAATATTGGACCTCGTCCAATTAAAGGTGAACTCATTCTAATTATTTGAATTAAAACTCTTTTTAATTCACTCTTTAAATAAGATTCATTAATTAATTATCTATAAATAATTAATTAATTATCAGGGTTTTTAACAAGTCAAGATTGGTGCCTAGTAGCATATGTTGGCTACCCATAATAAAATGAAAATGGATGTGAACCTCTCCATTAGTAGTTATCATGCAATCCAATTATTCTATCATGCAATGTCCTGATTAAATCTATTTAGGTATGAAAATAATATCAATCCTTAGATTTAATCATATGTGCCTAAATCTTAAGATTATAACTTTGTTAGGGAAAATAAAACACATTTTTTAATATTCATCGTGCTATGGCTATAGACTGTAAGTTATATCTTTTATAGACCACATAGGACAATATTTCCTTTCTACTAAGAGTAATAAACCTTTATTGCGTATTCGCATACCTTCATAGGCAAGTGATTATACCCAATTATTACTTTTTAGGTGGCTTATTAATAGAATTAGAAATAGCATTAAAGTTTAATGACGTACATACAAAATATCTATGATTTCTCAACTTAAATAACTATTTACATAATTGTAACATGAGAACCACCTATTGATATGTAGAGAAACTCCATATAGGTGTTCTTAGTTGAGTTAGTTCAATAAACTCATTCTTGAATGAGCACCTACATAAACATATCTGTTTTAGTGTCTCATACACAAATGATTATGAGATCACTCCTTTTCAACTTTTTGAGCCAACTAGATATGTACAAATCTATTTGAATTCACTAATGCTCTACTTAGTGATCCTATGTTTAGGAACATTTAAGAATTAAGCTTAAAAGAAATACATCTCATTAGAATGATCTCATCATGATAATTATTTCCATTACTTAAATTCTTTGGACTCGTGATGGTTAATTAATAACTCTTATACATGATATTTTTTGTCATTTATTCAATTAAATAAATATTAATATTTATTATTAACAACATAAGATTGTACACAAAATAATATGTCACGACATCACATATCATTAGCTTTAGAGCATATTACTAACAAACGCCCAATTGCACTAAAGACAATCTATCATGTATCTAATACTCATTTTTTTAAATGTCGATTGAGCTACTAAATTTTTTCTAGTTAGTGAATTTGCTAAATTTCTTTTTTGACCTGATTTTTACAAAATCATATAAATCCTTTTTGTATATGATTTCTCAAATCAGATATGTAATCATAATTACAAATGTTTAAACCTCTTATGAGATCCAAATTCCAAAGCTTGAGCTATCACCACATTAGCATCATAGTACATGATAAAAGATGTTTGTAATTGTATGAACTTTTCAAGTTCATTAATGAACTTGGTTGTCCCAACATTACAAGAAAATATAAAAATTTAGTATTAGAATTTAAAATAGCATCTTGTATGCTATAATTCTAATTAACCATTTCAATGGTATGTTAGTAGTATTCCTGACAAGCCAATGACATTAGATGTCTATTGTCACTCCCTACACGAAGGTATGAGTGACCAGAGGATTGGATAACCAAACCTTCGTAACCCTGACTTTACCACAACTGGACACATATGACTTTCAAATAATCATATTTAAAACCAAGAAAAACTTTACTGAATTAAATTAAATACATAGACTTATTATTAAACATATAATGTTTATCAAAAATTTCGACAGAGGTTCCCCGTATAGTGAAAATGCCAATATAATATAAACAACATATACTCCTATTTGTACACAACAACAACAACAACAAAGACAACAAGGGAGCTTTGCTCCGTCCACATAAAAAAAAAAATCAATTAAATACCAAATCCTATAACTCAAACTTCATAATCTAAGCCCTAAGGTGACTGCAGACTCTTCATCCCAGAGCTTCAAATAGGTGATCTAGAAAGAATACCTTGCCACCAATTTCTTGACAAGTCCATTATCGGTCACTAACAATCACAGAGATCCTGTTACTAAACAAATAACAAAAGAAGAGTGGTGTGTCCCACAAACTCAGTGAGCAAACAACGTACCTTGAAAGTACCATCATCAATCAAAACATAAGATCATATATCGTTAGTTAATCTCATGTAACAATATTCATGTCCTAATTCAATAGTACACGTATACACTTGTAATCATCATAAAATCACAATTCACATAATTTACAGGATAGAAAAATCAATTGAAATATTCAAAATTCACGATTCAAACAAAACAATCAGGCACTCAAAGTATACAAAGGGCCAACCGAGTAACACAGCCCTGTACAACAGTAACTCCCTCCATCAGTCATTTCCTTGCTTACACAGCATAAATTTATTCTCTATAGACAATTCATCCCACCAAAACTAAGCACTCAATTATTTTAAAACACTTATCAGAATCAGAATTTCTTATAATATTAAATCAAAATATCTTAAGTGCACTTGAATTTTAATTCTGGAAATAAAAATTATCTCGGAGAAAAATTCACTTCATTGGCCTTTATCAACCATAAACAATTTTAAACGACAAGCATAATTCAAATAACTTAATGAAACATTGCACATGCTTATTTTTTCATATAACACATCTATTCAAATGCACATAATAATCTGGTAACCACAGTACATGTAATCCACTCACCATATACTAACATTGCTCGTCACCTCATATTGCGTTCATACGTGTCGTTAACTTAACAACTTTTTTTTTTGGAGTTGCAATTAAAATTTTTAAGTGTTACTTAGTCTGTCTATTTTATAGGTTATAAGTTGTTAATTATAAAAATTTATAGGTGCTAAGTTTCAAGTATTTATTTAAAGTTTACCCTTTTTAGGCATTTTCACACTATCTCGGAGATATATTTGATTTCCACTTATATATTTAATCAAGTTTAACAAAACCAGGTTTAAACATTACATTTACGAAATTAAGTATCTTTATTATTTAGGTACTTCCCCTAAAATTAATCTTGAACTCACTCAAATCCTCACACATACGAACAGGGAACTGTATAATTTCTGGTTGCCAACTTTTGATTTTGATGCTTATATAATTCTCATACTTGGGAATTAAATTATGAAACTTTCCAGTCTATTTTATAAAGGTATTAAGAATATTTCATCTTTAGCACTCTACACCTAATTCATTTTTTAGACCTTCTAAACCCAGTTACACTAAAACAGGTTCAGTTAGGACCAGAAAAACACGACCCTGACTTTCAACACCTCCAAAATACACCTAACATGGAATTAAGACCTAAACCACTCTTTGAAACTCTTAATTTAATTGAGTCCCAAAAATACTTAAAATACTAAATTTTTCTAACTCATCAAATCTGCCTTGCATCCCTTCAAAACCCATTTAACTCCCATTTACAACACTTCACCCCACAACTGCACTTCCTTTGTTCATCCTCTCGACCCACTTTCATCAAATCCTCAACTCACCATATTAACCAACCATTCTTTGCTTTTGTTTATGAACTTTTTTTATTCAAAGTCAAATAACAACTAACCACCAAGACTTAAATCTATAAAATTTTACTCATAACTAGTTTCTTGTACGCATTATATCAAACATCTTGAATGCATGATTTCCTTCCATTAATGTGTGTGTGTACATATATATATTACACCAAGAATTTTCCAATCCCCATCCTATTCACATTTTAAGTATTGCTTTCAAATCAACTACTTACGTAATTTTCATCAAAACTTGAACTTAACAATTCTAATGTCAATATATATACATTCCAATTCCAAAGTTTACCTTTTCCCCAATATTTATATAACTATCTCACATAATCTTGGTTCCTACTTTCAATCCATCCACTACTCTAAGAGACGTTGCAAACTATATAATTACCAAAAAAGAAAAAGAAAAAGATAACTACCTTCCTTTCAAGCAAGATCATGACTGGGCCCAAAAAAGAGTTGTTGCGACTAACTGCATGGTCAGCCCTCTTGCAACTCACTCACGGCCAAAATAACCCTACACATTTGAGTTTATAGTGGAGGACAAGCTGCAAGGTAGCTGTACCACAAGATTACCGAGCTATAAACACATTCTCAAGGCTATACTTCACGGTTAACTCACTCCTCCATGAACAATTAGAAGCTTTGATGTAAGAAGACATGAAACAAGTTATTGGCTTCAAAACAGGGGAGGTTGGCTACTAGGATAACTTGATCCTCTACATTGTTAAGCAAGGAAAGTAGCAGCAAAAGCAAACAAAGAGAGGAAATGTGCAGAATAAGAGGAAGCTTCAGCTAGTTGGAGGTAAGAGGGCAAACAAAGCAAAATAAAAACTAGAGGAAATAAGGGAAACTTGGCTACAAGAAGGAGTTAAGGAATGGTAGAATAGGGAAAGGTTGGAACATGGCAATTCAATCAGTCCCAAGTTGCACAAAAACTAGAAATAGAACAAGGGAAAGGTGGCATTGGCTGGTGCAGGAAACTAGAGTTGCTAAGGAGACCAAGGAAGCTTTACAGTTGTGTGAAGCAAAAGCAGAAAATTTTGGAATATATCCAAGAACAGAGGAGTCAAGCTTGGCCAAAGAAGAAACAATTAGAAAGATCCAGATGAGGAAGCTGGCCAAGGATAAAAAAATTGATAGAATAAAGACTCACAACACAATTAAATACAATATAAAGTCAAAATTAATGGTCATAAAACATATGACATATAAATTCTTGTTTTATATATATTAAATGTGTGGTTCAAATTTGTTCTTAGTTGTACATATGTATATATACATGTGTTAATCATATTGTTTATATTTATTCTTGTTATACGTATATACACTTATATATCTATATGTCTATTAATTATTTATCTTAATACTAAAATTTTTATGCTACCTTAAACTTAACGTTATTCCGTCCAACATTCCTAATGTTACAATACCAAGTTATAAGGGTTATAACATCTATGGTATATTATTCGTAAATGCAGTCTTATTCAATTAATAATAAAATGAATATGTTTCATCATTATATGATATTATCATTTATCATGTACTTTAATTGCAAGTTAATTCTTTAGTATGAACATGATAAGCAATGAAAATAAGAACCATGATGTGATCATGCTTATGAAATATATTTTCTGAAGCTTTATTCTTAAATATTCATAATCATAGAATCATTAATAATGGGAATTAATGATCTAGTTAGATTAGTATATGTTACACTAGCTCAAATGTTGAGGATGATCAATTGTGTAGTTAACACTATAATAAACATGTAGGTGTTCAAGTTCATTAAATTGACTCGATCATGGAACACTTATATGGAATTTTACATAGTTATCATGCTTTGATGTTATCTAAGTATAATTCACCATGAGTTATATAGGGATAGATATTGGGTATAACCATCTATGTATGTACGTATATGAGTGTACCATAAGAGATTTATCACTCTTAGTAAAGAAAGAGAATTGTCTATGTTATCTAGTTATTGATTGATTCGTCAGATTAAACAATTTAGGGTTTAACATTAATCCATACTCTAAATTTAATCAGGAATATTAAATAATAGAAAGATTGAATTGTATGATAAATAACAACGAAAAGGTTCACATATATACTTATATTATCTAGATAGTCATCATATGCTGCTAGGCATCAATCTTGACTTGTAGGTAACTTGAGAATTGATTTAATAATAAATTCTCATTAATGGGTAAATCAAAAAGTAGTTTTGAATCAAATTAATTAGATATGGATATATTTGAAGAATACATTAAGTTAATAGGACCTACTACCAATTTAATATGAACTTAAGAGGTCACACACAAAAGGATGTAATTTGATTAAGAGAAGTTTTGCGCTTCCATGTAATTGCAAATGAATGGTATTTAAAATTTAAAATAAGATTAAGTTAGGATTGCCTATTTTGACTAAAATTCTAAGAGATAAGATTTGATCTTATCACCTAGACTTTAGTTAATATCCTACTTAAGTAAGGTTAGACCTTATACGTACTGTCTATAAATTTTACTCAAAATACCAAAGAGAGCCAAAGTTCTCTGCATTAGAGAATTTTGGCAAGCTGAGTGTTTGTGAGAATGAGAAAAAAAATCTTAACACTTGTGCTAGCACACAAGGAGAGTTTTGATAGCTTTCCCAAAGCTCTTGATCAATTCATTTGTGTAGATACACTTAGAGGTTGTACACTTTATGCAACTTTGTGGATTAAGCTAAGATTGTCCTAATCATACTTTGTGGATCAAGCTAAGATCATCCTAATCACTTTAAAAGGTAATTCTATTTATTAGATTAATAGAATAAAATATTGGTTCATAAACAATTGAGAAGATCCTAAGGATTTGGTTATGTCAAAAATTCTAATTTCTGCTATCAGGCATAATCAAATTCCTTACAGTGGTACTAGAGCCAACTCTATTAGTTTATGAATTGTTATTGATTTCATTGTTGTAATTATGATGAATATGATTTATAGTTTATGAATTGATTGATTTGATTTTGATCAATTTTATGAATAGTTCTTGAACTGATCTTAATTCAAAAATCAAAATAATTAAGGTACCTCCAAAATTAGTTATAGGATTTTACAATTGAAATTAGTTTAAAACTCGGGGTTTTAAATTGAATCACTTATGAATTTGATTCATTAAGTTTTGATATGTTCATTTTAATTAGATTTGATTGATTAACAGGTTCAATAGTTTTATTGGAATAGGATTTCAGTTAATGTTTTGATTAAAACTTATGGAAAACTTTTACATTATCTAATAGTTAGTTAATACAAAAAAGAATCAGTTTGACAATGGCAATGGAAGTTCAATATCAACAAGAAACATTGAGTTAGAAGTATGTGATTGTCATAATGGCAATGTAATTGTCGTATTAACAAGAAACATAGAATTAGAATTACGTGATAATCACATTAAATGCAATTGCCTACCAGAAATCCAAACACGTACTAAGGTGGTATCACCTGATTAGAGAAATTGTTGATAGAAGAAATATAAAGATAAAGCATATTCCTACTGATGAGAATGTAGTAGATCTGCTTACGAATCCCTTGCCATAATAAAAGCATGATCATCACTTTGATATGGTAGGACTTAGATATCATAATGATTAGCTCTAGGCCAAGTGGGAGATTGTTAGTATTAGTTTCTAAAAGTCAATCAATAGTAGGTTGTAATGACACTTTATTTGTTTTTAATGCATATAATAACATTAATTAGGCATTCTTTATTATATTGTTTATATGAGATTTAGTACAACGATATATAAAGTCCATGGAATAAATATTGTGTATGCATAATTGTGAGATATGACATAAATAAAATATTATGCTAAAAATATTCATACTCAATGAATTATCAAGAATATGGATATTAATGATTATTTGAGATTACCATATATTATGTCATACTCTTATAAAGAGAGTAGCGATCATATAATCTACAAGCATAGAGATGTTGAGACAAACATAAAGGTGCTTGTTAGTTGAACAAGTATATTGAATTAACCCAACATGAGAAACCATGTGGAGTCTTTATTCACGTGTCAATGGAAGTTCTTAATGTGTTGATGGTGTAAGTGATTCTTTGATTAACTATACTTTCTAGTACGAGAGAACCTAATAGGTTACACACTTTATTTGGCTCAGGTTAAGAACCCAGAATGATTAATGGAATCTTGGAATTAATAGTTAACTTCCAAGCATATAAAGGCAAAAAGGTAATTATTACCTACACATATATGACAAGACTTGTTTTCTTAAAAGTTAAGGAAAAATATAGTGGGAATCCTAATTAGATATAAGCCACTAGAAGTCTAAATGCCTATTAGTAATCATAATGGGATTATGGATAACTTAAGGAGTTTTGGCTTTAGGCCTTAGGCTTTAGGTAAAATGAAATTCTAAACAAAGAAGGACTATAAGTCGTTAAGCCCTAGCCACCTACCTATATATATATATATGTTACTAAGGGAATTCGGCTAAGGCTAATGAAAATATGCTAGACACTAGTGACATTTCGGCCTTGAGAGATTGTGAGCAAGAATAGTTCTTGACATCATCCCTTAGCCGTGATTGTTATTCTTGAAGCAAAGGAGTTTTTGCTTCATGGTCAATCATCCATTAACGATTTAACCAAGTGGAAGCTGGCACGTATCCCTAGGGTGAATCGATTCCTTCCAATCATTTTGAAAAAGCTAAAGCCTTTTAACCATTAATTGTGTGAACTATTTCATTAGAGACTTATTCGTTTGAATAGCATACTAATCATTGTTCATACTTTGTGTTTGATTGGGAGAATTGTTTTGACGATTTATGGAGGAACTCCAAGCATCCTTGCTAAATAATCAAACTAGTTATGTGAGGAAAGTTTCATGAGGTTAGTTTTAATCTTTTGCTTTCATAATATATATATATTTATATATATATTTAATTGAATACATATGTTCTTTGTTTGGAAAAATTTTAATTCCGCTGCGTATGCATATAATGCATGACCTTAAATTTCCCAACAATTTACTTATGGCCAAGGTAAATCACGGTTAGAAAAAATATATAGTCATCTATGATGTTAACATAAGATGTATATTAAAATGTATGTCAATACATGTCTAGCTCAAAAATGTTATATGTGATACTTGAAAATAATTAAATTTGACTAAGAATCCATCTTAATCAAATATAGAAATATTAATTTCTAACGAAATTCATTATAAGAATGGAATTCATAGCCTTCCACTATTATAGATAATATTGGAAATTGTTCTGTGATTGTAAATTTATTGTGTCACACATGATTTACAATTCTAGACTAAAATTATTACAGATCATTACCATGAGAAATTAAGTCTAACAAACGTTAAGTACTAAAATTAACCAACCCTAACTTTATCCAAATGAATGAAACTTGGAGATTAATATCTAAACTAAACTAAAGCAAATAAACTTATGAATGTAATGGAGAAAACCTAGGATTATAACTTCCCTCAACACTTCACTTGAATTATTATTATCTTATCATGCTTAGTTATAGTACCAAATTATTAACCTAAGATTCTTATTCAATTATAAGTATCTTTCTAGTTGCTGATAAATAATATCTCACTTAACTAATTCACTATATTTTTATGAGGATTGAGTTAAGTAAGACTCATTAAAAATAGACATAACTGGGCTACACAAGATATTGAGGTATATTTCTATCCTACATATGAATCAAATTCAAACAAGCATGTGAATTCAAACACGTTCTATCTCATTCAAGGCTAAACCTATATTTCTTTTATCAAGATTCCTCTAAGTTACAAATTTAAATGGTCAATCAATTAGAAACATTAAGCATAGAATAAAATAAATAACTCATGTACCAAACCATGCGCAATTAATAAATAACATAAAACCAAGCTACATTCTGAGTTCTGTTGCAATCTTAGAAAGAAAATTACTCCATGCTACTTATTGTAAACATGGATTCAAATAAAATAAGCATCAAATCAATACAAGAAAAGTAAAGGAGTAGAATGACAAAAAATTAATAGGTTGTCAGGCTTCAATATTCAATCATCCAAGTTCCTTGCATTCTTGATTGCCTTTTAATCTCAAAACTTCTTAGCTAACTTGTGTGTTATGAATCCCCAAGCTAATTCTCTTTAAATAGGCTTTACAACCTTCAATTTAAGTACAATTTAGACTAGGAATTGAGCCAGCGCTGTAGCCATGCTTTTTCTATTTGGAGAAGGGAACACTATTGGGCACCAGCTTTCTGGCACTGGCTGCTTTCTATTATTAAGCCACGACATCAACTGCCTCTGCCTGGGTGCTTTTTCATACAATTTTTGGCACAGTGGCTCTCTTTTTCCATGGTTATGGCACCTTATGCATAAGAAATCCTTATTCCCATCCAATTTGACTTTAAAGAGGTCTCCTTTAAGCATTAAACCTTCAAAACATACAAACTAAGTTATGAATGAATGAAACTATTAGTTAAAGGCTAAATCCTAAGCATATTCAATTAGGATACAACATTCTAATATGAAACGAACTCAACTAAAACTTAAGAACATAGTCAATAATATTAATTAAATAGATATGTAATGAGTCTATTGTTACAACCTCATATGAAAGCATGATTGGCCAGAGGAATGGATAACCAAACTTTCATAAGCCTAATTTTAAATCAAAGAAACATATATGACTTTGGTTCAAACTAGAAGTCAAATGACAATGTTTTCTAAAACAAAACATATATAAAACTCATTTACACATATCCATAATGATTTAATTAAAATTTTGATAGAGGTTCCTCCAAACTTGCCCAATAATACAAATATATATACTCTGGTTACATTCAATCAGTCAACAATATTAGCAATATCCATAAGAAGTTCTGCTCCATTCATATCATAAATAACAACAGTTAAACCATTACATAAAACAAAACACAACACTCCAAAGCCCTAATATGACTGCAAACTTCATCCCTTGGTTTCAAGTATGAGATCTCGAATGGATACCTTGCTGCAATATAGTTAGCAGGTCACGAATCTGTCGGTGATGTACAGGCTCTTGATACTTAAAAAAACAATAATAAACAAAAGGTGAGTCATAAAGACTCAGTGAGAGAAAAAAAAAACGTATCTAAAGGGTACTAACATCAATCAACACACAAATAAACACATAGGTTAACAAAGTTCATGTAAACATGTCTTACATGACAATTCACTTTCCTAGCTACATATATGTAAACAATGTAAAATAAACAAGTGTTATTCATGCAATACATGAGATAAACAAATCAATCAAAGTATTCAAAGCACACAAACGGCCAATTAAAGTAATTTACCATCCACACACCAAATATACATCCTCCTCTGGCATTTTTGCTCCCGCACACCAACAATAAATATAACTCCTCACATATCCATTTTTGGGGCTGAGTTACTTGATATTTTTAATCAACTATCAAATAATCAAATCAAAGCATCCTAGGTGCACCTGAATTCTATTTCGGAAAAAAATTTAATTTATTGGCTCTTATCAAACACAAACAAATTCATACGTCAAATACAATTCAATTATTATGCAAAAGTCAACAATATAGCACTCAAGTCAATTAACTCAATTTATAGCAATGCACATTCCTACTTGTAACTATATGACCATATTCATAAAGTACACTGAAACACTTAGTCACAATAATCTAGCAACCAAAAAGTAATGTTTTCCCCACTCACAAAGCTTAAGGATTTGGTTTATCATTTTGTCTAGAATTCAAAGGTGTTGGTATATCCACGACACGATCCGAAGCTGAAAATCATAAATTCAAACGTTGCTTAGTTTACAATTTTCATAATTATACTTCCCTAATTACTCCTTTAATACACTTACAAAAATGAATTTCTCCAAGACATTTCATCGAATACCTTGAAGTCATATATAGTTTCCATTGATGTGAATGTATTTATGTATATACATATACTAAGAAATTCAACATACGCTATCAATTCCATATTATTCCTAGTATATACATTGAATTCAATTCAAACTAGTTACTTAGAGTAAATCAAAAGCTTAAACTATATAACTATTATCCATGTTCTTTGTTTCCCAAACTTTTATTCATAAACTTAACTCAACTTATCTAATACTTAAACTAAACCACCAGCTATCAACAATTCTATAATTATAAAGTAATTAAATTAAAGAAATCTTGGAAGCAAGGATCAGCTTATACCTGAAGCTCTAACCGAGCTGCTATTAAAATCCTTTACACTTGCTGCCTTGCTAAGTGATGTCCATGGCTAAGCAAAAGAAGTGTAGGACTAAGAACCGGTTGGAATTGCTATTTCCCTCAAGGCAAGCTACCTAACCAGGTTGGAGGAAAAGAAAAGGGTGCTCACGGTTTGGTAAGGCAGAGAGCTGTTACTTTCACAGCTAGAAGGGGGTTCCAACCATAAAGGACTTAGCTGTACTCTCACTCCATAACCACAATACACGATTGCTTCATCCTCACAATAGGGTAGCTACCTTTTTAATGGCTACCACTCAAGGACCAAGCTTATGATGCTCTCGGTTGGGAGGAAAACAAGGTAAAACTCACCACTTTAACCTAACTAAGGAGGAGATGAAACTCGTGGTTACAAGGGGAGAACTATATGGCCAAAACAGAAGAGGAAGTAGAGTGACTGAGAAGAAAAGAAAAAGAAAAAAAGACAAAAAAGGAGTAATAAAATAAAACCAAAATAATTAGGTTCAAAGTCAAAGTTTTTAAATGCATGGTGGACATTCGTTCTTGCATTACACAATATATATATACTTATATCTATATGTGTGTGTGTATATATATATATATACAAGTGTTCCTCTACTTTAATTTTACTTTGTTTAAATTTTTTTTATTTACCTAGTCACGACAAGTTACATACAAACATTCTATAACGTGTGTTAAAATATCAGTTTATAACATCTATTTCTAAGACTTATCAAAATGCTTAGGAAATATCTTAATTATATAATTTTGTTATGTCACACATGAATTATTTATTGAGATATATTTGTTGCAAATAGTGGGAGTAACTTAACCAAAAGTTATGTAATTTATTATGCCATATATGATTACATAATTTTGTGGGCCTAAATATGATTAAGAGTTCATATGATGAAATTGATAGTAGTTATCTACTTATCAAATACTTTTAGCTTGTTGTGTCACACATGGTTATTTTGTATGTATGATAGGATCTTAATACCTACTAAATAACCTCTCAATGGGATTACTCACTTTCTATTCTTGGAAGGTAATAGATATCAAAGAGAACAGTGTGAGATACAATTTAGATTAAAAGACCAAATCTATTTGGTAGTTAATAATATGAATAGATATTAATTTAATTTGTTGATTATTTGTAGCTCACCATGCTAAACCACTTACCCTTATTCTAGAAACAAATCACTTGACTGGACCTAATTATATGGATTAGCTTAGGAATTTGAGAATTGCTCTTAATTCTGAAAGAATAAGTTATGTCCTTAAGGCTCTTGTTCATAGAATTTTATAATAGGAATTCATCTGTTAAGGAAGAAAATACTTATTTTAGATGGGAAAAGCATAATATAAAAGTTATATGCTATATGAGCTTCAGAAGCAACATGATAAGATAAAGCATGCTTTAGCTATCATAAAGCATCTCCATGAACTATATGGTGAGCATAGTCGTATTACTAGATATCAAATATCTAGAGAACTCTTCAAGGCTAATATGACTAAACAATAGTATGTATATGAACATGGACTAAAAATGATAGGACATATTGAGCAGTAAAAAGAACTAGGTTTCAATGAGGGCACTGAGTTGTGCACAAATTTGATCCTGCAATCTTTACCGAATACTTACTAGCAATTTGTTATGAACTTTCACATGAACAAGTTGGAGACTTCGCTTCCTGAACTTATCAACATGGTAAAAACTGTTGAACCATATTATGTATGTAGGTAGCTCTTTAAAGATAAAAAAGGGTGAGAGTTCTCCTAAAAAGAAGGATTCGAAAAATAAGAAGCTACACAAACCTAATGGTTTTTTTTTAAAATCTACTAAGGCCAATGATAAAGGACAATGCTTCCATTATGGCAAAGATGAACATTAGAAAAGAAATTGCAAGGAGTGTCTTGGAAGTTTGAAGAACAAACGTTCTGAAGATATGTCTTATATGTTAATTATGGAAGTTAATATAACTATTAATGATTCTCCTTCATGGGTATTAGATACTGGTAGTAGTTCTCACATCTATAATTTTATGTAGGGACTAAGAATAAGTAGAAGGCTGAGCAAAGATGAGGTGGATTTGTGACTAGGAAATGGAGCAAAAATTGTTACACTAGCTATGGGAACATATTGCTTAGCTTTACCGTCTTGAAAAATATTAGAACTTAATGATTACTTTTATGTACCAGTTTTAGTTTAGAACATTATTTTTGTTTCTAAACTTAATAGAGGGGGTTATGAATTTTCTCTTAAGAACAAAAATTGTTCAATTTATTTTCGAAATGAATTTTATGATTCTGATATTTTAGATGATGGTCTTTATATTTGATGTCCATGGCAATATAATTAATAATGAACATTCAAACAAAGAAAGAGAGATCAAAGAAATTATTTATATATATGCCACTTAAGACTAGGTCATATTAATGAAGACATAGTTTACAAGTTAGTGAAAGAATATTATTTAGACTTAAATCCTATCCAACTTGTGAAGATTGTCTTATGAGAAAAATGACTAAATCTCTATTTAGTAGTGTTAAAGCATAATTTGTCTGCCTCACATACTGATTGTTGATTAGTCCATGTGTCCCCTACATCGGTTAAACTTCAAAGACACCTGCACAATATAGAAAACAAAGGTCTGAGGCTAAATCATTCAAGGTAGCTCTAATGCTAAAGTCAGAGGAATATAGAAGGAAAATATGTTTTTAAAGAGTAGATAAGAGAATATGACATTCTCTTTCCTTGGAAGTTGTCCCCATTTATATAGTAATCAAATATGACAGTTATGATATTAAATAGATTAATTATGAAGACATTACAGTTATAATGAGACGTTTGATGTGCTTCATAATATTGATAAGTAATTAAGCCGGTAGTTATAATTATGATAAGACTATTATGCCACTTGTTATCTTATAATTGTTATGGACCAATTTTGTTATATCATCAGTCTCTTAAACAAATGAGACTGAGAAGTAAAATGAATCGAGTTGGTAGTATGCATGTGTTTCTTTTTCGAAGTTAGTTTCTATACCTCGTTTGTAAGAGAGGTTGCTTGATATTGTGCATGATATATTTATTAATGCATATGCAAGAGATATATGCATTTAAAAGAATGAATTTAGAGTAAGAATAAGTCAGTATATAATAACAAATTTTGATATTTCACATGGGTGATAATGTATATTGAGATACCTATTTAGCTCAGGAGATGTTACCTTGCACGACCTTGATTTTACCACGGGTGTATCAAGCTTGGGGGATGTTACCTCACATGGTTGATTATATTGTGGGTGTATCGTGACTTGGGGGACGTTAACTCACACAGCGGTGTGTTGCAGCATTTTTAAGGAGATTATCTTGCAATAATGATTATGGTTGAATAACCGATTTCTATAGAAAACTCGTTAGGTTTATACATATAGTAAATATAAAATTTTATTGAAGTAAATAATAAATTTGTTGTAACTCATATAAAATACTTTTATTCTTGTTCGAGTTTACCATTCATAGTGTATTGATTTGTCAAGTTGATAATTCCCGAGTTATATGATTGATTAAGACAAATTTGCCTATTTTTTTCCTCTTGTACGAGCATTTAATAAAATTGACAAGACAATTTAGGTAGTTATGCAATATATATAAACCATTATAATAAGAAATCAAGATTTATAAAATATGTAACAGCTTGTAAATCAACAATTGACTATAATTAAGTAATTTTAAGTGAGCAATTATGATTCTATGATATTTAAATCACACTTAAAATCAATAAGTAAAGAGTTTAATTTGTATTTGCAATTATAAGAAATATAATACAAATTCAAGAGATATATGTACTCACAATCATAAGGCAAAATGTAAATGTTATATTAATCCTATTTGCAATTATATAATATTAAGAACATTTATTAATAAGGCAATAAGTAGAGATTTTAATAGGCAATAAAATGTTAATTTAAGAGTTGTGTTATTTTTGTTTGATTTAATATAAAATTAAGAAGCATTTATATTCAAATTTAAGAATTTGACATTGAACCTCATTTGTAGTTATAATATAATACACATTTAACATTTTCTCTCTTTCATGAGCATTTAAGTGGGTATGTACTGAAATTCAAGTAATATGTATGAAAATACAAAATTGTAGCAATTTGTACAATTCAGAGCATTTGATTTTGCTTAAGATTTTATGCCCCAAATTGTTCTTTCTTAACATATGAGTTCTGTTACGTACTAATTTTGTTTATGACAGATCATGTGATTGTTGTCAAATTTACCACGCAAATGCACATATCGTTAACAAGTAATATAGATAGAAGTAGAGTGTCGAACCCACGAGGAATTAGATCTAACAATTGCTAAATACTAAAATTTACAAATCCTAACTTTATCCAAACGAATGAACTTTGAGAGATTTATATTTAAACTAATCTAAAATTAGCAAGCAAATGTAAGAATGTAAAGGAGAAACTAGAATTACAACTTCCCTCAACACTTACTTGGATTATTATTATATTATCATGCTTAGTTATGATATCGAATTACTAATCTAGGGTTCCTATTTAATTATAAGTATCTTTCAAATTGCTTATAATAATATCTAACTTAATCAATTCACTATATTTCTATGAGAATTGAATAAAGTTAAACTCTGTAAGAATGGACCTAACATAGCTACACAAGATATGCAGGTATATTTCTATCTTACATGTAAATCAAATTCAACTAAGCATGTGTATGAATTCAAACAAGTGCTATCCTATTCAAGGCTAAACCTAGATTTCTTTCATCAAGATTCCTCTAAGTTACCAAATCAGTCTAATTGGTAGCTAATCAATTAGAAGCATAAAGCATAAAAGAAGATAAATAATTCATGTAACAAACCCTAAGCAATCAATAAGTTAAATAAATTCAAGCTACATGTTGCGTTCCATTGCAATCCTTGAGAAGTAACAACTCAAATGCTACTTAATGTAAACATGGATATAAACAAAGAAAACATCAAGCAAATACAAGAAAGTAAAGAAAGAGTAGAATAAAGAAAACTATAAAGTTGTCAATCTTCAAGTTTTAGCTATCCTTGCTCCTTTTGATCCTTGCACTCTTGTTTGTCTCTTAATCTCCAGACTTTCCTAGCTAAACTTGAGTGTTTTTATTCCCTACATAAGCCTTTTTAAATAGGCTTCAAAACCCAAAGAATTCAATTCATACTAGGAATCGATCCAACGCTCCAACACTGAAGTTCTAGAGACTCAGCACTAAAAATCAGATTGTAGGATCATGTTAGGAAACCCAGCCACAACTTTCTGGTGCCCCAACACTAGGTCCAACACCCCAATGCCAGCTTTTTGCAGCCCCAGCTCTCGAGACTTGTTGAATTGTTGCACGATTTTGGGCACTATGGCACCCTGACAATTAGGAAATCCTTGTTTGACTCTAATTTGACTTTAAAAGAGTTTCTTTTAAGCATTAAACCTTTAAAACACACAAAATAAGTTAAGACTCAATAAAATTCCTAATTAAAGGCTAAATCCTAAGTATACTCAATTAAGATTCAACACTTTAAATTAAATTACTCAACTAAGCAACAAATAAATAAAAACTCAATAACATTGCAAATAATATGAATAAAAAGGACATGTGATAAGTCTATTTCCACCCCAAACTTAAGGTTTTGCTAGACCGTGAGCAAAATAAAAAGTACGACATAAACAAAAAAGACTAGCCAAAGATGCATCACACTAACATAATGGCATCCTCAACATACTCTCAAAAGTTTCACATGACCTTTAAGTAAATGTTAACCATAGGTATCATTCAATTTCATATTTCAATTCAAGAGCAAACAACAAATTCAAATGGATTTCTAGTGTGTGTGTGTGTATGATCTTTTAACAAATGAATGCATGCAATCCAGATAAGTTTATGTCTAAGTAAAATCTAACTTTAGCACTCAACCCCCATTAGTTTGCTTTTCAACTCTCTCTCCATTAATGTAAACTCCATTGAGTCAAGGATCAATAGGTCTTTATTAAGCATGTAATGTAAGCTAGGATAATGGTATGATAAAAGTATATTTAAGGCTCAAATTATCCTAAGCACATAGATTACTCTTAACCTTTGAAGAACTCTTTTCACCACCCAAGTATTACTCATTTGGCATACTCTTTTCTTGTCCACTACTTCATGTCTTTTTCTACTTGAATCAAACAAATTATAAGGTTCATAGCTAATTATGAACTTCCTAAACATAAACAGTCTCAAAATAAACAAAATAAACAAAATAATCCTAAGAAAAAGATCAAGTGCATAATATGTGTTAGAAATCACATCCTACAATGCTACTAACTCATGAATTTAACATACATGTCAAAATCATATGACAACTATAATATTCTCATAGGATGAGAGGATTTCATAATAAAAGCATAATTCATCATGGCTAACTAACAACCTAAAAACACAAGAACATCAATAAAACCCTCCTCCAAACTTAAGATAAACATTGTCCCCAGTGTTTAAAATAAATAAAGGGATAAGGATAGAAAGATTCACTGGCATTAAAGCATGTTGGAAAGCTCCCTAATCCTTGGCCTTGTTAAAAGTCTCTAAGTTCGTAAGAGATAAAAAAAGATGAACCTGCAAAAATAAATAACACTTAATAAGAACTAAAACAAAAATAAAAAGAGAAATTTAGAACTTGGGTTGCTTCCCAATAAGCGCTTGATTTATTGTTATTGGCTTGACTATTGGAATAGTGCTTCTAAGCAAGCGAATTTCACCCATAGTAAGTGTCATATAACAATAAATATAGGTTTTAATTCAAGATGCCCTTAAGCTTGGCAATATATGGTAGTAATTGGCACATGCACAACATCACTTAACTTTTGAAATCTTGCGTGGGACATGTAGAGGTAAGATGCTAAGGATAAAAGTCCACATCGAATCTTTATAAAATTTAGTGGCCAATTTAGGTGGAGGAAGAGTTAGCCATATAGGATCTTCATAGTTGTTCTCTTTAGTGGCTAACTTAGACTCAAGAGGTTATGGTTTTTCTTCTCATATCAAGTCTAGAGTTGCTTCCTCATTTTGAGAGTCTTCTTCAATAACCAATTGAGGTTCATTGATTTGGTCATCTTGGAATTCTTCATGGGCTTCTTTTTCTATGATCAAATTAGGCTTAATAGGTTAAGCACCATGGACTTCTTCATGTGATTCTTCTTCTGTGAAGTGAATACATGTGGGAATGGAATTTTGTATCAATTCTTAAGACATCTCTATTTTCTCCTCTCTTGGTGTAGGCTTACACTCACTAGGTGTAGATTCACTCACAAATATGTTGGGATGATCCAATAACTCATAAGCTTTGTCTATACTTATATCTATGAAGTCTCTACCAGCTAGAATATTCACCACTTTCCATGACCTCTCATGTCAACCATTGTAAAATGTATGGAGTTGAAGCCAATTTTTTAAGCCATGAGTTGGACACATTATCAATAAATAGTTGAACCTTTCCTAGCATCTTGGAATGATTCCAAGTTATCATGAGCAAAACATGTGAGGTTGAAATATTCAGTATACATTTTCATTGTACCTCACAAAACAAACAAGAAAATAAATTAAAAAGATAAAATAAAATAATAAAATAATAAAATAAAATAAAGAGTTTGAATAAAAACTTGAATCGGTTGGTATTATTATTAACAAATATTAAACTAATTCTTCGACAACAGTGTCAAAAACTTATTTTCGGATTTACCATGCAAGTGCACATATCGTTAACAAGTATTATAGATAGAAGTAGAGTGTCGAACCCATGAGGGCTTAGATATAACAATTGCTAAGTACTAAAATTTACCAATCCTAACTTTATCCAAACGAATGAACTTTAGGAGATTTATAATTAAACTAATCTAAAATAAGCAAGCAAATGTTAGAATGTAAAGGAGAAATCTAGAATAACAACTTCCCTTAATACTCACTTGTATTATTATTATATTATCATACTTAGTTGTGATATCGAATTACTAATTTAGGGTTCTTATCCAATTATAAATATCTTTCAAATTGCTTATAAAAATATCTAACTTAACCAATTCACTATATTTTTATTAGAATTGAATTAAGCTAGACTCTGAAAGAATAGACCTAACATGGCTACACAAGGAATGCAAGTATATTTCTATCCTACATACAAATCAAATTCAAACAAGTATTATCCTATTCAAGGCTAAAACTAGATTTCTTTCGTCAAGGTTCCTCTAACTTACCAAATCAGTCTAATTGGTAGCTAATTAATTAGAAGCATAAAGCATAGAAGAAGATAAATAATTCATGTAACATATCCTAAGTAATCAATAAACAAAATAAATCTAAACTACATGTTGAGTTCCATTGCAATCTTAGAGTAATAACTACTCAATGCAACTTAGTGTAAACATGGATATAAACAAAGAAAACATCAAGAAAATACAAGAAAGTAAAGAAGTAGAATAAAGAAAACTATAAAGGTTGTCAATCTTCAAGCTTTAGATATCCTTGCTCATCTTGGTCCTTACACTCTTGTTTGCTTCTTAATCTCTAGACTTTCTTAGCTAAACTTGTATATTTTTATTCACCACATAAACCTCTTTAAATAGGCTTCAAAAATCCAAAAAAGAAATCAATTCAAACTAGAAATCGATCTGGAGCCTAACATTGAAGTTTTGGCACCTCAGCACTGAAAATCGGATTGCAGGATCACGTTGGGTGCCCCCAAACAAAAATTTATACCACAAGACCAGGTCTGATGCCCCAGCACCAGCTTTCTACAGCCTCAATGCCCTAGCATTTGACTTGTTGAATTGTTGCGCGATTTTGAACGCTGTGGCGCCCTTTTTCCGCAGCCATGACGCCAAACGCATAGGAAATCCTTATTTAACTCCAATTTGACTTCAAAATGGTTTCTTTTAAGCATTAAACCTTCAAAACACACAAACTAAGTTAAGAATCAATAAAATTCCTAATTAAAGGCTAAATCCTAGGCATACTTAACTAAGACTCAACACTTTAAAAAAAATTACTTAAATTAAATGGGTTTCTCATAGACAGTGCCAATGTTATAGTGAAATTTGTATGCCCCACATACTGATTGTTGATTGGTCCATGTGTCCCCCACATCAATTAAACTTCAAGGATACCTGCACGGTATATAAAACAGAGGTCCACGGTAGCTCCGATGCTAAAGTCAGAGAAATATAGAGGGAAAAGAGAATATTAACTTCTCTTTCCTTGTAAGTTGTCCCCCTTTATATAATGATAAAATAAGGCAGTTTTGAAATTAAATAGATTAATTGTGGAGACGTTACAGTTATAATGAGACATTTGATGTGCGTTATAATATTGATAAGGTAATTAATCTGGCAATTACAATTCTAATAAGACCTTTTTGTCATGTGTTGTCCTATAATTGGTTAGGACCAATTTTGTTATATTAAGTGGACATGTAGAAAGAGTTGCACATATATTAAGGTTAGTGCATACTGATGTGTGTGGATTCTTAACAATCATTGCTAGAAGATGTTACTCCTATTTTATTACTTTTACCAATGACATTTCTAGGTATGGGTATATACTTAATAAAATATAAATCTGAATCATTTGAAAAGTTTAAAAAATTCTAAGTGAAGTTGAAAAGCAAACTGGAAAGAGTATTAAAACTCTTCGATTAGATCGAGGAGGTGAATATTTGTCTAATGAGTTTCTTGATCTTTTAAAAAAGAATGAAATTCTTTCTCAATGGACTCTAGAAAACCACAAATGAATGGTGTGTCAGAAAGGAGAAATTGAATATTGTTAGACATGATTCAGTCCATGATGGGTTTCCACTGATCTTCCTACCTTTTTCTGGGGTTATACTATATATCTATTCCTACCTGCTCAATAAAGTACCCTGGAAAGTTGTATTATCAACACCATATGAGATACAGAAAGAGAAGAAACCCAATCTTAATTACATTAAGATTTGGGGTTATCCTGCATATGTAAAGAAGTTACAATTAGATAACCTATGAGCAAAATCTGATAAGTGCAGGTTTGTGGGATATCCTAAGGAAACTAATGGATATTATTTCTATCACCCATTAGAAACAAAAGTGTTTATTTTCAAACATGTTATCTTTCTAGAAAAAAGAGTTTATGCTAAGAGGAAGTAATGAGAACATGGTATAACTTGATAAGATATCACAAGAACCATGAATAACATACGGCTACCTCAGGTGCCTATTGAAGTTAAACCCCAAAGTACACAACTTTTACGTAGGCCACAAGAATACCAAACCACCTAAGAGATATTATGGATTTCTCATTGAGGGTGATGAGGGTTCACCCATAATTGATAACGATTCTACTACCTATGAAGAGGCAATGTATGACATTAACTCTAATAAGTAGCAATAAGTCATGAAATTCAATGGATTTTATGTACTCTTACAAAGTATGGACTTTGGTTGATGCATCTCAATGCATAGTACCTATAGGTTGCAAATGGGTCTTCAAATGGAAGATTCAAGTAGATGGATTGGTTGAAACCTATAAAGCAAGACTATGGTGAAAGGATATAGTCAAAAGTTAGAATTCATTTTGATGAAACATTTTTTCCTATAGTCATTAAGATTTTACTTGCTATAACTACATACTATGATTATGAAATATGGCAAATGGATGTAAAAACCGTCTTTCTCAATGGAAATATTTAAGAGGATGTGTACATGACACAATCTTAGGGTTTTACATCTAGTGGTGAAAAACACAAAGTACGGAAGCTACAGAGATCTATTTACTGACTCAAACAAGCTTCAAGTTAGAACATTTGTTTTGATGAAACAATCAAAAAGTTTAATTTTATTAAGAATTTGGATGAATCTCATGTATACAAAAATGTTAGTGGGAGTGTTGTTGCTTTCTTAATCCTATATATGGATGATATACAACTCACTGGGAATAATGTAGTTATGTTACAATCAATTGTTTGGCTATCAAAGAACTTCTCCATGAAAGATTTGGATAAAGCTACCTATATCTTAGAGATCAAGATCTGTAGAGATAAATCTAAAAGGTTTCTTGGCTTGTCCTAATCTACAAACATAGATAAAATAAGAAAAAGGTTTAGTATGAATGATACCAAGAAAGGGTATTTGCCTATAAGTCATGGAATCACTCTTTCCAAGAAAATGCCATCTAAGACACCTTCAGAAAGAGAATTTATAAAATACCATATACTTCAGCAATAGGATCTATCATGTATTTTATGGTATGTACTAGACTTGATTTTACTTATGTATTTAGTGTAACAAGAAGTTATTAGTCTAATCCTAGTGAATGTCACTGAAAACAAGTGAAAAATATTTTTAAGTATATAAGAAGGACTAAAGATTTGCTTCTCATCTATGGAGGATCATATTTGAAAATTGATGTCTTTACAAACTCAAATTTTCAATTTGATAAGGATGCTAGTAAGTCTACATTAGGGTATGTATTCACCTAGAGTGGTGGAGCAGTGCATTAGAAAAGTTTCAAGCAAGACTCGACCATTGAGTCTAAATATATTGCTGCCAATAAAGCTGTGTGGATAAGAAAGTTCATTAACAAGCTAGGTGCGGTTCTTGATATTATTAATCCAGTATCCTTATATTGTGATAGCAATGGAGGAATACCACGGACAAAAGAACCATGGTCTCACCAAAAGACCAAACACATTCTGATGTGTTTTCATTTGATTAGAGAAATCATTGATAAGAGTGATGTGAATATACAACATATATTAACAAATGATAATATAGCATATCCATTTACTAAACCATTGTCTTAACAAAATTTTGATTGCCATTTTAAGAAGATGGGTATGAGATACCATAGTGATTGGCTTTATTGTAAGTGAAAGACTATTAGTAATATGTCCTACAAGCAAATGACATTAATTATCTATAGTATATTACTTGTAAATGAAGTCTTAATCAGTTATTAATAAAATGAATATTTTTCATTATTATATGGTATTATTATTTATCATGTACTATAATTGCTAGTTAATTCTTTAGTATGCACATGATAAATCCCGTAGAATATAAGTAACGAAAGTAAGAACTGTGATGTGATTGTACTTATGAAATATATTTTCTTAAACTTTATTCTTAAATATTCCTAATCATAGGATTATTATTAGTGGGAATTAATGATCTCATTAGATTATTACATGTTATGTTAACTCAAATGTTAAGGGTAATCGATCTCATGATCATTTGTGTAGTTAACACTTTAATAAACATATAGATGTTTGTTAAAGAACAAGTATACTGAATTTTCTCGTTCATAAAACACTCATATGGATTTTTATATTATTGTCAATAGTAGTTCTTCATTGTAGTAGTGCAAATATTTTTTAGACTGAGACATCATAGATACCTTGTACATAGGTTATCATGCTTTGATGTTATCTAAGTATAATTCAACATGGTTATATAGATATACATTAGGTATGATTTTCTATATATTAAGGTATACAAGTGCACAATAAGGGATCTCACTATTAGAATTGATGTTATCCTCGACGAGCAATACCAGTCCCAGATAATCCCGTCGTGCATAATGTTATTCTCGACGAGCAAACTCTTCCCAAATAGACCCGTCATCCATAATATTATTTGGAACGGGACAATACTATCCGAGATAAGTACACTCATCCCCAATAATAAAATAGAAATCAATAATTGTTTATAAAAAGTTTAATATTCGAAACTTATTCTCAACAGGTATAGCCCATCTAGAATAAATTATGCCCGTCGAGGATAAGAAAACACAAACTGTTATGTTGTTTTAGTAAAGGGTATATGTTTTAAGATTATCCGAGAAAGGAAAAACCATCCCTAATAATTAAAATTCTCATCACCGAAAATGGAGGAAAATAGTTTTTAGCGTTAGCCTACTTCGCCGCAAATCTTTGTCCCTGGGTATATCATATGTTTCCCCTCTTACATTTAATTATTACTTCATTTTTTTGTACGTGTTATTGTTTCTAAGTATTTAAGTTTGATTCTAGGGTTATTCTCCCTCCCTAGTTCTCTAGGTTTGGTTACTGAGAAATTATAACAGACTTAAGTTGTGGTATAGGGCTTGCTTTCAGTTATGCTTCAGGAGAAGAGGAAGTAGAAAAGTAAAATTGTCTTATGTAAGTTCAACTCCCTCCCTCCCTCCCTTTCACTCGATGGGGTTTTTAAATTTAAATATTTGTTATATTAATATGTGTATTATTTCTATCTGACAATGGCTATAAGTTTTTCTATGATTAATGTTGCAATAGGTCATGCTCTCTGATTGTATGGAGCAAGAGTATTTGTTGCTAATTGTATGTGATTATATAATAGTTTCCTTGTCTTTCTAATCATATGCACTGTAATGTCATGAATTAGTTTCTTTTTTATGAGTTTATGGTTCTGGTGTAATGTTTAACCAACTTTTCTGACTCTTCACGATTGTACTTATAAGTACAAATGCATTATAACTATTAGTAATCTTGGAGCTTGTTTCATGAAATGAGCATCTCAAGCTATGTATATTTTCTTGAACTTTGAGAGTGGATAGTTGTTTGGTATGTACTGGATTAACTAATTGTTAGCTTTATTTGCTTATATCTATATGCTTTCTATTTTACATCAATTCTAATGTGACTGGTGGCTAAATTAGAAATATATAATGATTAGTGGGTGAAGCTTGATCATTTTATTCTTTTTATCAAAGTTTTTTTGTTATTTATCAAAATTTAAGATCTTCTCTTGTTTATAATCAGGATTTTACTATATACTGATTTATAATTTTCTTATGCATATTAGTATCTTCAGTAATAACCTATCTAAATGTCAAGTGATGCTCATTGGAGGGGTAAAAGAAATGTTACTTCTCAAGAATTAATCCACCCTTATCGATAATCGCTATTAATCTTAATTTTATTCTGACATATGCTTTAGCTATGTTCTTAAAATTGTGTGAATGTTCTATCATGTTCTACTTGTTTATATTCAAAGGTATAAAGGTGAGGAGAGGAGAATTGAAATATTATAGATTAGATCACTATCCCTAATAATTGAGCTTTAGTTTCCACGGTATGTTTTGTTATAGGGCATAAGTAAATTCTAACACTCTGCTTCAAAACCTTGGAAAAGTTGTGGGATTATAAACTAAAACTAATAATATGATAATTAAATTCAAAAAAATACAAATAAAAATATTAAAGAAAACTATTATATAATCACATGGGAAATTTGAGATAAAATATATAGGACAAAGAATATGTATGTGTCAAGTAGAGACCAAAATGAGAAAGAAGGTAACTCTGTTTGTTTTTTGGTGAATGATGTTTCTATACTAGGAATTCATAGAGATTAATTATAGATTTTCCTTTTCTCTTGAAAATGTAACACTCTAAGATGGAACTAGCTTGCATCAGTAGAAAGAGAAACAGAGAGAAAGGCAGTAGTACTCCATATGTATATGTAATTTTTAATGTTTGTTTAACTGTCAGCTTCTCTATTATATTTCTGTCATTGCTACCTCACGTGTGAGTTCTTAAATGTAATTTTAGCTTTGTGGACCAACATTCTAATTCCATTTTCACAAAGCATGTGATATTTGCTTGCTTCTTAATTAAGGGCATTAGAGCTTTCAAGATGTTTGTTTTCTTGTTACCTTAATTTTTTAGAGAATAAAAGGAAATTGAAATAGGATATTGGCTGCTTGTAGGTTTAGACTTCAACTTGTATTTGTATGATATTCAATATTGCATGAATTATTCATGGAACCATCTTTAGTTCCTTAAGAAGTAATTGGTTTTGTTTTCTTGATTCAATGTTCTTGGCATACTTGTAAATACACATCAACAGTCAACACAAAGCTTAATAGCAAGTTTTTTTTTTTTTTTTTTGGGTGAAGGAAATATATATTGTAGAAGTAATTATGTTACTAATTATAATGCATGGGTCACCTTCCTAAGTGGGATAGGTTAGGACCATCTTTTCTAACTAGAACTCATTTATAATATTCTCATTCAATTGAGATGAAATCTTATCATGTACAGATATGGATTTTGAACGTAGTTGGATAGATTGTCTACGAGCTGTCAATTGATTTTTAACAGATGAATTTATATATAGGGTTGAAGAGTTTCTCAATTTTGCATATCATCACTCATCTTGTGTGTATTTGGGAAACATTAGGTGTCCTTGCCGACTTTGCAATAATACAAAAATTTTAGAAAAAGATGATGTCAAACTACACTTATATAAAAAAGGTTTTGTCCAGGACTATATGAAATGGACTTTACATGGTAAGAATTGAGTTCATAATCCATCTTCTGATGATGTAATCGAAGATTTAGAAGAAACCAATCGGATGGAAGACATGGTAATGGATGTTGCAAGGCCATTTTTCAATTTTGCTCCAGAAAATCCGAATCTCGATGCTGCTAACTTCTTAAATATGTTTACCTCTGCCGATGAGCTCTTCTGAAATGGATGCAAGGTATACACAGTGCTATCTGCTGTTGCATAACTTTTAAATTGTAAATCAGAATTCAATGTTTACAAGAATTGCTTTGATTAATTTATATCAGCCATTAAATCCTTTTTGCCAGATGGAAAAAAAGTTACCAGCAACTTATGGTGACAATAAATTTAGGACATAATGAAATATTTGTAGTTGTCCTCGTTATAAACCAAAACAGAATGTTAAACAACCTAATGTATCAAAAAAAGTGTTGTGTTATCTCCCAATAATACCAAAGCTCCAAAAACTTTATATGGTAGAAAGCACTGCTCAATAAATGAGATGGCATAAGGTCGGTATTCATGAAAAAGAAAACATAATTGTCCATTCATCAGATGCAGAGGCTTGGATATATTTTGACAATACATTTCTTGAGTTTGCAGAAGAAAGCAGGAATGTTTGTTTGGGTCTGTTGTCTGATAGGTTCACTCCATTCGGTCATTCATCATCTTCTTTTTCTTGTTGGCCAGTTTTTGTTACTCCATACAACTTGCCTCCGGGGCTATGTATGAAGGAGCAATTTTTGTTCTTGACATTGATAACTCATAGTCCACTTTATCTTGGAAAAAATATAGGCATCTATTTAAGGCTATTGGTGGATGACTTGAAAAAGTTGTGGAGTTTGGTGTTACAACTTATGACTCATCATTGAAGCAAAATTTTACAATAAGAGCTGCCTTGTTATAGACGATTAGTGACTTTTCCGCATATGAAATGCTTTCGAGTTGGAGTACACATGGTATGTTAGCATGCCCTTATTGTATGGAGCATACAAAATCATTCCAAATTAAAAATAGACAGAAACCATGCTTGTTTGATTGTCATCGACAATTCTTACCAAATGATCACCCATTCCGGAAACAAAAAAATGTATTCAAAAAGAACAAATAAGAGTGGGATTCATTGCCACCATGGTTAACTGAGAATGAAGTGCTCGAAAGACTAAATTCTTTCAAACAAGTTCAATTTGGTAAAGGGTACAAAGATATTGATGGATTTGGGATAACACATAATTGGATAAAGAAGTCTATCTTTTGAGAATTTGATTATTGGTCCACAAATCTTATTCAACATAATTTGGATTTAATGCATGTTGAAAATAATATTTTTGAAAATGTATTTAATATAAGTTATGGACTTCAAGGACAAATTCAAAGATAATATCAGAGCACAAACTGATATGGCAATCTTATGCAAGCATCAAGAATTAGAAATTACTATTGAGGCTAATGATAAATAAAAGTGATTAAAGCAGTATATACCATTGATAAGAAGCAGAAGAAGTTGATATATGGATGGGTTAAATATTTAAGTTTCCGGAAGAGAATGCTTCAAATTTGTCTCGATGTGTGAAAGTTAATTAATGTAAGTTTTATGGTATGAAAAGTCATGATTGTCATGTCTTTATAAAGAGATTAATACTTATTGCATTCCATGACTTTGTAAGAGATTGCATATGGGATGCTTTGACAGAACTCAGTTCTTTTTTCAAAGACATTTGTTCTACTGAACTGCAAGTTGGCCACATGGAGTTACTTGAACAAAACATTGTAGTTACCTTATGCAAACTTGAAAAGATTTTTGTTCTAAGTTTCTTTGATTCAATGGAAAATTTGATCATTCATTTAGCTTATAAAGCTGAAGTTGGTGGTCTAATGCAATATCGTTGGATGTATTGCTTTGAAACGTAATAATACAACTTAATAGCGTTACATTTAGACTAATATCTTTAAATATTTACCAATAAATTAAATTATTTTTTGTAAGTCTAATTTATTAGGTGTATGCATAGCCTAAAGAAAAAGGCCCGAAACAAAGCAAGGGTAGAAGCTTCCATCGTTGAGACTTACATTTTAAAGAAAATCTCAAATTTTTGTTCACTCTTTTTTGCTAGCAATGTTCAAACAAAATTGAGATAAATAGGACGCAATGACGATGGAGGAGATAAGGTGAAAGAGAATCTTCCTATTTTTTATTATCCGGGTCGAACAATTGGTCGTGCTAAATTTAAAGACTTGGATGACGATGAATATGAAGCAACTAAACTATATGTCCTCATGAATTATGACGAGTTAAGTCTGTAAGTTGAGTAAGTGTCTAATTATCTAATGTATTGAAGTTAATTCTAAAACAGACTATTAGTAATGATTTAGTCTTCATTGTAGCGAATATGATGCAATGTTGTAGCAACAAGAACCTGGAATCACGAATCAACAAATTCAGAAGTGTTGTGATAAGAACTTTGCAAATTGGCTACGTGATATTGTAAGAAATAATTAACATTAGCTTAATACAATGTACAATATTTGTATTCATATTTTACATAACTTAATATATCAAATCTATTGTTTGGTATACATAGGTTATGAATGATTCGACCATTGTTCAACATATACGAGATAAAGGCCTTTTCCCCAGAAGATGTATAAAAATGTTCAAAAGATACAGTGCTAATGGATACAAGTTTCACACACAAGAATATGAAGCATATAAGAAAACCATGAGTAGCGGTGTATGCGTGAAAGGTGAATACAACAATGAAAATGAAGTTAATTAGTATGGTATGGTATTTTGACTGAAATAATAGAGTTACAATATCATGGAAATAACACAATTGTCTTGTTTATGTATCATTGGTATGATCCAGAGAAAGGCGTTAAAGTAGATCCAAAACATGGTTTTGTAGAAATTAATCACCAATCATGTTATAAGAAATATGAACCATTTGTGTTGGTAAAACAAGCCACATAAGTTTATATCTTATTTCCTTCTCTAAAGAAAGAAGGGCAAGACTGGTGGGTTGTTTGTAAAACAAAAGCTAGAGAACATTTTAATGCTCAAATGCTAGATGTTAAATATGATGTAGTGCCAATAGTTACAAACCTCTTACAAGAGGATCAAACTAGTTTTGTTGTACCGGTTCTTCTTAATGATGAACTAAATTGTCCTAGTATTCTTCTTCTTAACAATGCATTCGAAAAGGTTGAGGAAAAGGAAGTTGAAGATGTAGACACATAGAGGCAGAAAAAGAGAAAGATAAAGAAACATGAAGAAATTGAAGTAGAGGACGAGGAGTTAGAATATAAGAATGAGGACGACTTCGAGGAGGATTATGAAGAGGATAAGTATGACACAAATGATAAAGAGAATGAGTATGAGGATGGTGATGAAGAGGATGAAAGAGAGGATGGTGATGAAGAGGATGAGGATAAGGATAAGGATAGTGATGAAGAGGACATGTACGAGGATGATGATGAAGATGATGAGAAAAATGAATGAATTTATCTTTTATTACCATTTTTGTTAGATTTTTTTTTTTTTTTTTGTATTTCTTATTGTATTATGACAATCAACACTTTATAAACAAATATATTTTTTCATATGTTTCAAATTGTATAAGTTAACTTTAAATTTATATACAAATAGTGTGACTTATGGGGAGAGGTACGATCAGACAAGATGGGGGTTCATCCTCGACTATAGGACGTGAGAGAGGTAATACCTCGAGAGGTAATCGAGATATATCAACTTAGTCCTCACGAGGTCATGGCAGAGGGGATGCCTTAAGAGGTCTTTGGCATATCAGGTCATGCCTTAAGCAGTCATGGCGGAGGTGCTATAACAGCCTCGAGTGGAGGACATATGGGAGTGGATTCCCCTAGTTCAAGTCATGGTAGAAATAATGCCTCCACATCACCTGGAGGACCGCACATAGATGTTTCTGCCATATATGCTAACTTGGATCATAGCTCAGATCATGTCATCTTACATGGAGACACAATTGTTACAGGAGATCCTTCTAACAATGATACATCTACTGGTATCATTCAATTTTTTCTACATAACTTTCATTAATTGAATTATTTATGGATTTTTTTTTTCATATATTCAGTTGTTGGTATATTTAGGTGCGAATATTCAAGATAGTGATGCCAGCTTTCGTAGTGTTCGGGGCACTAATAAGCCTCAATCTTTTACCCATGTACCGGAAGATCAGCCATTATTCACATTCATGGAAAGTAAATGCTAATAATGATATTTTGTATTAAATATTTACATTAACTATTTAACATTTATTAATATTAACTATTATTATGCAATGTTTGTAGGGGCTTCCTTGGACATCCCAAGATTGCATCTACAATCAAATTTATGATGAAAAACTACTACCTTGGTCTAGTTACGAGATTTGATAATTACATACTGGATCAACAGCGACTTGTCTAGGATGATTTCTTGGTTTGTTTTTGAGATTCAACTATATCTGTTGTTCATATAAAAATATAATCTAATATTTATTTATTTTTCTTATATTTCAAACACGCTATTAATTCCCTTCACCTGAAGAGGTGGTCTTGGCAAAGGCAACATTTGGGACCGTGTGTAAAAAAAGACTCAGATAATCACTTCATAAGTTGAGGGATGATGCAAAATATGATTTGGTGACCCACAAAGTTGGAAATTATTTAGAAAGAATAATTGGGTTCTAGATGATATTTTGAGAGATTTATGCGATATCTTTTCTATTGATAATTGGAAAGCTAAGTTTGAGCTGGGATCAAGGAACAGACTAGCTAGTGAAGAGTTAGTTCACCATTTTTGCAAGTCTAGACCAACACTTGTACATGCTAAACAATTGGTATGATCATATTAAATCTTTCTGGTCATATACGAATTAAATTACAAGTGTATTTATGCTAATTAATGAATCTTTTAGTTAATGCATAGGAGGAAGAATATGGAAGGCCCATGAAATAAATTAAGATTTTCAACAAAACCCATATGAAAAAAGGTGACTCTAGGTCTAAGAGGACAGCAATAAGTTACATAATTATTCTAGTTTTTATGTCATTGTTAAACTTGTATGATTATTCTTATTTTTCATAATTGGATTTATTTGTATTTTAGGAGAACTACCCTTGAGCATTTGAGGAGGTGCATGGTACAGATCCAGCTACCCAACCAAAGGTAGATGATTCTTTGTGGCAGAGTGTCGTTAATAATGATGAGACGAAGAATCATAGCCAAGTATATAGGAAGGGAAAGTATGCAAAAGTACTTACAAGAACAGGGGAGTCTTCAAGCAGTCAGTCATCCTTACAACCGACTTCAAGTCCAATTGGTCCTGCTGGAATAAAACATCTATCATAATGGATGGAAAGAGACTGGGAAGCAATGCGGTTGTTCGTTGCTTATTTTGCAAAGACAACATTTCCAGTACCTCAATCTCATGTAAGTAAATAATACCATTTTATGAATATTTCATTTTTATTTTTGAGATTTGTGTTTCATTGGGAAATAATAATGATCATTTAAGATAAACCTTTTAGAAGACATATGTAAGGAAAGCATTGTAGATTATTTAGGATTTCTCTACAAATCTTACATTGAAGCAGCATCTTGAAAAAAAGAACTTGAAGAAACTTGATGGGCATCAATTTCTAAAAGAGAAATAGGAATACTACTTTACCCTTTTCTCTGGAGTCCCAAGATATAAGTTCTTGATGATTTACCTTCATTGTAGTAATAGGATGGGCATCAATGTATTGCTTTATTACACACAAAATTAATTGCCAAATGTTTGCATGCCCACAAAATCAACTTTTCATATTCACTTTTGTTTGTTTCAAATATGATTTAATCTGCTCCAAAGAATAGAAAAGAAAAATATATTTTTTCTAAAAGACCTATTTTCTATGTTACTAATACAATTTAGTAATTTATACTATCAAATTTTTTTAAATATCTATACATCTGATTTGTATGTATATCTTTTTTCTCTTGGTTTTTTAGTCTAACTAATGTGGTTAATTGGCTATTTTCATTCCTTTTGTATCTTCTTTGGCTTTTGATCTTACAAATCGTTGAGAAAAGTGATTTTAGCAAAGAAAATAAAAATATGTGAAATAATTATGAAATATGGATAGTAAGGATATTCTTGACTCCTAAGTTAGACAAAATGGTAAACTAAATCAAATGTCTGCAAGTTTACACTTCCTTAAGGTTCTTAATTAAGGAGTTTACAAAACTTCATATCAAAAGGTGGCAATATTATATCCAGTTGATATATGATATATAACTGCAACTAGCTAGTAAGCTAAAAATTGCCACCTAAAAGGTGGTTACTGATTTATGGATAGGTTACTAACAGTTTTCACTGTAATATATCATGCAGAGTATGATGTTTCAAATTTATAGATTCACTTGGAGAGTCTTAATTATTATTACTTCAATTAGTTAAACTTTAGTATAAAATAGTTACTTGAGTCAAAGTTGTGAAAGGTAGTTCTAAAAACTTGGGTCATTTCCTTTCACAGTATGAACTAATTTATCTAAACAAACATTAAGTTAATTTACTTAGTTCTAATCTATGTCTAACCAAATAATTCACCTAATTCAAACTTGTTTCAAATGCTTGTAAAGCTAAGGATGTGAGTATGGAAGAGAATTAGAGAGAGGTAGAGATCTTTATTTCATATTTCTTTTGGAGCTGTTAAATGTGAAAATACCATATCTCTATTTATTTTGGCATTTTTTAGTGTTGCCAAGGATGCTTAATGGCTGTAAGCCAATGAGATTTTCTCTTAACTTTGTTTATAACTATATTCTCTAATTAAATCTATTTAAGTATTTATTATTTTTCTTGAAATAAAATGTGCATTGAAATCGTGGATGACATTAGGGATTAATGTTTAATTTTTTGTAGGTTGCATTTAATTCGGAACCTTATTTCTGGTTTTTCTTATGCCTTCAATTTGAAGTCTCAATCTTAATGTTTGATATTATCATATCATTTACCTTTTTTTTCCCCTATGAAACTTAGTTGAAGTTTAAGACTTTATGTTTTGATTGAATTTACAGATTTTGTCTATTTCATCTTTCGTGGCTGCCTTTCCTCAAGCTGATGCTGACACCGATGGTGATGTCGAAGTCGATGTTCATGCCGAAGACGATGCAGACTTTGGTGATAGTTGAATTTCTGAATAATTTAGTTTGTTGTTGGATTTGTATGAACTACTAGCATGTAACACAATATATAATGCTTATTATGAATGTTTTAGTATGTTTTTGAATTTATGAATGAGTTAGTTTATGTTTTGATTTATGAATGGAAACTTATATTTTCGAATTTGTTTGTTTGTTAATTGTAATTTTGTATTAGATTTGATATTTGGAGAGTTAAGGATGCATTTGATATACATACTTTTTTGACAAATTTAGATTTAAAAAATAAATCACTGTAATTTGTATGATTATCTAAGACAAGATAACCATTATCCACGATGGGCCACTCGTCCCAGATAAGTTAGACTAAAAAATGGTCTAACTTATCCTCAATGGGGACACATTATTTGAGATGGGCTAACCATCCCAAATAAGTCATATGGCCTAACTTATCCACGACAGGGATGCCATTATCCGAGACGGGCCATCCATCCTCGATAAATCAAACAAAAAACTAATCTAACTTATTCTTGACGAGAAAAGCCTGTCCATAATAAATTTTTGGCCAAATACCATGAACTTATCTACGACGAAAAGTCCCGTCCTAAATATGTTTCATGCCAATTATCGAGAGATCTTCTTCCTTACTTGGGACAGGTCTTTTCCTGTGTAGGATAATATTTTACCTGTCATGAATACTAATTATCCTCAATGGTCTATTTTCCCGTCATAGATAACTAGCATTAGTGACAGCTATTTACACGATAGACTTATCCATGACGAGATCCTGTCGCAGATATATTCGGGACAGGATTTTTTACTATTTGGGAAGGGATTTGCCCATCCCAGATAAGTGATTTTCTTATAGTATCTATCACTCTCACTAAAGAGAGAGAATGTTCAATATTATCTGGTTAAGATATAAGTCAGAAATCTCTTGCCTAGTGTGAAACTAGATTAGAGAATTTAGGCTTCACTACATAAGTTGTGACTTATAGATAGATACATCAGATTAAACAATTTAGGGTTTGACATTAACTCATGCTCTAAGTTTAATTAGGAACATTGAATGATTGATGAAAAGATTGAATTATTAGTAACTAAAAACAAAAAGATTCACATATATATTTATATTATCTGGGTAGTCATTATATATTGTTAGGCATAATCTTGACTTGTAGGTAACCTAAGAAATAATATAATAATTAATTCCTATTGATGGGTAAATCAAAAAGTAGTTTTTATTCAAATTAATTAGATATGGATCTAATTGAAAAATGCATTAAGTTAATGTGAACTACTATTAGTTTAATGAACTTAATGGATCACACAAGATGATGTAATTTGATTAAGAAAAGTTTAGTTAATATCCTACTTAAGTGAGGTTAGACCTCAGACATATGTGAAACTTTTTGTTCAAAATACCACAAAGAGTCAAAGTTCTCTCTATTATAGAATTTTGGCAAGTTGAGTGTTGGTGAGAACAAGAGAAAAAATTCTCAACGCTTGTGCTAGCACACAAGGAGATTTTTAGCAGCCATCTTGAAGCTCTTGATCAATTCATTTATGTGGATATACTTAGACGTTGTACACCTTGTGCAATTTTATGGATTAAGCTAAGATCATCCTAATAGCTTCAAGAGGTAATTCTATTTATTAGATTAAGATCACTTTTCATAAATAATAGAAAAAATCTTGAGAATTTGGTTATGTCAAAAAATTTAATTTTTGCTATGCTTGACATAATCAAATTCCTTACATGGGAAACCCACATATAGATTTCAGACTTTCTATTTTCCATATTAGATTTCAAATATAATAGTTATAACTATTATCAAGTAACTTCTTTACTAGTTTTACATTCCTACAACGTTTTTAATGTGTGGTATGTTATTCTTGTATTTTAGTTGAAATACTTATAATACTCCCAGCATCCTTATTGTACAATCTTGATTTACCCAAAACTTTATGTATATCAAACTCTTTGATATCTACACCAAATTGGATGAACCAACTTCGAAAACTTATATAGATTCATAAAATGAAATATTGAAGTTTACACACTACGTGGTTATTACCACTAGATGTAAAACCTTTTGGTTGCTATAATATTCTCTTTGTTTCCAATGAGATATTTGGTTATGTTGTCCCTTAGAAGCATCTCATGTCTTAAAGTGATAGTGGGTAATCCTTGCAAGTAAAATCCTTATAGACTATTAATGAAACAATTTATCAAAGTCAACATTGTCTTTACTTACAATTGTTCACTACTAACATTACTAAAAAAGTCTCCACCTTTTTCATCTTTACTCTTAGATCATTTCTTTTTGCAATCATTAAGTACAATAATTTAATAAGATCAATCAAAGTATAATACATTTGGTTAGAGTAAATGAAGTCCATTATGATTTATGGTATCTAGCCAATTTCCGAATAATGTCAAACACCATCTCCTTGTAGTTTGAAAGATCCTTATCATTTACAATGTTTACCTTAAGGTCATTATTTATGAGGAATCTCATTTCTCAAGTTCACCTTGGTATCTTTCAAACCTACAAAAAGAGCTTGTGTATCTTAAGGCTATTTTACTTATATGTCTTTATTTTAATTTGATTTATAGATTGGTACTCTTAAACTTGTTTCAAGAATTTTACTCCAACTACTAGCTCTAGAGAAAAGTTCCAATTTTCAAGAAAAAATAATTGTTCCAAAACAAACAATTTTGTCTTGAGTATACAAATTAAACGTCAGCTCAAAATCTTCTCAGCTAAGTCTCTTTACATATGTCTACAAATCCTTAAATCTTAATGATTAAAATTAGATTTTTCTCCAATGTCAATCGAATATGGAGTCTTATGTATAAATTCGAATGAAACTATATAAGTAAATTAATTGTGGTTTTATAAAGCAAATGGAAAAATTATTATAACTTCTTAAGATTGTAACATATCTAATATGTTAAGATCTATCTTTTAAACAAAGTAGCTATGGTGTTCTTTAAGAAAAGTTAACTATATGAGAATTTCATTCTTTTATGAGTTTATCTAAGAATTCATAGCCTTAAATAGTTCTCATTGATCTTATGTAAGTGGTTTAATACTTAACATAGACAATTTTTGATAGAGGAAACTCAAGTATAGGTAACCATCCCTGCAATTAGGTGAATTCAAAGGTTCTCATTTTAGTTGTTCACTGTGACATGACGTTACCATCTAGTTCTAAATTATAAAAACTAATTAAGCATCAATATCAAATAAACTATTTAGAACATAGATCAATTTCTAAAATAAATAGACATAATGTTCTTGTTGGTACTTCAAATTAATCTTATAAATTTTAGTGCGTTCCTATGGTAATATTAAAATAAAATATCTTACAACCAATGTAGTAACACTTATTATATTTTGCGGTGTATTTTGCCTTTGTACTAATTGAGATTCATGTTATTTCTCACATTTTGTAAACTTTTTGCGAATATGATAATTACATACAGTATCCAATATCTTATGTAAAAGTATAGTTAAATTATTATTGGACACCGTTCTATTGTGTGTTGCCCCTTAGGTTCAAACTAGTGATGGCAATAGGTATGTAACTTTTACATATTTATAATTGGACTTCATCCAATTAAATTTGAGCTTGTTCTAATTATTTGAATTAAAACTCTTTTTAATTTACCTTTTAAATAAGATTGGTGTCTACCAGCACATGATGACTATCTATAATAGTATGAATATGGCTATGAAACATTTTGAACCTTTTTGTTAGCAATTACTTTGCAATTCAATCTCTATATCATGCAATGTCTCGATTAAATCTATTTAAATATAAAAATAATGTCAATCCTTAGATTTAATCATATGTGCCTAGATCGTAAGATTATAACTTTATTGGGGAAATTAGAAACTCATTTTTTAATATGTACCATGTTATGGCCATAGACTTTTAAGTTACATTTTTTTTAGATCATATGACATTCACTCTTTTCTACTAAGAGTAATAGATCCTTTATTGCACATTTGTATACCTCCATATGCAAGTGATTATAACCAATTGCTACTTCTTAGGTGGCTCATTAATAGAATTTAGAAATAGCATCAAAGTATAATGATGTATATACAAGATAACTATAGTACTTCAAGTCAAAGGACTATTTGCACAATTATAATATGAGAACCACTTATTGACATATAAAGAAACTTTATATAGGTATTCTTAGTTGTGTCAATTCAATAAAATCATTCTCGAATGAGCACCTATATATCTATCTTAGTGTCTCATATACAAATGACTGTGAGATCACTCATCCTCAACTTTTTAAGCTAACTATATATGTACTAATCAATGTGAATTCACTAATGCCCTACTTAGTGATCCTATGATTGGGAATATTTAAGAATCAAGTTTAAAAGAAACACATCTCATTAGCATAATCTTATCATTATACTTATTTTCATTATTTAAATTCTTTAGACTCGTGATGGTTAATTAATAACTCTTATACTTGATATTATTATTTTTATTTAATTAAATGAATATTAATATTTATTAATAATAATATGAATAAGATTGTACACAAAATAATATGCCATGACATCACATGTCATTAGTTTTAGGACATAGTACTAACAAGAAAGAGACAAAGGGAAAGGGAAAATACTCAATATTCAAAATCTAAAGCTAATTAAAAAACTAAATCATAGTTCTTTATATAGCTATAATTAAGACTTATATTGGTTATGTGGGTATCTTACCTATCTTTCTATATTTTTTATTTTTAAAAAAAAATCTAAGATATATGCTATTAGATTATATGTGTATTTGTACTTTTAAATATTTTTTGAAAATTCATAAAGATCTATCATAACTTTTTATGAATTTTATAATTTGAAAATTGTAGAAATTTCAATAAAACTTATATGTTTGTATCAGGGTGTTAGTTTTTGAGATTGGATTGATTTAAAGATTATTTCTGAATTAATTCAACCTAATAGGTTCCAAATTTATTTAGAACTCAGCTGATCCATATAGAGCCTGGAACCAATCCAAGATTCATGAATTGGATTAGATTGATCAGATTAGGCCTTAGGACTAATATTGATTTACAAACTAGGTTGATTGATACTTAAAAATTGATAAATATTAAATCTCAAACATTCAAACAACCTAATTTAATAATTTCGAGTTCACAAACTATAACGCAAATAGAATTTGGCTTATCCTGGGCCTATTTAGATATTGTCATATTAGACTTAGACATATTTCATCACAGGTTACTATTTAATACTGGGTGCTAACCAATTAGCTATTGGTTATGTCAAGGTGAGTACTGTATCATGGATTGATACTTATAAATTTATGAGCAATGGATTGAAGAGATATATTATCATTATTTTAAAATAAATATAATAATATTAGATTAAGTTGATCAATTCTAAACTAATGACTAATCCAATCTAAATCAGCCTTAGCAAATTGGTACAATTTGATTGGGCCATGAAGAATGGTAGTTAATGTTATTTATTTGTAGGTCTCAGCCTTCTTTTTCTAAATATGAGGAAATTGGAAATGTTAGCACTTGGCAGTTTACAGCATAAGTCTTGACGTGTTTGAAGTGTTAATTCACAAAAGTCCATCAGGGTCAAATCCGTAATTTGAATACAGAAACTACGTGGGTGAATTTAGTGGCTTGGTGAGTGCATAAAGTCCTTGTCTATGACCACAAATAAAATCATTAGACCCCACTTTCAATAATTGTAGGATTAATGTCCGCAATTTTAGCGTGTCTTTTCTTTTTCTTTTTTATTTTATTTTGCTTTTTCATAAATCAACGTCGAGTTGAAACATAACACTTCATGTCTAATTATTTTAAAATTTATAGCAAGAGCAAAATAATATGAGTCATTTTAAAAGTTAGACAATCATAATTCCAAATTCATAGAACCGAAATCACCAAAACCAAATTAATCCCAAATTAGTTTGATTTAAGTTATTTTGTTTTTATTTTGGCCCTCCATGATTAAATTGAGTTCTTAATCAAGTTTAAAATATTTAATTGAGATAAAATTTAACATAATTAGCTATTATTTTTTAGGAGTTGATGGAAACAATAATATTAATACATAAAAGAAAAATCACATGAATATTAATTTAATAATTAGAAAAAAATATTTTCAACATTTTAAATATTACACCCGAATTTTATTATTATTATTTTTTCAAAATACAAATTATTTTATAGATCATAAAATTCTTTTTATACATTCTAACAATAACAACTAAGAATATCGTGTTTCATTTAGATTTAATAGTTTTAGATTGATTAAAAATTTAATTTTTTTTAAAAGCTAAATATCATAGGACCAAAATAAAAACAATTATATCTTGAAAGATTTGATTATAAAAAATAATTTTGAAAAAAACAGAATAGAAAATGATATAGTAATCAAGGACTAAAAGAATAAATAAGCTTAAGTTAAATATCAAAAAAATTGAAGAAAATCATTAAAATATCATTTTCGTCGAAAATGAAATTTTAAATAGTAATTGTAATTAATAAAAAATTAATAATTTATTTACAAAATAAATTAAAGCAAATAATTCACAATGCATTTTTTCTTTGATTCAAAGAATTGAGTAATTATATTATCAATCAAGCATCTCATACCCAAAAGGACAATTGTGCCCAAAGTCAAACGGCACCGTTTAATTGGAAAATGAAAAACAACACACACAACAGTCTAGAAATTCTAGACCCATCATCCATTTATTAAAATCTGAGTGAAGGACTGTGTAAGTGGCTGATAAGGGACCCACTGCCGACTCGTGGAAGAGTTACGCCATGTGCTAAAAAAAGAAAAAAGAAAAAAAAAAAAGTTGCAATTGCACCGTTTAGTGAAATTAACTATTAAAATACCGTTTCTTGGTATAATTTGAAAACAGAAACATATCAAAAATAGTTAATAAAAATTAAATTTATAATTAATATAACAATTCATTATACATATTTTAAAATTTTTTATTTATCTTTTACACTGTATATTATTTTATATTTTTAGTCTCATTTTATAACCAATAGTCCAATACATATTAACTAAAATAAAATTTAAAAATAGTAATATTGAATTATATTTGTAGTATAAATAAGTAAAAGAAAAATAATAATTTTATATTAGTTATAATTTTTTAATTAAAAAAGTATGAAATAATAAAATTATTTAAACTTTAATTTGTTCTTTTTTTTTTTTGGAACTAAAAACTAAAATATTTTTTGTTGTTGATTCTTAGCATTATTCTGTATTAATATCATTTGTTTATAAACATCTTAAAATTCTTTTCTCTTAACAAATTTTGCAACATGATTTCGTAGAATAAGCTATTTAGAAATTTCAAAAATATCATATTGTATCATTGAATACATTTGTATAAAAAAAAAAATTACAATCTATGAATACTGATAAAATCATAATTTTATATTCGTAACTAATAAGTTTCACCTATATTTCTGAAACAAAAAAAATTATACATATTTAATTCATTGAGTTTTCCAAAATTTTACCTAAAAAAAGAAAAAGAAAGAGGAAACTGCCTCAAAACGATCCAGTTTCACCCCTAATATGTTAAAAGGAAGAAAAGACAATGGGGGTGGCTAAAATGAAAGGGAAGGTTATGGTGGTGTGGCAACTGGCGAACCTCTTTCCTAAATATGGATGTGCCGGACAGATAAAGTCATAAACAGCATCAGGTATGGTCCATGGACCAAAAAATATGCCTCCATTCTTCATTTTCTTACTTCCATTTCAGTCTGAATTTTACATAAGAATTGCAAATGCTATCTGTTGAACACTTTTTATGAGATACACCTTTAAGGGAACTAACTTGGTCTCAAGTTTTTTTTTTGTTTGGTTTGAATGATTTGGTTCGCACTTTCTCTTCCTTTCCTACTCTCAGTCTGAATTTTGCCATCTCACTTTTTCTACCCAGATTTAAGATGGTTGGTCTTGGTCAATGAAGCATCATCTCTTCTAGTAATTGGGTTTCAATGTTTTAGATGAACCTGGCTGCAATACCATAGATCTTCCATGGCAGACTGTTTTCTGGGGCTTGTTTTGGTTATAATTCTTTCACTTGTTGCAGTAGCTTCTAGTGTTACAGACCCCAATGACCTTGTTATTCTTACCCAATTCAGAAAGAATTTGAAGAACCCAGAACTCTTGCAGTGGCCTGAAAATGGTGGAGACCCATGTGGCCCTCCTTGTTGGAAGCATGTTTTTTGCAAAGATAACAGGGTTTCCCAAATTCAGGTCAAGAATTTAGGCTTGATAGGAACTCTGCCTCAGAATTTTAACCAGCTTTCCATGCTTGAGAACGTTGGCTTCCAGAGGAACAACTTTAGTGGTCCATTACCATCTTTCAGCGGGTTGTCCAAGCTGCAGTACGCTTACTTGGATTACAATAATTTCGATTCTATTCCGACTGATTTCTTTGATGGGCTTGTGAGTCTTGAAGTTTTGGCATTGGATGACAATAATCTCAATGCTAGTACTGGGTGGAAGTTCCCGACTCAGTTGCAGGATTCAGTACAATTGACCAATCTTTCTTGTATGAGTTGCAATTTGGTTGGCCCGCTGCCTAGTTTTCTGGGAAAAATGTCTTCTCTCTCAGTCTTGAAGTTGTCAGGCAATAGTTTATCAGCTGAGATTCCGGAAAGTTTTAACGACATGATTTTGCAGATGCTCTGGTTGAATAATCAGCTAGGAGGTGGACTGACTGGTCCTCTTGATGTGGTGGCAACGATGGCTTCGCTTAAGAGTCTATGGCTTCACGGAAACCTGTTCACAGGGGCCATTCCGGAGAACATAGGGAACTTAACTCAGCTGAAGGATCTCAATCTCAACGGTAACCAACTAGTTGGCCTAATCCCAGATAGCTTAGCTAATATGGAGTTGGATAATCTAGATTTGAACAACAACTACCTTATGGGTCCGATCCCAACTTTTAAGGCAGCTAATGCAGCTAATTTCACTTATGATTCAAATTCATTTTGTCAATCCAAGCCTGGGATTCCTTGCGCCCCTGAAGTCATGTCCCTTATAGAGTTTCTAGGTGGGTTGAACTATCCTCTAAGTTTGATTAAATCCTGGTCTGGTAATGACCCATGTGAAGGGCAATGGTTGGGACTGAATTGCAATGCCAACAAGAAGGTGTCTCTCATTACTTTGCCCAAGTTTAATCTTAATGGTACTCTGAGTCCTTCAGTTGCAAAGTTAGATTCTCTTGTTCAAATCAGATTAGAGACAAACAATCTCAGGGGTCCGATACCCAGAAACTGGACTAGCTTGAAATCTCTCACACTGTTGGACCTAAGTGGTAACAACCTATCCCCTCCATTGCCTCAATTTGATAGCACTGTCAAACTTGTACTCAATGGAAATCCTGCATTAAATGGCAATCAGACTGTGACCGCCCCCTCAACTGGAACTAGTCCATCATCTGGGGTTGCAGAATCCCCACCTAACACTCCTTCGGCAACAAGTTCCAGTTCGAACTCTGCTTCTGTGCCACAACCCAAGCCAAAAAGCTCCAAAAGAACCATTTTGGTTGCAATTATAGCCCCTCTCACTGGTATCGCAGTTGCTGCTTTTCTACTCATTCCTGTATATATATATTGCTGCAATAGGAGAAGAGATGCCTTCCAAGCTCCAAGTTCACTAGTAATTCACCCCAGAGATCCATCTGATTCAGGTAACACAGTAAAGATTGTTGTTGCCAATAATACCAACGGAAGCACTTCAACACTAACAGGTAGTGGGTCTAGAAGCAGAAACAGCAGCAGCATTGGTGAATCTCGCGTCATTGAAGCTGGAAATCTAGTAATATCTGTTCAAGTTCTGCAAAAGGTAACGAAGAATTTTGCCCCAGAAAATGAGCTAGGCCGTGGAGGATTTGGGGTAGTTTATCAGGGAGAACTGGATGATGGAACTAAAATAGCAGTGAAAAGAATGGAGGCTGGTGTTATTAGCAGCAAAGCGTTGGATGAATTTCAGGCTGAAATTGCAGTTCTTTCAAAAGTTCGTCACCGTCATTTGGTGTCTCTCTTGGGTTATTCCATTGAAGGCCGTGAGAGAATTCTAGTTTATGAGTATATGCCTCAGGGGGCTCTTAGCAAGCATCTTTTCCATTGGAAGAGCTTAAAATTGGAGCCCTTGTCTTGGAAGAGGAGGCTAAACATTGCCTTGGATGTTGCTAGAGGGATGGAATATCTTCATAGTCTGGCTCACCAGAGCTTCATACACAGAGATCTTAAGTCATCAAATATTTTGCTTGGGGATGATTTTAGAGCAAAAGTTTCAGATTTTGGGTTGGTCAAACTCGCTCCTGATGGGGAGAAATCTGTAGTTACGAGGCTTGCTGGGACTTTTGGATACCTGGCACCAGAATATGCAGGTGAGTTTTTGATCTAGTTTCTTTCATAGTTACCAAAATGCACAATACGTGATTATTATGTAACACCTTAAGCTTATAGTAACTAATACACTATTTTGGCTTGCATTAAGATACATACTTGGTCATATCAAGGAGAAAAGTTGATATTTCGAATTTGAGTTTTATGGCAAAATTGATATAGCCGGCTAACCTCTTTTTCATTAAAATGCTTTGCTACTGTGGATGTTTGGAACCTAAAAGAGCTACCTTTCAAGAACAAATGCTGGATACATTTTTATGCAGTAGTGTCTGATGTGTGCATCATATCATATTTGGATGAAATGTTGACGTAACATACTGACATGTCCATTTTTACAAACCATACTGGTTGAATTGAACTTGTTTATTGTGATGACTTTTGAAACTCTAGGCAGTCTTTATATCTTAGAAAGAAATAAATTTTGCCCTTAAAACTCTGATTAATAATATTCCTTACTCGTTAGATATCCCAGAAAATGACATCAATTTATTTTCTTCTTATTTACTTAATTTTTTTATGATAAAACATATATGTACTCTGCATTTGTGCTATATATTATAGTTATCCATATCTATCCCAGTTTTTGTACTTGCTGTTTCACTAACTTATGCTTTCATCTCTTCAATCACAGTGACAGGGAAAATTACAACCAAGGCAGATGTTTTTAGTTTTGGAGTTGTTCTGATGGAGCTGTTGACTGGATTGATGGCACTTGACGAGGATAGACCCGAGGAAAGTCAGTACTTGGCCGCATGGTTTTGGCATATAAAATCAGATAAAGAGAAACTGATGGCTGCTGTTGATCCAGCCCTTGACAACAAAGAAGAAACGTTTGAGAGCATCTCCACCATTGCTGAGCTAGCTGGACACTGCACTGCAAGAGAACCCAGCCAACGACCAGATATGGGGCATGCTGTGAATGTTCTGGCTCCACTAGTTGAAAAATGGAAACCATTTGATGATGACACCGAGGTGTATTCTGGCATTGACTATAGCCTTCCCCTTAATCAGATGGTCAAGGGCTGGCAGGAGGCAGAAGGGAAGGACTTCAGCTACATAGACTTAGAAGACAGCAAGGGTAGTATACCAGCTAGGCCTACTGGATTTGCAGAGTCTTTTACTTCTTCAGATGGTCGATGAAGGAGGTATGTTGCTGATGTTATTGAACACGTTCTTTCAGTAGCTGTACATAGCATGTTCTGTTCTTTCTGGTAGAAAATTGTGTCAACTATCCATTATTAGTGTGGATTAAGTTAGAGATTTCATATTCTGTAGAAACCTTGTGTATGCTTCCGATTTTGGACAGCTGAGATTTTAAAGTGGAAATGGTGGTGTAGATAAAGAGCCATTATGATGGGAAAGGTTTGAAAGTTATTTCTTGATTTGTATATCAGTCTCTTTATGTATGATATTGATTACTATCTTGTCAATAACTTATTTAGACATGTTTTATTTATAAGATACCAAGCTTGGCATCTTTTATATCTTTGTGCCCTAAACATATATCATAGGGCGATAGTGCAATGCAAAATTTGACTGTGGAAGCCCGGTGAAGAGTTCAGGACATTGCATATTTAGGTATAAACGTGCTAAACAGAAATTAGGCCTCGAACCACTTTCAGGCAATTGGAAAATGAAAACCACTTGTAGCGAGTCAGCTAGCATAACAGTGATAGAAAAAGAATTAAGAGGATAAAATCCATTGACAAGTACTTAATAGTTCAAACCTGGGGAGCAATTTCAAAGTACTTTCGCATAACAATGGTAGTCAAGTAGTTAACACAATTTGGAAGCTAGACTCTCAAGGGGTGGACCCTCTAATCCAACCCCAAGCATTAGTCGGTGGAAGCATTTAGCCAGCTAGCGAAGTTCTTAATTGATGAGTCTCACATGGAAACATTTGGAAGCTGGTGCGATCAATCAGTCCTTTGCACTTGGAGGTTAGCATGCACGTGAAGTCATGAAGCCCCACAATAACATCAATCAAATCTCAAAATTGAGTTCCATTTACATGTCTGATCATTATTCCTTTTCGATACACTAGCTAAGCTTCCCTTACTCATAAAATTTAATAATCGTGTGCTCATTTTGCAACAGAATATTATTCTAACTTCAGCACTACCTATCAAGAGATCAGAAGGCAAAATGAAAAATAGAAAACAGGAGAGGAAAGAGATCTGGAAAAATTTTAGGAAAGGAAAAATTGTCAAATTTACATTACACTAACTAATTCAACTAAGAAGTACAGCAGAGTTCTTTTTGTAAAATCCCTTCCACCTTAGTTAACAACTTACGAGCAACTAGGAACTCTTGAACATATGGCAGAGAATTGTACATATGAGAAGTTACACATGGACGATTTAAAATATTAAAAATTAGGAATTTGGGGTTGCTACAGCTTTGCCGCATCAAACATTCATCTCCCTCTCTCAATGAACAGCATTTTATTTGCAGCACCATAGGGGAAATTTTTCTGTAGCATAGGCGGAATTCCACATATTCACTCAAACAGCAAAACCTAAAATGTAAGAGAAGGTCAGGAAGAAACAATGACAAAAATCAGAAATGCACAAAGTCATGCCATGTAATACTTGCCACAAGCTGACCACACTTTTGGAATGGCGATCAGCTGCAATTTTGAAATCAACGAAGCAGAATCTCATAAAGTTCTCAATTTAAATTCACCAGTTTGCAACTCATTGTATCTGTAAAACAGATGCTATAGCAACAGGCCTTCACCCAATTCAAGACTGATCTATGAAAATGATCCATATAAATTCACAAGGAAGCAAAGGATGGAAAGAAGATGATGAACTAAGTAATGGTTAAACATTCTGTACAGGCATCTTTAATTAATTATGGAAGAAGATGACAGTGGACATTGGAGTCAGAGGTTCACGATGACACTGGACGCAAACTTAAGACACTGATCAGAGTCCAACAGCAGAGTCATGCAAGCAGATGCCAATGGAAATTTGAAAAAAAACCTTCTCTTGGGAACAAAATCACAAGGATCTCCTCTTTTGTTTTTGTTTTTGTTTTTGTTTTGTTTTGTTTTGCTTTTTTTTTTTTTTTTTTTTTTTTTTGTTTGTGGGGGGGAGGGGTGGGGGGGAATTCCTCTTTAATTCTTTCACTTCTTTTTGGGTCAAAACCCCTAATCAGTGATTGTACCCAAACAAAAACAAAAAAACCTAATTAGTGAGAGAAAACTTACTGACAATGAATATATCTGACTTCCACAGAGAAGCTACCACTCTTATGATGCTCGTGTTATGCATATTAAGATAGAGGTTACTAGAGGTAAAGGAAGAGGCAACAATATAAAGTCCCCCTCCCCCTAATAAAAAAGAAAAAAACCTAACAATTACAACTATTGATGATTTTATACACGTAAAATATGAAATATAGGCAACCATGAATTGGATGATTTCTTAACCTTTTTTTTTTTTTTTTTCCTTTGAAGTGCACAGCTACATGGGTTACTTGGCTTACCCGTATGTATATGTATGTTACTGCACTTCCTCCTCAAAACAACCAACATGATAAGCCTGAGTAATATCGGAATTCCGATCCTTCATTGAGGAAATGATGGCAGAGATTTTTGACATGGAAAACAGTCGGTAAGGACGGTGGACAGGGGGTAACATTATAGATTTTTGTCTGTCCATTGCAAGTAACCGTCCACATTTACTGCATCACCAACAGATTGAAATTTTGTAAACATATAGCGGCTATAGAAATCTCAATAGTTGTGAAAAGCAATTCAAACCTGCATGTTTTAGTAAACAATGTCTGGTAGCTGCAAATCCAGTGCTACAACAAGAAGGCAGAAAGTTCAGAAAACTCAATACGCTCAATACATTGCTAAACACCAAAGTAAACAATATATTATGGCCAGTATTTACAAAATCATGGTTAGGCGAGTACCAAAAGAGAATAAAGAGCTGTTTCAGCTTGGCTTCCAAGAAAATACTGCAGAGATATAGCTGCATGTTCCTGCAGTATAACATATAAATTCAAGCCAACAGATCCATCACAAGAATTACAACAAAATTAGCTCAGTAACAAAGACTATACCGTGATGCGTCTAAATACATGAAACAATGAAATTCCTCTTGCATGCACATAGCTTCCACCCTTTTGAAGAATGCAATAGGTACATACATTGGAGCAGGTTAGTAAGCAACTATAAAACATAAGAAACTACACATATAAAACATAATAAACTAGTAGTTACAATATGACAGCAAGAAAACTCTAAAAGTTCATACAAAATAGATCTGCAGAATATACCATCCAAATAGCAACTATATGCATGGCCAATCTGTATAGAAAATATAAGCAATTTCAGGTGCGGTGAAGCAAAGGTTGATAGTTTTAGACATCACAAACTATAAGAACCATAATACATGTCCACATCTCTAAAACTCCAAAATCATGGGGTAATCTACAGTTTAAAAATCCAATTGACAACAAAGTAGCCGTCATTACCCTACTGTGCTTTACAGCAAAAAATGTTGCCTGTGATTTACAGCAAAAAATATTGCCTGTGATTTACAGCAAGGAATCTCAAGTCTTAACTATTAAGATACCAACATGTTTAAGAAATAAGAAGAGAGAGAGAGCAGCATAGATGAGTATGCTGAGGTAAAATGTGCGAAAAACCAAGAAAAGACAGGTTAAGAAATGAATATATTCATTCAAAAATAGGGTAGCTACAGGATAATATGCAGGAGAATCATCTAAGGTGGTTTGGACATGTACAAGACGGACACGGAAATTTTCAGGTTAAAATGAGTGAGGTAATTCAAGTATGAGAATCTAAGAGTAAAAAGGGAGACTAACTGAATAATTATATAAGTGACTAGAGAAATTGTTGCGAAGAAGAATGTAACTCTAGAAAGATTGAATGGCAAGAGAATCCATATGGTGAGTTCCACTTATATATGTTTAACGTTTCACATAGTTAGGATTGCATCTTGTTTTTATTGTATCTATGCAGCCTTCATCCCATGAGTAGGAAGTGTGATCTATAAGCAAGAATGCCTTTGGTTTATAGAATTTAAGGGCCAATATCAAAGTATATGGGCTTCACGTATGCTAGACATAAAGTGATTTTCCACTTCAGAAAGGGATTTCAAAAGGAAGAGAATCAGTACAAAAGGAGTTGCATTACAAGGGAATAGGAGAATCACAATCTATAAGCATGGTTCCTTAATTCAATATCCCCTTCAAATGGTCAATTAAACTATTACTGAAGTTTGAAACAAGGGTGCACTTTTATCATACTTCCAGAAAGAGGTGGCCCAAGCTATCATGAAAATTGACATCCCAACTGCTCCAACTGTGGAAGTGAACATGATTTGCCAACAGAAAAGGTAACTTCTCAGTCCTATTCCTATCTCACTAAAGTTGGATTTAAATAAGAGAACCCAAGCCTCTTGAAATAGAGATAATCATCATGTTGGAGACGAAATATGCTAAGTACGGGCACATGGTTTTAGCAAGCCCATGTTGTCTTCCACTTTTTATGATTTTTTTTTTGGACTCAATCCTCCTCTTCCCCACTGTAGTTTCCGCGTCTCTAAAAAATTTCTTCTCATTGAAAGTAAAAGGCTAAGGTACACCACTGGTCACATAATTTCCTAAGTTTAATTTAGTCATAATAATTTCAATTTTGTCAATGTAGCCCTGTAAATTAACAGAATGTTTTAGTCCCACCATTATGTCATTTGGCACTCCGACTCCAAAATGCTAACATGGCTGTTAAGCCTGATTATGTGTCCATTTTTATCAACAAATTTGAACAAATTACTTTTAAAATTACATTGTGGATCCAGAATGGCTGAAGCCTATGCTCTACTCCAGCTGTAATAAATTTTTATAATTTTGGTGATACTAAGCTTCTCTAGTATACTAAAGTCAGGATTGGCATGGTCAACCAAGCTGCCACTAAGAATATGAACAATGTTCCCTTCTTAATCAGGGAGGGTGTTAAAAGAAATTCATTGAGCTTGGACGGGTTGCTGGAATGCTGGTTCAAGTTGATGTTGATGTATCCTATGCTGGAATTGGGACGATTCAGAATTTATGATTTGTATAAGAATCTATCTAGAACATAGAGCAGATGCATGTATGGAAATTAAATTCATAAGTGTGTATGGTTAAGGTTTATTAATGTATTTTATGTTAAGAAGTTTTAGGGTATCTTAGGCTACTATATAAAGGAGTATTTGAGCAACATTCTGTTCGAGGAGCTCTGAAAAACTTAGGCCATACATCTCCAAAAATATACCTATAAACACTCAAGTTTACATAGACTGACGATTAGATGAATGTTTTACCAGAAACCAAAGCCGTTTCAAACAATCAAACAGGTGGAGTATAACACGTAATCATTAAAAAAAAAAAAGTATCTAAGAATAAAGATTAAAAAAAATGCTTCCCAATAATGAAACATACCTCATCAGGAGAAAAGAATGCCACCGCATCTGGATCCATAGAATCAGCAGGATGCAATGATACAACTGCTCTGAAGACAGAAGGATACAGCAACTCTATTACAGCAGCCTTCTCAGCAACTATAGCACCCACTGGGCCTGGTCTTAGTTTATTTGAACCATGGAAATTACGTTCTGTAGAACTCTCGTTAGTAGAAGAGGACAGTGACGATGCTCTTTTCAACCAGTCCAATCGTTCAAAAGTGAAAATTTTTAAATTTGGCACTTCCTTTTCCAAACGCAACAGAACATCTGGAAGCTTACGAAAATCTCTAGCAATCTCAGGATCTACTGGCATTCCTTGGAGATCACAATGTTTCTTTGGAACTGATTCAGTATTCTTAAGTCCATCATCAAGGTGAGGGAAGAAACGCCTTTTCTGATCTGTGAAGGCCTTAAGAGCTAACCTGAAATCATTCAGAATGAAGTGAGCAGCTAAAGTAGAATATATCAGAATATGAGTGTGCATATATATAGATAGATAGAGAGAGAGAGAGAGAGAAATTATTGTAGACACATAACATACAATAGAACTATAAACGTTTCATTGAATAAGTACCAAGCAGGTGTAACACCAAGTACAGCTGTATGATGGGGCAAAAAGATTCAGGCCACAATGCTCATACCAGTGAATGGCAATCAGCAGGATTTTTTAAGCAGTAATGAGGAGCCCCATTGAAAGGTGTTCAAAATCTCAAATAAATTGTGATTTGTGATTAATGCACATTCAAAAAGATTTTCTTCAACTGAGCTTCCAAATAATGAGTGGGCACCAACCATTCAAGCTCATGCTTCAAAGGAAAACAATTATTTTAGACATCACTGTGTAGCAAATTAGGTAGAACAAGGTATTGAAATCTACCTTCAAGCTGCAGGGCGGGGGGTTTAAGATCATGAATTCAGGATTTTTCTAGTCTGTCCACGTGACTTGCCAACCAAAACGTAAGAAATATAGAGCATTAAACAAGTATTGGTGAATGAATTCTCAACCTAAAAATTTCAGAAACTGTTACTCTACAATTTTATTCCAAGAAAAAAAAGAAAAGAAAAACAAGAGCCAAAATTTGATGTGTCAATATACAATAAAATATGTAAAAGTAAGCAGCAATATTGATTTTTGGAACTCAAACATAGCTACATTTATGTAATGCAGCAAGCAAAGAGGTACTTTACTACTCCTTATATTATAAGACAAAAGACCACAACTTGTAACTAGCTTCCTGTCAGCAGTGCTCAACTTCCACCATTTTGTTTATTCTCTTGGCATATAAACATGAATATGGCTAAGCATTCTGGTTAAGTATGCATAACTTCTTTTGAATATTCACCAAAATTCAACAGCACTGAAATTTCCGTTTAAAAATTAACACTATACCCAGGATTTCACGCCGCTAAAACATACCCCACCAACTAAATATTTAAGAAAAAAGGCCTCAAAGCTTCCAGACAAAATGCAAGCTGAAATGAAACGAAGCAAGCCAACCTGGTCCGGTCTACAGCAGATGCACCAGCTTGCCCAGCAAGTTGCCGTTTCCAAGCATATGCAACCACAGCATCATCGGGACAAACCAAAGGCATATGCAGGCCCCAAGAATTACTTCGCGATCGAAGCGATTCATTAAGAACCCCCGAGTCTTCTAGCTGTCTTCCTACAAAAACGAAGCAGATATGCATATGTAACTTACAAATTTATTACATACATTAAAAGTAATAATCAAACATATCAACAAAACTATTACATAAAAAATCAAGGATGAATACCAATTGAACGAAGGTCTTGCAAATGTTGACGCATACAAGCATCTTCTTTAAGGAACAAATGCAGAGGTTTTGTGCTTTGGTGAGGCTGAGCTGCAACGAAGAGAGCTTCCAGAAGGAGGTCCGCTCCAATCCTGACGTCGGCAATGTGACGAGCTGCTTGACCCAGTCTTTCCAAGGCCAGAGCCACCTGCTTTGGCGGTGCTTCTGCAGTGTGATCGCCGGATGAAGGAAGTGACGAATTCGGCATAGCCGCCGTCGAGGTACCTACTGAAGGTATCTCTTGTCTCAGCTACTAGGAGTGCAAGTTAGCTTTCGCCTCTCCGCCGGAGAGAGACCGTGATTGTGAATTCGCGGATTGCAATGGCAATTGCCCCGGCCGGGTCTGGTTTAACTCGTCATTATCCATACCTATCTTAATACCGGAAATAGACCAATTTAAATCATATTGTTTGGGTATACCGTACTCGAAAACACAGACCCGGTCCATTAACCCATAAATTTTTAAAAACAAATGGTACAAAAATAGGTTTACCCAATTTATGACGCTAACAAAAAAAAATATATATTATTCTCTCATTTCCTTCTTAGAAAGGTGGGAATTGCCTTCTAGTTTAGTAATATCTTTGTTTCTCCTTGGTGGGAATTTGTATACGTTGTGAGATATGGATTCTCATAAGTTACAGTGGTCGAACTACGGAGGAAGAAGCAGAAGGTGTTGAAATTATAAAGAATCAGCAACAGAATAAGATTGGGTGGACATTAAAGAAGTTAGGAAGAATGTATTTTTTTTTTTTTTGTTTTGTTATTGGAAGGATAAAGAAAGGGTCTTGCAAAATAAACCATGGGCATTTGAGAAAAATGTGCTCATTTTAAAAGAAGCGATTTGATGACAGGAGAGCCGGCGACCGAAGCCCCAGTGAACGGCGGCGTAGCTGATTCAGCAAAAAGAAGAACAACTTCTTCTTCTATGATGACATCTGCAGCAGATTCAATAGCCTCATAATGTTTTGACCGACGATTTCAATTCTTTCATGTTTCTGCAGTAGCATATTGTTCCATGGAGCTAAGGTCGACCGTAAAACCCTGTTCAATAAGTGGAACACATTAGCTGTCCGCTCTCAGGTTGGACAGTAAGTGTCGAAGAAGGGCAATTAATCATTCTTAAAACCAGCATTCTTAAGACTAAAGAGTCGGGCGGAAAGGGGGGGAAAGCTCTTTGTTCCCGAGAAATTAAAAAACGATAATAAATCTGGAAATTTGGAAATCTGGGAAAAGGGATAGGGATCAAGAAGTTATTGAAAATGGTTTTTCGATAAAAATGGGGTTGGGGAACAAATGGAATCTCTTTTCTAGAGCCGGAAGTGATCTTAGAAACCAATCTCGCTCTAGTAAAAAATCTCAATATCGTATTCGTTTAGAAGAAAAACATGTAACGAAGGGGATTCTTATTTGTACAAATGGTACTTCGAACTTGGAACGAGCATGAAATGTGCAAAAGCTCTATTTGCCTCTGTCATTCTATGAGTCGGGTTTCTTTTTAGGTACATTGATATAAGACCTCTATTCAACTGCATGAAGTGAGGAACAAGAAAAATGGCAAGGTGATGCGGGATAAAATCATAAAATAGGCAAATTCCTTGAAATGAATAAAGTTACTGAGTTGCATTGGGGCAGATATCTCCAAGTTAGAGCACTTGTGGATGTCCGAAAACCAATCAAATGTGGTACTATAGCTACACCCTTCTTAACTTGAAGAGCCGACAAGAGCGTAGTCCCACTAAGTTGCTTGATCACAACAATGCACCCCCATTATCTTAAGAGAACTAGCAATAGGGATTGGAATTTCTTTGTGAGTAAGCATAAACTCTATCCCAAAAACTACATCAAAGTCATCAATCTTGGCTACCTACAAAATCGACATGGTCTTCTACGTCCCAAACTTCACAGACACTTGCTTGGCTTGCTCTGTAGTAGGCAAGGATTTAGGATTCATCGCTTTCATCGGACCTAAGTCCTTTTCCAACTTCATGCCCAGATTTTTGGCTTCCGACTCAGAAACAAAGTTGTGGATACTCCCAATGTCCAGCATGACACCCGTAATTGACATCCTTCCAAGATAACCCTTCACAAACATAAGACCCTTGTCACCGCTCTTCTTAAAACTCACAACATGCTTGTTAAGTACCTTAATAAACCGTAATGCTCCCATCTTGGGCTGATCTTAATCAAACTCATCCTCATTCTCATCAACATGACTTTGAGATACTTTGCGAACCAAAGCATGCAAAGTATTAAGTGCAGTTCTCTCTAGACATTCCGCAATTCTATGAGGACCATTACACAAGTAGCAAGAGATTGTCCTAGGTTTGGCGACTATCGTAGATCCTCACGATGATTATCCACTATTAGTGAAGTAGAAGGTTTCCTTTGATCTCCTCCCCCACCCTTGCTCTTTCTCGGCTTGCCAAAACTATCCGCCACTGCCTCTACTAGAAAATTGTTGTGGTTTCTTACTAGCAGAGCTCTCAGGAGCGTAGTCTGTCAAGCGCTCAGCTACCACCTGAGCTGTGGCCAAATCTTGCACCTGTTATAATTGAGGTTTGGCCCTTACTCATGGCTTTAGCCCTTCAAGGAAATAGAACATATTATCATTCTCTGATATGTCACAAATGCTAACATCAGCCCCGCAAATTTCTTCATATACTCATAGATGGCCCCCATTTGTTTCAGTTCTCTTAGGTTGCATCGAGCAATGTACTTGACGTTTTAAGGAAAGAATTGGGTCTTCAGCTCTCGCTTCAAATCCTTCTAGGTGTCAATCATACCCCTACCATCTTAAATGTCAACATACTTTGTCCTTCACCAGAGCTTTGCATCCCTGTAAAGGTACATAGTAGCTGTTGTCACCTTTGCTTCTTCTGAACCCATCTCATTAGTCGAAACTATTGATCTATGTCAAATAGAAAGTTTTTCAACTCCTTTGCATCGCATGCCCTTCATAGGCCTAAGACTCAAGAATTTTCATCTGACATTGTCCCACACCCTTAGCATACAGTTAAGCTTGTCATTACCAACCACTCTTATGATGAGGTTGACCTTGGCGTTCAACTTACCATGTTCATCTTTTATGATGGCCATATCTTCAAAAAATTCACTACGCATAGTGTGGACCATGCCCTTCAATTATATTTAGGCTTGGTCAATGCTACCAACTCGCTCCTTGAGTACGACAGTAGTGTCACCCGTGCCTTGGACATTCTTGCTCCTTTCAAGTGCTCGCACGTGTTTGACTAAACCTTTAAAGGCAATCACCCTTTCAATCAATTTGAGTATGTCATACTCCCTAAAAAATATCTATATTTCAATCATAGAGTCAGACACTCTAGACAGCTCGCCCAACTACATGTCAATCTAATCAAACTTTTGTTAATTTGTCATATTCTTCATTATGAATGAAACCAAAGTGCTATTTCCTTAGTTGTTTGGAACGTATCTCTGATATCAACTGTCATGGGTCGATTTTACTAGCACGCAAAGACATTGGTGTAGCACTTGCTATCTCCTTGTGGGCAGCAAGTCAGCTTTTCAAAGTCCCCTTAGGTGTCAATCCACTAGGCTAGTGAGTAACAAAGTAAGCAAATAAGTAGTAAAAAAGCAAATATCACACTATTTGCAAGAAAGCACTTCACTTCTCATTAATTAAAAAATGATCAATTTATAATGTTAGTAACATACTTGCAAATTGACTACGACGTAGGCAACAAGTATACCAACAATGGGACTGAAAGCAACAAGTGAATCAAAAGAAAAAGAGGCATAGAGCAAGAGAATCCTTTGCTTTGATTGGAATTGGAAGTTCCAGAATAGAGGCTAGTATACCACCATAATGAAACTGCCTTTTATTTTTTTTATTTGGATAGGATTTCTGTTGGCTTCATCAAGGAAGTTATAAGCAATACCAAGGCATTTAACGCTCATCTAACAAGCTTGTGTACAACTTTGATTTTACTGACTATACACCTTCTCCTAAGGAGCTTTTTGTGCCAAGTCCCTTTGGCAAGAAGAGACATAATATTTTCTAGTTGTTATAATGGCTTATTTACAAAAATGCCATCATATCAATACCTTTGTCTACAATGGTGCCCATCACAAGGAAAACAACCATGTGCAACATGCACTGGACAATCTTGGATTGTGACATTCTCTTTCACTTAATTGGTCGACGTCCTCGTTGATTTAGCTGCTTGAAAGTCTTCAATCTTCTGCTTGAACAATAACAAATTTTCAGTTTTCTCCTAGCTGATTTCTTTATCTATAAGACCTTTCCACTTAACTACAAACTCAAGGCATGGATGCCTTCTGATGTCACTTTTCTAGTAGCTAGGATCTCCTCTACAACTCTTCTTGGCAGCTTCTTAAGGTTGACTGGTTATGTGTTAGATCTTCTAGATCAGGATGATATGGCTTCAAGTTGTAAACATGAATAACTAAGTATATCTTCATCCAGCATGGAAGGTAAATCTTGTAGGCAAATTTCCCAACCTTAGAAATAATTGGAAGTGGGCCTTCATACTTACAAATAAGCTTGTGATTCTGCCTTCTCAGTCCCTTTAGTTGTTCCTTTGTGAGCTTCACCGTTACAAGATCTCCAACTTGAAACTCCAACTGTCGATGTCCTTTGTCTTCCTATTTCTTCATTCTCTTATAAGCTTTTTCTAAGTATGCTCAGGCAATTTCAATATTCTGTTTCCAGTCTTTAGTAAAGTGGTGTGCTTTAGGATTTTTCCCTATATAAGGCCCATCAACTATATGTGGGAAGAGCGGCTGTTGCCCTGTACCAATCTCAAAAAGACTCATGTTTGTTGCATAACTCTTCTGAGCATTAAAATAAAACTAAGCAGTGTCAAGTAGCTTTGGCCAATTCCTCTGGTTGGTAAAATGGCACAAGTATTCTTCGAGCATGTTATTAAATTTCTCAGTCTGGCTATTAGTTTATGGTTGATAGCTAAATGAGATATTCAATTGTGAACTGAGTATGTTAAATAATTTGGACCAAAAAGTCCTTGTGAACCTGCTATCACGATCATTGACAATGTTCTTAGGCACACCCTAATTTTTGATAACATATTAAAAGTACAATTATGCTTTATCTTCTACCAAGTAATATTTTGCTGCCGAAATGAATGTGGCATACTTCAAAAACTGATCCACTACCACCAAGATAGTAGACAAATCCCTCACTCTTGGGAGACTGGAGATAAAGTCCAGAGACATGCTTTCCCATAGACGAGTCGGCACTGGCTCTAGTAGCCTTGCAATCTTCTTTTGCTGAACTTTGTCCTGTTCGTAGATAAGACACATTTTGGAGTAGTTCATTGTGTCATTCTCATCTGAGGCCAATAATACCCTTGTTTCAGAAGGAATAAGTTCTTTGTCAACCTAGGCACCGGCCCACAAAGTGTCATAGCACTCCCTCATAAGCGTCTTTCGTAAGTTCCTTACTTTGAGAACAAATAGTCAGCTTCCCTTTGCCATCAATAGTCTATCTTCCACCAAAAACTGACAAGTTTTCCATTTTTTTTGGTAGGTTTATGATAGTTTTAGCAATTGGATCTTTATCCAAGTTTTCTCGAATGTGCTCCCACATTGAAGTAGTAATATGACTAGCCGATATGTGTGCTATGTAAGTCATTGCCACAAGCTCAGCCATGCGACTAAGGGCATTAGCTTCTTGATTACTCTTCCCCGCCTTCTACTCAAATTCAAAATCAAACTCTACTAGAAATTCATGCTAACAACTTTGCTTAGGTGTCAACTTCGGCTGTGCAAAGAAATGACTAACACCAATATTGTTAGTGTTCACAATGAACTTCAACCCCAACAAGTAATGCCTCCATACTCGTAAACAATGAATAAAAGTAAGCATATCCTTCTTTTAAGTCGTATACCTCTTCTCGACTTGTGATTAATTATGATTCTCATAAGCTACCAGATGGTTCTCTTAAAGCAAGACTCCCTCAGAAGCGTAATCAAATGCATTAGTTTGTACTTTAAAAGGTTTCAAGATATCTGGCAAGGCTAAAACAGGATCATTAATCATAGCCATTTTCATGTCTTCATATGTAGCTCGACTTGGCTCATCCCAATGCCAGATCATGCCCTTCTTCAATAACTCTGTTAGGAGTACAACTCTCTTTAAATAGCCTTCAACAAACCTCATGTAGTAGTATACTAAAATAAGGAAAGAGCGTAGTTCAGTTATGCTAGTGGGAGTCTTTTAATCTTAGATAACCCTTACTTTTTCCAAATCCATTTGAACATGACCACACTCGATAATATGGCCAAGAAACTTGATTTGTTTTTACACAAAAGAACATTTATCCCTCTTCATATACAATGTATTCTCTCTCAACCTATCGAAAACCAGTTACAAGTGCTTCTTGTGATCTTTTAGTGTGGAGTTGCAGATGACATTGTCATCCAAGTAAACTACGATAAACTTGTCCAAGTACTAGCAAAAAACTTGATTAATAAAAGTGCAAAATGTGGTTGGTGCATTCATCAACCCAAATGGCATTACCAAGAACTCAAATGCACCATATTGAGTGACATAAGTCATCTTCGGCTCATCCCCCTCGGCAATTCGAACTTGATAATACTGGACCTCAAATCCAGCTTGGTGAAGTACTTAGCACTTCATAGTTGGTCAAAAAGATTAGCAATGAGCGGTATAGGATAACTATTCTGCACTATGACTGTGTTGAGCATCCTATAATCAACACACATTCGTAGGCTTTCGTCCTGCTTCTTTTGAAACAACACTGGTGCTCTAAACAGTGCCTTTAAAGGCATTATGAACCTTAACTCAAGCAGTTCATTTAGATGTTTCTTGAGCTTAGCCAACTCAGGTGGTGCCATCCTATAAGGAGCCCTATAGACGGCTTAATACCTGGCACTAACTTAATCTTGTGATCAATAGCCCTGTGCAGCATTAAGGTTTGTAGAAGTTTGTCAAGCATGACTCCTTCAAAACTTTTTGAATTTTTTAATCACGGTTGACACAATAGTCGACCGGTCCCCCATAATTATAAGAAAAATAGCAGTAGGGATTGGAATTTATTTGTGAGTAAGCATGAACTCCATCCCAAGGACTACATCAAAGCCATCAATCTTGGTCACCATAAAATGGACGTGGCCTTCCCACCTCTCAAGCTTAAGCAATAGGCAAGGATTTAGAATTCACAGCTTTCATTTGATCTAAGTCATTCTTAAACTTTAGGCCGAACTTTTTGGCTTCTAAATTAGAAACAAAGTTGTGGGTAGCCTTAGTGTCTAGTATGACACTCGTAGCCAACTTCCCACCAAGATGGCATATTCCAAACATGAGACCCTTGTTATCGTTCTTCTTAGAACTCTCAGCATACTTCTTGAGTGCTCTAATTAATCACAATGCCCCCACCCTGGGCTGATCTTCATAAAACTCATCCTCATCCTCATTAGCATGACTTTGAGATGCTTTGTGAACCAAAGCTTGCAAAACATTAACTACAGTTCTTTGTGAACATTCCACAACTTTATGTGGACCATTACACAAGTAGCAAGAGATTGTCTTAGGTTTGGAGGTTGTCGTAGATCCCCACGACTATTGTCCACTATTAGTGGAGTAGGAAAGTTTCCTCTGATCCCTTCTCCTAATTTTGCTCTTTCCCAGCTTGCCAAACTATTTGCCACTGCCTCCATTAAAAGATTTTTTTTAGTTCCTTACCAGGAGAGCTCTTAAGAGTATAGTCTATCAAGCGCTTAAGTGCCAGCTGTGCTGTGACTAAATCCTGCACCTGTTGTGTTTGAAGTTTGGCCCTCGCCAAGGGCTTTAGCCCTTTAAGGAAACAAAACATCTTATCCTTTTCTGACACGTCATGAATATCTAACAGAAGCCTCACAAATTTCTTCAAATACTCACGGATGGTCCCTATTTGTTTCAATTCTTTTAGGTTATGTTGAGCAATGCACTCGATCTTTTATGAAAAAAATTGGGCCTTTAGCTCTCGCCTCAAATCCTCCAAGTGTCAATCACACACCTACCATCTTGAATGTCAACATACTTTTTCCTCCACTAGAGCTTCGTATCCCCAGAAAGGTATATAGTAGTTGTTGTCACTTTTGCATCGTCCGAACCCATTCTCACTACTCGAAATTTCTATTCTATGTCTAATAGAAAGTTTTCCAACTCCTTTGCATAGCGTGCCCTTCCATAGGCCTAAGGCCCAGGAATTTTCATTCGATGTTGTCCTACACCCTCAGCATACTGGTTAGACTTGTCACTAAACACCGCTCTCATGGTAAGGCTGACTATGTGTTTAGCTCACCAAGTTCATCTTTATGATGGCCATATCTTCCAAAAATTCACTCCGTATGGTGTGGACCATGCCTTCCAGTTGTATTTGGGCTTAGTTAATGCTACCAACTTGCTGCTCGAGTCTGGCAGTAGTGTCACTCATGTCTTGGACATTCTTGCTTCTCTCAAGTGCTCGCACGCAGTTAACTAAACCTTTAAGGGCAATCACCTTTTCAATTAATTCGTGTATATCATACTCCTTCAACAATCCCTGTATTTCTATCATGAAGTTAAGCACTCTAGACAGCTGGCCTAACTACGAGTCGATCCAATCAAACTTTTGTTGATTTGTTTTCTTCATCATGATTGAAACCAAAATGCTACTTCCTAAGCGATACAGAACATAGCTCTGATACTAACTATCATGGGCCGACTTTGTTAGCATGCAAAGACGCTAGTGCAACACTTGCTATTCCCTTGTGTGTAGCAAGTCAACTTCTTAAAGTTCCCTTGGGTGTCAAACCCATAAGGTTAGTGTGTAACAATGTAAGAAAATAAGTACCTAGGAAACAAATATCACACTATTTACAAGAAAGGGCTTTAATTTCTCATTAATTGAAAAACAATCAAATTATAATGCTAGCAACATGCATACAAAATGACTACAACATGGCTACGACGTAGGCAACAATGGGTTGGTGTATGGGAAGTTACAAGAAACACCATGGCATTCAACTCTCATTCGGCAAGCTCGTGTACAACTTTGATTTCACTAACTATACACCCTCCTCTAAACATCTTTTTGCACCAAAGTCCCTATGACAGGAGGAGACTTCCTAGTTGTCATAATGACTTATTTACAAAAACGTCATCATGTCAAGACCTATGTCAAGCTACCTTATAATGGTGCCCATCACAAAGTAAGCGGCCATGTGTGACATGCATTAGACAAGCTTAGATTATAACACAAGGACAACTATATGGTCGAAAAGGGCATTACCAAAATGACCTACATCAAAAACACACCCTAAAGGTAGCAAAGATGGAAAAATGAGCTTCAAACTAAAACCAATGAACAATGACACAATGAATTTGCATGAAACCAGGTCTGGAATGGTCCATGAAGGGGTGGAGGTATTTAAAGCTATCACACTCACAAATGGTTAAGAGCAAAAATCAACAACAGAATCCTAAACGGTTCTAATGCAATCAATACCCCAATTTCAGCCTCAACTATCTATAACCCCTACAATCACAATGACACAATTATTACCTAAATTTCATCCTTTAATACCTCACAACCAGACATACCCCAATCTCATCAGCATACCAATATAAGTAAGGTGCCCTTTACTGCAACCAAATTACACCCTGCTATTCTTAACCACTACAAGAAAAAGATAGTTTAGCCACAAATTGCCTCCCTCGTGAATGAGGTGAAATGCTCAAAGAATTAGCGAGGGATTGGCAAGGCACTTCTTGGTCACCAATCAATGAGTAATTGGCTTATCCCTCACTAATGCCTCACTAAATCCTAGCTAATTGGTAAGAAGGAGACACATCCCACGCCAAATTAGTGATGGATAAATTCTTCACTGATTTAGTTATTCTAGATAAATATTAAGCCATGCAAAATAAAGGATCAAAAGTGGAGGTTGAAAAAAAAAAAAAAAAAAAAAGAAGAAGAAGGAAAGAATAGACCATTGTGCCCTTTGCTCACCCCAATTATTCACATAAGAAATATTTAAGTGTGGGGGTGTGACAAATTGGTGAAAATACAAGCAAAAAAATGAAAATTTTAAAGTGGTGAAAAAGAGGGGGGGGGGGGGTGCGGAAAGGAATATCAAGTCAAAATGAAGTAATGAGATGTATGAAAGCTCTTCAAGGTCTAGAATGATTTAGGTGCTTAGGGTAACTTATGCTTATTTTCCTTATTCATATCGTTGCCTTAACCTATATCACAAGCTTTGAAAGACCTTTTGATCCTTGTTTTAGTATTAGTCTACATTAGTGAAGAGAGGAATGAGAGCAAACTTATGGGGTTTGAATGCTAAAAGGGATGTTGAATAGGCATAAACTTATCTGGGTTGCATGCAACTGAAGGTAAAAGATCATTTATACACACACACACTTGGAAATCCATTTAAGAATGATGCTTGCTTTTGAGTTGAACATGAGTTTTAATGATACCTTATAGTTGACATTTAGTTAGAGATCATGTGAAACTTTTAAAAGCATGTTAGGGATGTCATTATGTTAGTGTAATGCATTTTTGGCTAGTGATTTTCGTTTGTGTTTTATTTTGACTTTTGCTTGGGGACTAGCAAAACCTTAAGTTTGGGGATGTGATAAGTCTATAAAATAGCCTTGTTTACATGTCTTTTTTATTCATTTATTTGTTATGTTCTTGAGTTTTAGTTGAAGTTTGCTTAAGTTTTTAGTTAAATCCTAGTTGAGTCCTTATCATATTAGGATGTTGAATCATAATTGATTTTGATTAATATTTAGGTTATTATTATGATTTCTAACTTATCATAACTTAGTTTATGTGTTATGAAGGTTTAATGTTTAAAAAAATCAAAATTGGAAGTCAAATTCGAGCTCAAAACATTCAAAAATCTCAAAACAATATGTGATGCCAAGATCAAGCTAGGGCTTAGGCATTAGAAAGTTTGTGCCATGGCGCCAGATCTAGTGCTTAAATGCCAGAAAACTAGCACCATGGCGTCCTACGTGATGCATCTCTCCAAAAATCAGTGTCGCGACAGTAGCTTAATTCCTAGTCTAAATGGAACTCAATTTAAGTGTTTTGAAGCCTATTTAAAAAGGACTAGCTTGGGGATTAAAAAAAACACAAGTTTAACTAAGAAAGTCTGGAGTTTAGAGGCATCAAGAGTGTAAAGAGCAAGAGGAGCTTGGGATGATTGAAGATTGAAGATTGAAGATTGAAGCTTGACAATCATCGATTTTCTTCATTCTACTATTCCTTTTTCTTGTATTTATTTGATGTTTTCTTTATCTTCCATGTTTACACTAAGTAGCATGGAGTAGTTACTTCTCTAGAATTGCAATGGAACTCAACATGTAGCTTGGATATATTTTGTTTATTGATTGTTTAGGGTTTATTACATGAATTATTTATTTTATTCTACGCTTTATGTTTCTAATTGATTAGCTACCAATTAGATTGATTAGGTAACTTAGAGGAACCTTGAAAAAGTAAATCCAAGTTTAGCCTTAAATAGATAGCACTTGTTTGAACTCATTCACATGCTTGTTTGAATTTGATTTATATGTAAGATAAAAATATACCTCCATACCTTGTGTAGCCATTGTTAGGTTTATTTTTAATAAGTCTAGCTTAACTTATTTATTAATGAAAATGTTATCTTAGATCAATGCGAATGGAGGAAAATGATTCATATAGCCGACCCCAACTAGTTTGGGATTTTAAGGCTTAGTTGAGTTGAGTTAAGAATTCGAAAGATACTTATAATTGAATAAAAATTCTAGGTTAGTAATTCGGTATCACAACTAAGTATGAGAAGATAATAATAATCCAAATAACTATTGAAAGAAGTTGTAATTCTAGGTTTTCTCCATTATATTCTTATATAGATATATGTTATATAGTAGAAGTTAAGAATTATATTACTATGATTGATTTAAGTGGATTATGTTGATGTGTGATTTTGTTTGTGGTAGATAAGGGCCAATGAAAATGTTTTTCTTTTCGAAATGAATTTTTATTTCTAAAATAGAATTCGGGTGCATCTAACATATTCTAAGATATTCTAATAAGTATTTTAAAATGATTGAGTACTCAGCCTTGGTGGGATGGATTGTGTACAGGGAATATATTTAGTATGCGAGTAAAAAAAATATCTGGTGGGAGGATATTGTTATGCAAGGCTGAGTTACTCCATTGGCCCTTTGTGTGTTTTGATTATTTTGATTGGATTATGTAGAGTACTACTTGAATTCTGTTTATTAAGTTTTATGTTTTCTGTAATTGTGTACGTGTAATCTTAGTAGTTTTGAAATTTATGATATGTTGATATTAATTGACTATATATTACATATGTGTGTTGAGTGATGCTAGTACCCTTTGGGTACGCTTTTCCACTCACTAAATCCATATGACTCACCACTCTTTTGTTGATATTTTTTTTGGTATACATCATGGAAGAGTTCATGACTTGTTGATAGCGTGCGGCAAGACAATTCTTCTAAATCTCATACTTGAAGCTAAAGAATAGAAGTTTGCAATCATTATAAGGCTTCAACGTCTGATTTTGTATTGTGATATAGTCCAGTTTACTTATTGTTGTGATATGGCTGGAGCAGAGCTCCCTCGTGTATACTGTAGTCATTGTGGTCTAGATGTATGTGAACAAGATTATGTGTTTATATTTTTGGGCATGTTCCATATTGTAGAGAACCTTTGCCGAAATTTTTAATAAATTGCTATGTATTTTCATAAATAAACATTTTGAAGTTAACTTGAGTTTTTTAAAATTTTACTTTTATTCTTTTGTTTAGTCAAGAGTCATATTTGTTTTTTTTTTTTTTTTAAGTTAGGGTTACTAAGGGTTGATTACCCAATCTTCTGGATAGTCATGTCTCCTTGTGAGGTATGACAAATTGGTATCAGAGCTTAGATTTAGATGCCTGTGACTGCAAATATGGGACATTTTTGCTTTATTTGCGTATGTTACTCGGGGCGTATGTGGACTTAGTGATACATTCTAATTCATCTTGAAACTTCAAATTGTGATTCTCTAATGTACTATCATTGACCTTATATGATATATGTATCTTTAATTCATTTGTGTTTGTTTAGACATAATGACATGTATTGGTCGTGTTGTGAGTTGTATAAGATAACATAATATTGGCTTTGATCAGAGTGATACAACAGAAGCTTGGTGGGCCCATAACCCACAAGTCTCAGGATTATGACCTGAGAAATTTTATGTTTTATAGGTTTAGGATAAGAACTTGATAAACGAAGAATACTCTGCTTATGAACATTGTTTGAAAATATTATGGTGAACAAGAAGCCCCTCGAGAATCTAAGAATGTGATAAAACAATAATATCCATATCTATTTAATTGAATTTAATAAACGAGTTACCCATATCCATTTTGTTGAAATTCGAGACAAATTCCTTTTAAGGAGGGAGAGTTATTACCCAATATTTTTACGTTTTGTTGTGCGTAATTTATTATGATTTGATGAATATTTATATTTATAGATATATATATATATATACATGTAATATAAGAATTAAAAATTTTGTTACCACATTATTAGTTGGCATGAGACTTGAAATTTAATTATATAAACTGTAGTAACAAAAGAATAATAATAAGTGTTTAAATAAAAGAAAAATCTAGAAACTAGTGGTGATATATATATATATAAGTTAAATGTACACCACAAACTTACATTTAACCTTTGACTATGTACTTTATCTTTATTTATTCTATTTTTCCTTCTTTCCTTCCACACAATAGTACACCGCCTCACCACCTCAAGAGTTGCCAAGTCCCTATTCTGCCAAGAGGATTATCAATTCCCTGCCTCTTAATCTTTAGCCTATAAATCCCCAGTTTTCTCTTGTTTTAATTAACTTCAAGGTAATAAATTCCCTTTCTTTACCTAACCCATGAGTTGAAATCAAACTTTTTTAAGGAAAAATAAAGTAAAGAGTTCATAAGAAAATATTAAAATAAAATTATTAATATAAATAAGATACATATGTCACTTTTACCCTCTTAGCTATACGCAACTCTACTGACAAATCTCAATAACCTGATGTTAATGCTCATATGTTGTTCAATCTAGCATGATTCCCGGTTGTCTTTTCTGGCATACTTTTAAGTAGTTGTTATAGGATCATTGTCTACAGTTCAATCCCTCTTACCAAATCTGAGAGACTTAAAAAATTCGCCTCCTTTTCTTTCATTTTCCCATGCATAAGCTTAGTTATCCAAAATTTTGGGGCTTGACTTGTTACTACTAATGGCTACAATTATCAAGCAATTCTCTGAATAACCAACTTTATCTCTTCCTTTGTACCATCTTTAATGATACTATCTTAACAACTACTATGTATATGCTAAGGTATATTGGAAGACAGGCATAGGATAATCATATTTATAATGTTCAATTTATATTCATAAAGATAAAAAGTCAAGTAATAGGAAGAGACTTGAGAAAAAGGGAGTGAGAATACAACATTTGTTATTAGAATTCATAGACGCATAAGTTTAGGTAACTGCAATTGAAAACTAATTAAAAATTGAAACTAATTAAAAATGATTTGAGAAGAAAAAGTAGGAAGGCATGAATGATTTAAGGGGGATTTTTTTTTTTTTTTTTTTTTTTTTTTTTTTTTTTTGTAGTAGTTTTCTTTGAAAGCTGACATGACAAAAAATTATTGAGTTAGTTATATAATTTCAACACCTCAACTAAGGAGGTTTTTATTTATTTATTTATTTGGTAGCTCTGCATTCACTAAGATTTAATGATTTTTCTTAGTTATACCAAAATTTATAGGTGTAGTAGGAAAATACCTGTGCTTAAGGCATGAGATGTTTAGTGATCAAACATAGAGTAAAAGCGATTTTTATATATCGAATTATACTTATATATTTACCATTCCTCCCTATTCTTTTTTGTATCAGCCCTTGCTTGGTTTAGTTTTTAAAATAACTTTTGGGTTTAAGTTTTTTTATAAAACTATTTGGTAATAAATGCTTTATTTTTTAAGCTTTATAAAAAAATAATTTTGGACTTATAGAGTCTTAAAAGCTGAAATTAGAAAAATAAGCTTTTGTAAATAAAAAACAAAGAAAGCTCAAATAAAATTTAATAATTATTTTATTTAGACAAATATAACCATAATATTTGTCAAAATAGTCTTTTTAATATTTTTAATACTTAATATCTTCTTTTAAAAAAATAAAAGCAAATAATTTTTTTAATATCTCATTGCGCTTTTACATTAACTCATCCAAATTTTTTTTTTTAGTTTTTTATACAATACTTTTTATATAGCTCTACTTAAAAAATATTTTTATATACAAGTTTAATTAAATAGACATTTTTTTTTTTTCAAAAATTGACGTGGCAAAATATTACAATCTTACGTGTGGCAAAATATTACGATCCTATGTGTTAGCATTATATTTATTTAGTTTTCACGTATTAATTTTATTATATATTGTAGATTTAAGATTTTGCAGAATTAAAGGATAAGATTTTGCCGAATTAAAGGATAAGTTGGTAAAAGTAAAGAATTGTAAGGGTATTTTAGTCAATTAAAATTTTTGTATAGATATAGATTAGATTAGATTAGATGTCACTCACATTGCACACCCATCTCGATGTCTTGATGAATTGGATTTTCAGTTTATGGACAAAAAAATAAAAATTGGATTTTTTTATTGAAAAAATAAGAAAACTGCAATGTCAACTCATCTGTCTGTTGGCATGGTTGCCACAGGTTCCTCAGAGCAATGGTTTAGTTCTCAGTCCTCAGTTCTGACGATCTTCTTCAGCATCCAAGTCCACGATACTGTGTCTCTCTTTGATTTTCAGTAGTTTCTCACTATCACCTCAAGCAAGATGTTAACTTGCAGAGCTTTGCTTCGTCTTCTTTCTATGTATCTAACCCTTCACCTTGTGGTTATAGCGGCTGAATTTTTCAAGCCATTCAACGTCAGCTATGATCACAGGGCTCTGATCATTGACGGGAAGCGCCGCATGCTCATATCTGCTGGAATTCACTACCCCCGTGCCACTCCTGAGGTATCCAATTATTTTCAAACTACCATATGCCTGTAATGACCTAGTATTTCATGGTTGTTTTTTTTTTTTTTTTGTTCTCTGTTTGTTCTGTAAGAAAATTCAGTGTATGAAGTTGGATTGTCACGTATTGAGTCTTGGTAAATTTCGTTATTTGGTATTTGGCACAAACAAATTCTGAAGTGAAATGATGACAAGGGGATCTTTTGAATGCAAAGAGAAAAGAATATTCACTAATTTCATTTTTCATAGACTTTAATATTAGCTATGAACAAGTTTTTTCAAGCCACAGAATTCAAATATTTTATTTGAAAGCTGGCTTGGGTGCTGGTGCAAATTAGCATAACAGCTTGACAATCGGCTTAGTTTGAGCTCGTTTATGTTTATTGATATAGCACTTCTTGGTCCGAGTATCTATCATCCATTCTCATCTCTAGAGATCAATATCTCTTGGGAGACATTGGGCTTTCTGGTAGCTGGTTTGCTTTGGCCACTTTTTGTTTTGACAAGAAGGGATATGAGTCCTTGGAGGAGGACTTTTAGCAATTTACTTCATTTCTCTGTTTTCTGAGGCTGATTCAGACTCACTCCAGCTTGATAATATTCAATCCTCTTAGGCTAACTCTTCAAAACGTGCCAACCTGTGTAAGTAAATTTACACTTATCAGTTGCTGAAACACTTTTGCAAAGTGAACTGATTATGGTATTGCCATACTTGGCTGTAAATTGGCATGGAGGTCAGCTTGCTAGTATTGCTAGTATCTCTAGTTGCATTATTGCTTCGTTTCTCTGAATTCGTGACATGTCATTCATAAAAATTACTGAAAAAAAGAGAAAGAAAAAGAAATACAGCTTACTCCTCAACAGGAAAGCAAGCTTGAGTATGGTGCTCAGACACTTAAGCTCGTAAGCAGCTCCTTTAAAGCTATAACCTTTCTTTGAGCTTATCAAAAGTACACATACTAGATGATTTTGAGAGGATTTTAACCTTTGAATAATATATGATGTCAATTATTTAGGATTTGGTTGCCTCCTAGGGTTGTAAAATAAGGTTTGAGAAGCAGGTGGAAAGTTTGGACGTTGTTACCTAATTTCTTGTCATGCAGTGTATGGTAACTTAATAGAACTGTTTTTCCAAGGTTTTGAAAAGTTCTTTTGCAGAGATAAAAAGGATTAATTGAAAACTGTTTGCCTTTCTGGAAGTCTCATTTTGTTAGTTCTTGTATGAATTCTTAAACTGGTATTCTTTAAATCTTTGGTCCTTATGCAGTTTCCTGTTTCTTGTCAAACTACAATGCCAAAAATAAAGAAGGAACTTTTGGCAGATGCATTTTGATTTTCTTTTCTTATGCTTTCCTAAGAATTTTTGGGTAACATATCTTGTGCATTTTTCATGACATTAGATGTGGCCTGATCTGATTGCTAAAAGCAAGGAGGGTGGGGCAGATGTGATTCAAACTTATGTCTTCTGGAATGGGCATGAGCCTGTGAGAGGACAGGTGCCAGATTTTATTTTCTTCCACCTATCCTGGGTGGGATACTTTTGTAGTTCTTTTTCATTCTATACATTTATTCCTACTAAATTTTTCTTCAGTTTAACTTTGAAGGACGGTACGATCTTGTCAAGTTTGTGAAGCTAGCTGGATACGCTGGACTCTATCTCCATCTTCGCATCGGCCCTTATGTGTGTGCTGAGTGGAATTTCGGGTCTCACCTTCTCTCCCATAATGGTTTTACAATTTTCATGCTAATATGCTCCTCCATTTGTGAAAGTAAATTTGTTCATTAAGATCATACCATCATTGCCAAATGATTTATGACAATTAGTCATATAAGTTTTTTTTTTTTTCTTCTTTTTTTCCCCTCTTGATGGAGACAATTTTTTATGTATTGTTTTTCTGTTACCCCGAATATCTTCCTGGCATGTTGCATGATATGCTGATAGTTGCTATCAGTATGTTTGATGAAATTTATATTTTTAATGTTTGGTATGGAGCACTGTTTAACTTTCTTTCGCAAATGTCAATTTCTCTGTGAAATTAGATATGTAAACAGAAGGTAGCTATAAATATAGGAAATAACTGGACTATAGAGAAACCAATGAAATGGAAGGCATCAAAGGTTTGAACTGCTATGAGATGGCATGAGCAACAACTTTTTTTCCTTATCTGATTTAAATCTTCTATTTTGTTTAATGAGAATACTAATGAAAAACAGTAAACAAACATATAAAAGCACTCTCTTAGTCCGTAGATTAGAAAAAAGCTGTAAAAATTGCACTTAAAGGTCAAAAAATTTGAAAATCTGAAAGGGACACCCCACTGGAATATTGGATGAAAGGAACCCAACAATCTTTTTATTTTATTAAAGCAGACAATTTTTTTTTGGATTACCAATTATTCCAAAAGCTTAAGCTGTTTTGAAATTGGCCCATTATGTATATTAACCTTACAACACCAACACTTTTTTGCACTGGAAATGAGGTTTTTGATACTTGAACCATCAACCTTTTAGGCAATATACCTTAACTATGTGTAATTTTTGTTCTATATCTGAGAAGGTACAATCCTGTTTATGAGGTAAAAAGTTGCCTGTATGATAAACATTTGACATTTATCTTCTATGTGATAATGTTGCAGGGGCTTCCCAGTGTGGTTGCGTGATGTCCCTGGAATTGAATTTCGAACAGATAATGCACCTTTCAAGGTAGATTACAACAATTAAAATCAGTAGTTACATTTTCTTATGTTCAGGACTTGGACACATTTTCCTGATTTATTTGGATTTTCCATTCTAAGTGTATTTTCCTTTATGATTGTAAAATATATAGAGAGGAATAAAGAGTAGTAGCTTGGATTATCCCAAGAATACACCAAAACATTATATTTATAATAGCGCACTTAATAAGACTTGTTTATCTAAGCAATGCGAGCCTTTAACATCTAACATAACTTAACACTAAACATACTCTGACACTACCCTCAAGCTAGAGCGTATTTATATGCTCAAGCTTGTATAAATACAATCCAATTATTAAGACTCTCAACATACCTCTCTAACAAAAAATTACATCAAACTTCACTTGACTCATCCGTGCCTAAAAGAGAACAGCGCAAATAACATGTGCCTAAAAGAGAATGACACAAATAACATGTGCCTTGTTGGTGCACAACCAACATAAATTGCCACTTGGCAACAACTTCCAGCAAGAACTTCTCTAATCGGAAAACAACATTAGGCAACTTTGGAATCAGTGATATAAACATCAACGAACAAGGAATGTTGGAAACTCTTCAATCTTGAATTGGGGTTATGTCAAAGGACCAAACAACCAATAAACACCAAGACAAACTGCAAACGGCAGCAAAAACTTGAAAACTATTCAGGCTTGCTGCCAAAGGGGAGAGGCGACAGCCCCAAGATTGAACTTATCAAACCTACTTTGATACCATGTAAAATATATAGAGTAAGAAAGAGTAGTAGCTTGGATTATCCCAAGACTACACCAAGACCTTATATTAGTAGTAGCTAGTCTTGCGTTGCCCTATACAAATGAGGAATTGCATAATGTGCTTCGAATCTACCGTTACTGCCCGATTAAACAATGTAGGACTTAACACCTAGTATAACTTAAAACTAAACATGCTCTAACAATGACTACAACTTACCTTTACAAGTATTATGCTTATTTTTACTCATTACCTGATGGCTGATGCAGAGAAAGCCCTTGAGTTTTGCCTTTTCTTAATTGCATTCCTCTTTGTATTGAGTAGTGCACTTTAAGTCTATAATAAGTTCTAATAGTAGGGGTAAGGGTTTGGTGAGCTCTCCCAGGACAAACATATATGTCCTAGTTGACAAATGTATATACCCATATTCATATGTTCAGGTTTTTGGGGTCAGTGATTTCAGAAATTGCTAGATAAAAATATTTATGGTGCTCGTAGTGTCCAATACTTTGTTTCCAATAGAATCTTGATCAGACACTCTCTTTCCCAGGAGGAGATGCGGCACTTTGTTAAAAAGGTGGTGGACCTAATGAGGGAGGAAATGCTATTTTCTTGGCAAGGTGGTCCAATCATTATGTTGCAGGTTGTATTATATTTTGGAATTTTGCTTCATTTGCATTGTTGATCAAATTCTAGTTTATTTAAAAAAGATTCATTGTCCTGTTTGGATTTCAGATTTGGCATTACAAATTGGAATATTTTTTTTATTGTGCCTTCTTCTATTTGTGTTTCTTTTCTTAGAAAGGTTGTCTCATTTTAAGTGACATGTGCTGGCAATTTTATGTCTAATTTCCTTTAGAGTGTGTTGTTGTTGCTTCAGTTTATGCTAGAACCATACATCATGGAAACATATTTAAATCACCGCTGCTGGCTTCCAAAAATGTAGGTATTACCTAATTGGTGATATTTTGGACAGAAACACCAATTGCTACTCCCATCCAGTTCATGTGTATCCAAGCATTAAAACAGGAATCATCTACCCCAATCTTCAACTGTTGATTCTAGTTCTGTCTGCTTTCCATTTTAAATCCTGACAATTATATATAGTTTATGATATAATTTGTAGCCTAGTTTTGAACAGAGAAGATCTAATAACACCGCTATTTAGCTTATAAGTGGTGGGGCTTTATTCCCTTTATTGTGGATTTGCCATGCATATGCTGAGATCTAGTTGGCTCCTTCTGATAATTGCACTGTCTACCGGTGCTTGTTATAACTGGATTTTATCAGATTGAGAATGAATATGGAAATATCGAAAGGTCGTATGGGAAGGGAGGGAAGAAATATGTTAAATGGGCTGCTAAAATGGCTCTAAGTCTTGGTGCTGGTGTTCCCTGGGTCATGTGCAAGCAACCTGATGCTCCTGATAATATTGTAAGTTTTTACCTTTTTTTAGTCTGAAAAGAAACCATTGTGGTTTTGTATAATTATTTGGATGGACTGATGAATATTATTGGTTTGAGATTGATTGTTGTAAAATTATCGATATTCTGCGATGATTATTCTGCTCCACAGATCGATGCATGCAATGGATATTATTGTGATGGTTTCAAACCAAATTCTCATCACAAACCAACACTATGGACAGAGAATTGGGATGGATGGTATGAAGAGTCTTATGATTTCACATATTTCATTTTAGCTCTTTTCATCCTAGAAGTAGCGGTCCATCTTGATGATGGTTCTTTTCTGGTAGCGCCCCAAGTAGCCCCCTTGCTTTCTCTTATCTTATTGTTGTAGATCAACCTGATAGTTTCTCATCCAATATGTTATTATTAGATTATCAACCTAAAAGTGGATGGTAGCATGACTTGTTGTTATAAATGAAGTTCTATCTTTCATAAACTAATAAATTATATTATAACCATGCTCCAACTAGTTAGCTTCAAATAACTGTGATTTGGCATATGATTCTTCTGCCTGAAACCCTTAGTTTTTCTAAATTTTTGGGTGTGTTTTCTTGATGAGTACGTTTTTCCTTCCTCCATCTCTCTGTCTTTCTTTGGTTATGCTCTTCTGCCATGAGTATGATTAATTAACAGAAATTTGAAGCTTTTACTTAAGGTTATAATTTATGTTTGAAGTGTGTTAATTTGGTAATGATTTTAAACAGTAATCAGTATTGGGATATGTATTCATTTAAGTATATGCATTGTTTTACTTGCTGAGTTGACTTTCTCAAGGTATACAGAGTGGGGCGGAAAATTGCCTCACAGACCTGTTGAAGACCTTGCATTTGCAGTTGCACGCTTTTTCCAACGTGGAGGAAGCTTTCAGAATTATTATATGGTAAGATGGTGGGTGAGATGTTCCTTTACAATAGAAGAAGAGTACAAATTGGACATAATTCATTTGCAAGGATATATACAAAAAGCTGCTGCAAACAATTACCTTATCTCCTTTTTGGACTTCTAAGACACTTTGAACCTTAGATGTTAACTGTTCCATGCTTCCATCTCTCTTTTCTTTCCCCCTTCTTTTGGGATATCCTTTATTTCATACGTTATGGGAACATTGTTATTCCCTTGGTGTCCATTGAGACATATTTACTTTTATGTGTTTCCTAAAAGAGTTGCAAAATAACACCTAAAAGTTCATAAAAATTAAGAGTCCCAAATTTAATAAAAGGAAGTACAATTAGAAATGGGCATCAAACCTAAGATCATTTTAGTTACAGCCTCACAGATATCTTTAGTTCTGTAAATTCCATACTCCTGGAAGGCCCACATATTATATGCTCTCTAGAAAACCAGAAGCATTTAAAGATCACATAATTCACTTGCCAATTTGTAAGTTTTCATGTCAACAGAAGTAATTCTTATAAAGCGGTTCCAAAGATAATCCACCTGCCAATTCATAATAATAATAGTATGTATCACCCACATTTTTTTCCAAAACCAGTATGACTTTGTAAATAATGGATGTTTTATGATATCTAATAATTATTTTGGTTTCTGTAATGATTTGAGACCTTGCTTCTTGACAAGCTTACGTCAATGTTGCAGTATTTTGGTGGCACAAACTTTGGCCGAACGTCAGGGGGACCTTTCTATATTACAAGTTATGATTATGATGCTCCGATTGATGAGTATGGTATGCAGAACTGGTTCTTGTAACACAATTTGTTCTGTTTGTACTGATTTTGATTTAGCTGAAGCAAGCTGGCTTTCGTTATTTTTGGGTTGGTATATATTCTCAACGAGGCCCAAGCACATTTCTTTCCTTGATCTAGGTCTTCTGAGTGAGCCTAAATGGGGGCATTTAAAAGATCTGCATGCTGCTATAAAGCTTTGTGAGCCTGCTCTAGTGGCTAGTGAGTCCCCAGAATACATAAAATTGGGACCAAAGCAGGAGGTTTGTGCTAAGTCTGACTCAGTGTCCTTGTTGCTATTCCATTGATTATAAAACTTCCCAGCATGATAATTTTGCTGAAAAAAGGAGAGATAATATGGGGAGAAGTTTCTTTGATTTTTTACTTGTGATTTTTCTATTTCTGTTGTAAAATGAGGCAGAAAGTTCTAGAAAGGAAATAAATCTAAATTGTTTCCTTTACACAATTTGGATAATCTAGTCTTCCTGTTTGTGAGTGTGCAAATTAAATATTTATCATTCATCTTTGTGAAGGTACAATGGTTAGAGTATTTTTCTTGTATGTTACATTAATTTGAGAATTTATTTCAGTAAATTTCATTTAGATAAGAATCTATGCCCAAGAATTATCATTTAATATGGTGATACTGCTTCTATAAAGACATAGAATGTTGCTACCTTATCAAAACAATGAAATTTCTATGCTTTCTCTTTTTATTATTATTTTTTTTTTTTTTGGGGGGGGGGGGGGGGGGGGGGGGGTGGTGGGGGTTGGGGGAGGAGTTGTGGTGGTGGGGAACAATTCAATGAATCTAGTATTAACTAAATTTAAGTACTTGACATTGAAACACTAGTTAAGCAAACGGGGCGATCTCAAATACTGCAGCTTGTTGACTCCATTTTCAACCATATTTTACTACATTGACTTTTGCAGGCGCACATGTACCGCTTAAACACAGGTCGTGAAGGATTGAATTTATCTCAGTATGGCTTACAGACCAGGTGCTCTGCATTTATTGCAAATATTGATGAGCAGAAAGCTGCTTCTGTGACATTCCTTGGTCAAACATATGATATACCAGCATGGTCAGTGAGTATATTACCAGACTGCAAGAGTACAGTTTTCAATACTGCCAAGGTTGGTTTGGATATATAGGGACTTTTTAGCCATTATACATATGGAGTGTGATATTTATCTGCCTCATACCTGTTTGGTCCATCTGTTCTCCCCCACCCCCACCCCCACCCCCACCCACCTTTCTGAAACATGTGGATGCTGCATCTTGTTGTGAAACACAACATGTAGTTTTGTACTTCGTTGTTCCATTATATTTCATCTTTAAAAGTGGTCAACATATCTAATTCTGTTACTTTCCTGTCAAAGAGAAGTGGTCAGGTCAGTATATTTCATTTTTCTACTAAGTGTTACCATCTCTCTTTTCACACATCCCAAAGAACTGAGAAAAAGGGGCACGCAACATGTTTAAAAGAGCATCCTAAAGCTTCTATTAGCAAAACATTAACTCTGTGGGAGAACGAAAACCTCTCCTACTTAGAAGAGCTTCCTTAACAGTAAACAAGCGTTAAGCTAATCTAAAACTGGAGAAATCAACTATACTTACTAAGGAACAAGACCTAACCCCATGTGCATGCAAGTACCTCACTGCAAACTTGTCATGATACCCTTGAACACGATCAGTAAAAATTTCAGGAGATCCAAGCTTGGGTCCTTGTTAGTTTTCTCTTCCTAAGTATTAAGAGCTTCGTCCTCATCAATTGTATTAAGTTTGTTATATATAAGACTGGAATTTTCCTTGCTATCTTAGAATGTGATATTCTCAGGAGCTTTAGTGGCTAAAACAGGAAAACTGTTAAGGTACTTAATCCAAGAAGGAATAGTAAAGATTATAATTGCCATTCTTGCATTGATGTACCACACTTAAAGATGCCACCTTAATGTGGAACATCTGGGCATTTCCCTTCTTAAATCCCTAATATAACCATTAGAACCCATGGAGTCTCAGGTCTGAATGGTCATCTGGAACTCCAGGGGCATTGCAAACCACCTTGCTGATTGCTCTTCGTGCTGTAACCAACCCTCTGCTTTGCCTGACCAAGTAAGTTGCCAAGGATGCAAAGTTGGTCCGATGGAGCATCCACCATGATGACTGATGGTTTAATACCATGTCTAACAATTTAAGGACTCTAATGATGTCTACTGAACCTCAAAAGGCCTATTGAATGCTACAGTTATGAATATCTGGATTTGCTTATATACCACATCTAACCAAGTGCACGGTTGAAGTGGGGCTTTGAGGTTTTCCAATCTTCCCCCCGAAAACCAATTATAGTTTTCTCAAGGACTATACGATGCTTGAGGTTTCTGAGACCATGTTGAATGGCTTTCTTATTTAAAGCCCTTATAGCTATTGTAATTCATCTATAATTTGATGATTACTTAAATTATTGGCATTTTCCTATCTTTCTATCACTTTGCATCTCTTTCTTTCTCTCTCTTCTCTATTCTTTTTATTGCTCTACATCAAGTTTTCTTATGGATGTGTAAGAGTTCATTTTTTTTTTAAAAAAAAATTCTGTAGGTGGGAGCACAAACATCGGTTAAAATGAAAGAGTATCATTTGCCTCTCATCTCCAAAATTTCCACATTCCAGGATTTTAGGAGTGGAATTTCCCATACCTCAAATTCCTGGATGACATTAAAAGAGCCAATCGGTATATGGAGTGAGAACAGTTTTAACTTCCATGGTATATTGGAGCATTTAAATGTGACAAAGGACCAGTCCGACTATCTATGGTATATAACCAGGTAAACAATGAAGTCTTGAAGATGCTGCAATGAGATCATATTGCATCAGTAGAACTTATTTGGCTTGAGCTCGTCCATTTGTAGTCACTGTTAAGAGTATATGTTGAGTGTTCTAGTCCCACATTGTTTAGATGTGATGGTCTTTGTGTCATTTGTTTTAATATAAATATAGTCCCTGTTCAATCATTGGATTGCCACCTTCAGAGCATCATTCAAATCTGAGCCTGTTTCCATGTTTCTACCCTCATTGTCAGTGTCCTAGTGACAGTGTAGTTGCTCTAAGCAAATGTTCTTAAACCACTGAGTGTTCTCTGCAAATGATATGTGCGTGATTGATCTCAATGTCTTTTATGTCTAACGAAGAACTATTTATTGTGAATAACATTTTTGGACCCTTAGTTACTTTGAGGCCAAAATTGTTATCCAAGGATCTATTGACAATGATATCTTTGTTGATGTGTTAAGCATAATATAAATTGTAGGACCCTTATTCTGTCAGCTTAAGCTGGCACAATTGGTAATGCAGCAGTCTTTAATTTCAAGAAATACCATTAGTAATGGTTAGAGTGTAATTGTTTCATTTTAAATTTTATTGTTTATAAGAGATTATAATTGTGTTATAGTATTTCCAGTATTCCTTTTAACAGTTTAATGAGATTAATTTAATACTTAAGTTATTTTCTGATTGCAATTTTTTGTTTATGTTAATATGGGCTTTATGCACATGAAATGTAGAATTCATGTTTCTGATGATGACATATCATTTTGGGAGGAAAAAAAAGTGCATCCGGAACTTACTGTAGCTAGTGTGCGTGACATATTGCGTGTGTTCATTAATGGCCGGCTTACAGGTAATTAATCATACGGTTGAATAAAAGCATTTTATTTTATTAAATTGTGGAAGTTATGTTCTGCATTATGACTATTAGTTCCACATAACATAGCTTCAGTCCTGAGGCTTAACGCATGTTGCATTTTCTGCAAGAAGTTGAATGATAAAAACTGCCAACCAATCCCAGCAGTCCTCCTCCCCAGCTCCCTTCTCCTACTAGTCAATGTCCACCCTATTCACTATCATTCTTTTCCTCTCTCTAAAAACTGCTAACCAATCCCAGCACTTTCTGTCTCTTCTTTTCTTGCTGAACTAACCTAAGCCACAACTATTTCTGTCTCTCTCCTTACATTTTTTTCTCTCACAGGCACCTTGACTTCTAGTCTCAACTCTTACCTTTAGTGCAAGGTTTATTTTTTGCAAATGTGAACATTTTAATACAGCATGAGTTATGTTATAGAGCAAAACTTTTCCATCTAATTGATGGATATAGTTTTAAATTTGTCCTATACTTAGGCTTTGGCTATATCATTCCTTGTTCTTACAATTATGTTACCGTTTGTAAGTGTAGGCAGCATGACTGGTCACTGGGTCAAGGTGGTCCAGCCTGTTCAGTTGGCTCGGGGATACAATGATTTGGTACTGTTATCTCAGACAGTGGGTCTGCAGGTAAATTTCTGCATCTTAAGGTTAAATATTGAGAGCAGTTCTTCTGACTTCTACCTCTAGATCTAGTGCTAAATAAGGTAGAAAGCAGACGGGGAAAATGTCTGAACAGTCATATCAGAAGCTAAGAGCTAATTGGATGGAATAGCAAACAGAGATGATCACTTAGAGAAAGAAGAGTCTCAGTACTGATTCAAGATCTATTAAAACGAAGAGGACACCTGAACTTTTTTAGAAATAAATCTTATAAGAGAAAGAGGGAAAATTACACGAAATAAGAATCCTTGTAGAGAAAAATGATAGAGAAATAAAGGTACGAAAAAGGAAACAACTAATACTAGACAGCTCTCCAGTTTTATTGCATATATGATAAAATGTGAAAAGAATATCCTATCCCAAAATGAGATGCAGTGGCAAAAAAAAAAAAAAAAAAAAAAAAAAAAAAAAAAGAGAGAAATAAATAAAGCATCCTTAAAGATTGTGTTGTCACATTCCAAGCAAGCATATGTAATGGTGGCAAAGAGCCTCAAATTATTTCTTAATTAATTCAATTTCAGGCCAACATGTCCTCTTCCCTCACATTGTAAAGAGTACCAGACAAGATATGGAAAAAAAGATTTAGAGAAATCACCTCGAAATCGTTTAAAGGCAAAGATCATGGGTCAACCAAACACCATTATATGTGTATCAAAGGGTTGATTGAAACCTCAATTCATGTGGAGAATATCGAAAAGGAAGCTTGCTTAAGAAGGTTCAATTATATTGTTCACTGACATACTCTAATTTTAGAAAAATATAAGATGATTGAAGATAATTAGAGGGGAAAGTACTGAAAGAAAAAGGAGATAAAAAATGTATTAGTTGAAGTATGACAATGGATATTGTGGGAGATGTGGTAGATATAATGTCATGAGATCTTATTGAAGGAAAAGCTTCAGATATGAATATATCATTAGTCTTACAAAATTTGCTCAAGTTTTCCTTTGAAAAAGGTTGCTACAAGCTTAAGTTAGTCTTCATCTTGGTGGTTTATGATTTTATTTGGATTTGTCTTCTACCTTTCTGCATTCTCACTCCTTAAATGAGTCGCAGATGCATCATGATTTGTTTATAAATATTTTCTATAGGGTTTGAAATTATACTACTTTCATACTTACTGTACTTTACATATATAATGAAATTGTGTCACCAGTCACAATTATGTAATCTCAGATTGATAAAGATTTGATGTTAAACTTGCGAATTCTTCTAATAATGTTGTGATTTTTTTGATTTCCCTCACTCTCAACCTTTAATTGCTAATCTAGTACTATTTGGTATTATGTTACAGAACGATGGTGCCTTCATGGAGAAAGATGGGGCAGGATTGAGAGGCAAAATCAAGCTCACGGGATTTAGAGATGGGGATATAGACCTATCAAAGTCATTATGGACCTACCAAGTGCGTATTAAACAGTTTCATCTTGCAGTTTGCTCCCTTATTGGTACTTGTTAAATCTGAACTTGTTGAGATAATATTTATGTGACATATCAAAGTGCAAAGGTTGGAAGGTATCTAAGCATGAAGATCAAGAGATTGAATAACATATTAAAATCGTTGAATAACATATTAAAATTCTTTACCAAGAAAACAAAATAATATGTTAAAAATTCGTGTTGAAGATGAGGCCAATTTCTCTCCTTATATTTTAAGCGAAAAAAAAAAAAAAGTACTTCTCTCATTTGTATCACTAATAACAAAATTTCTTTAAATTATATATGGATCCTTAATCTCCCAATATGTTTCAACAAGAATGTGATTATTTGTTGCTAAAACTTGTTATAGTTGGTATTCACTTTCCTTTAGAGAAAAAGGAAAATTCATGTTCATAATCATAAAATTTATTTTACCCTTGATGTTACTACATCCTTTTTTTTCAAGCTAATACACTTTAAAAATTGTCAAAATAGGGCTGACTACTTGGTTCTTTCACTTCAATTGTAGGTTGGGCTTCAAGGCGAGTTCTTCAAAATATACACCAAAGAAAATAACACTGCAAGATGGACTGCTTTGACTCATGATAGTCCTTCCACGTATACATGGTACAAGGTAAAAGTCAATCGCTTGATGAGTTAAATATATGAGAATACTATCTAAAAGTGGAACTACTAATTTGTTTATATGGTCATTTCAGCCTTGGTATACTCGTGTTTTTCCAATAACAATACCCGTCTCTTATATTCAAACAGACATATTTTGATGCCCCTGATGGAACAGATCCAGTTGCTCTTGATTTGGGTAGCATGGGAAAAGGCCAGGCTTGGGTGAATGGACACCATATAGGAAGATACTGGACTCTGGTTGCACCAAAGGTTGGATGTCAGGAACATTGTGATTATTGTGGGGCATACAATTCAGACAAATGCGCAACTAATTGTGGAAATCCAACTCAAACCTGGTAAGGTATAGTGTACATCAAAGAATTAATGACAAATAATCAATTTGCTATATTTTTCGTTTCATCTTCTTTATTAAAAAAACATATTTCTCTTCACACTACTAATTCTGGGAACTCATTTCATATAGAATTAACTTGTATAAACATGTTCATACGTAAACTTCCTCCACTTGACATCCACATAGAAACTTTATGCTACTACCTTTTAAACCAGCGTTATTGATCAACTACAGGTACCATGTTCCACGGTCATGGTTGGAAGCTTCGAATAATTTGCTTGTCATTTTTGAGGAGACGGGAGGAAATCCATTTGGAATTTCAGTCAAGTTACATTCAACCAAAATCATCTGTGCTCAAGTCTCAGAGTCCCACTATCCGCCTTTGTGGAAGTGGTCCCATCCAGATTTTCATGGGAAACTTCCTGTAAATAACATGAAACCAGAAATGTTCTTGCAGTGTCAAAAAAGACACATAATTGCCTCCATAAGGTTTGCAAGCTATGGATCTCCTCAAGGTAGCTGTCAGAAGTTTACTAGAGGGGACTGTCATGCACCCAGTTCATTATCAGTAATTTTGGAGGTATATGTTGCAACAATTATTTATAAAATTTGATAAAATTGTTGCATTGCGTGATTAGTACCTATGAGGAACTAAAAGAATCAGAAATTGCACATGCTTTTGATTCAGTTAGAGTCAATTTTCTCATGTTTAAAAGAACTACCCACAATTTTCATGAACAAAATTGTAATGATAACTGGAATATTTCTTAATAATTTTCTGGTTGTTAGTCTCCACGTACTATTTCACTGCAATGGTAATTTATACAACCAGCATGTCAAAAAGAACCTACTAAAATTGTCTATTAATGGGGAGGTTGTACTTGTGAGTTGTGTATAAACTGACACCAGGCACCATCACTACCCACACTTAGCTCTCTTCAACACCCCCACATAGTTGCAAGCCCAAGAAAATAGATGATCTCATTTAGTTCAATAGACTTGGTAAACAGATGTGAAAAAATGGGCTTGCACATATAGTTTAATAACATAATGGAGCCATTAGTTGAAAGATTAAATGTATAATAGTGATCCTCACTTGTACATAAAATTGATGGGGTCTGATTCCTTAGACACTGTAGTAATGATAGTGGATATTTAGGTTAAGCATAGAAAAATAGAATAGATATAAGCTGGCAAAACATGATGCACAAGAAATACCTAGGAGCAATCATAAATGAAGAGTGGTGAAAGTTTTTCATGGTTGACAAATGGTGAGGAGATGGATTGAGGTGGATGTTTGTTAAGAAAGAAAAATAGTCCAATCCATTCAATAATAGGGGTTGACGAGAACAAGATGATAGAAAAAAATGTAAGTTGGTCTGGCTGTATATTTGGACAGATAAAACTGCTCTAGTCTGCAAGAAGAGTCTGCATGAACAGGTTTCAAGATAATTTTCATTTTAGACCCTCAATTTATTTATTTACTTTTTTGTTTATATTTTGCAGGCTTGCCTAGGCAAAAGGAGCTGTTCTATTAAAATTTCAAATGCTGCATTTGGGGTTGACCCATGCCAGGGTGTTAATAAGACATTGGCAGTAGAGGCAAGATGCATGTTATCATCAAATAATGGCTTTTCTCTACTTTGAAGCGGTAGACAGCTGTGTTGAATTTGAGTAGATAACCAAACTTGCTTGATCCTATATGTATTGCTGCCTTGGTCTTACTCTTTATTATTAGGTTGTGTAAATCTAAAAATTGATGCATACCATGCATTAATTGTTTGTAAATGAGTTTGTTGGACACTGTTTTAATAAGATGTACTTGGTGCGACATGAAGAATTAGTATTTCTGCTGAAAATTTTGGGAGTGTCCAGTTTTTTTATAAAATTGTAACCAATCATTTGCATCAGATTAAATAGAACCAAAAGTTATAGAATTGTCCAGATGAAGACAGTGGCTCATGATAACAAGTTTTAATTTATGCACCGTTCGGTTAAGCAGAACAAAAGTCCTTGTTAACTTAGCTTCTTGCTTTTTTGCTTTTCTGAAAGCAATAAGGCAAATAGGCCGTCTGGTTCCATGAGGAAATATATTAAATTAGGTGAAAAACAAAAAAACTAATTGCCTAATATTTATTTATTATTTTCACTTTCTATTGTTAGAGACTACTACCTCTACTAAGGAATTTGTCCCACTAAATAGGAAAACTTGTCTCATGTTCTACAATAATTTTCTTTTTAAATCTGAAGAAAATTTTCTCACTTTCTCACATATCGCTCCCCATCTATCAGTCAAATGTAGCAAAAAACCTGATAACCTTTTAAAACTTAATTTGGAACTTCCCAAGTACTTGCCTATTTTCTGCTAAATCTCTAGGTAGCAGTTTTCTATTTGTTTATTAAATCTGCTGTCTTTATTTTTCTGTGGCAAAGCCAATGCTGCAAGGTCACTATTAAGAAGCAAAGAGCAAAGCCAAGGGTTAAATCAAATGCCTTAATTACAACCTCAGCTTTTCTACAAAAATTCCAACTAATCCATCAAATTGGAAACTCCATCCTTCACCATAAGATATCCAACTATTAATTACTCACATTAGATTGCTAACACACCATCCGTAGTCAAGTATCATTGTTCCTTGCTCTATATGCATGTTCACGTATAATATTCATATCACTAAAACAAAGAGGCACACATTGGAATTGGTTGAGAGCTCCATAAGCACAATAAGTGAAAATATTGGATGAAATTGGTTTAATCATTCAACAGACTCTTCTTTCTGAAACAAGGTGATTTGCGAGCATTATTCAGTTGCCTGCAAGACCTTTCTTTGCTTTGAAAAATTGCTCCTATGTATGTGAGAAAGCTTGCTGTAAATTGATACCTGTCCAGCAAGCTAACAAGGAGAGGATTAGGATGACACTTCAATCACTTAGCTTCACTTCAAACGTTTGATCTTCTTTGTAGCATCTATAATGCTTTGGCCTATTTCTGGATGTTGAAATTTTAACAGTTTCTCAAGCTTGACAGTAGCATCAGGGAAGCAACCCTCACTTATACAAGACTCCGAATTAAGGGCAAAATGGACTTCATTGACATCTTCATCAAGTTGAAGGCAAAAGAGGTGGCCAAACACCTATAGCAGACAGTAAGAGTTGAAAATTATAATTAACATCAGAGTCTCATTAACAGTAAAATAAAGCATGAAGAATAATTTGGACTTCAACCCCATTCTGCACCCAAACAAAAGAAGAAAAAGATAGAAAATTACGGGTGTAATTTACCAGAAAATTATAACAAGGCAAACAAAGCCATGATTTCAAAAAACGAGATCAAACTTTACGATAGAAATACTGAAAGAGTACATAAAATAATTGAGCATAATAAGACAGGAGAAACGTCTAACAATGTGAATAACCCCGAAAGGCATGGAACCTAACACCAAATTTTAGAGAGATTCCACGTATGAAAAATAGTCTTATATATTGCGTATTCCACACTCCCCTCCTTTTTTTCCATTTTCTTTTTAACAAGTGTCAGCTTTCATGTGCAACATAGTGACATGAAGCCATCACCTTGAAACTAACAGCACCAAAAGAGCACTACAACTGAGTTAACTTGAAACTGTGACTATGACATGAGTTTGTGTTTTTATATAAAGTATATGAGTACACACGTTCGCATGTTATAAGTATTAGGCTTGATATGCAACTGATGAAGGTTGTTAGTGCCTATTTTATTAATTATGGATTTCGTGTATTAGAGTTATTAATTTGAGGCTTTTATTATTTAGGTTCTCTTTATTTAGGAATTGTCTCTATTTAATTAGTTGCTTGGGGGTTACTCTACCTCTTTATCTTGAAGTTTTGGTTTGCCTATGTATAGGCCGTTTGTAATTGTTTTACGGTTAGGCTTCATTTTTATCAAATTGAGAATATTGCAGAGATCTCCCTATTTGTCCTCCTGGTGTTACATCAATATGGTTCCCATTGTCTGAATATTACTTTTTCAGATAAAATGGTAATTTGACATGGTATCAAAGAACAGTTGTTCTAGAGGTGAAAGGTTTGTGGTCTACATGCAATTGCATGAGTCAAGGTTGAGTGAATAAGCTTGATAAACAGAGTCAGGCTAATTTTCTACAGCTTTTTGAGGCAATTGTTTTTCTAACACAGCTAGTGGGTCATATTAGCTCATCATTCAGCCGTTTCTTGCTCCACTCTATTAAACTAAACTCTTTGTTGCAACATTTAGATCAGCTTAACTCACTCCAAATGATCATTGGAAACAAAAGTTACTAGAGCAGCCTAAAATGTATGGATGGATTCTTGCATACGTACATGCCCATTCTGATAATGGATTCTACTCAGTTGACCTTGATAAAGCTATCTCTTAAAAAATAAGGTTGACCACAGCAATTTATTATACTTTGGTCTTTAACAGTCAATTACTCATTTTGTTTCTTTCACATTATCAAGTTAACAGGAAACAGCACATCCAGAAATAAACTTTCAAGCAAACCCTCATAGTGATAGTAGAAACACTTTATTAATAAATAATAATACTTGAAAGTTTTTTATCTGACCTTTTTCATCCTCAAGAGAACAATTTCTTTAATGGCCGGGGACCGTGAGACCAAATTAACAACAAAGAGACCTTGTTTGGACAGTTTAACTTTGATAGTCTCAAGGAAAGACTCTTCCAGAAATTCTGGGGCAGGGCATGTCATTCCAGAGCTGCATGCACAAGATAACATATAAATAGAAATATGGAATCCAAAAAGCTAAAAAAATGCACAGCTAACATAGATTGCTGAATATGTAATTGACACTGAAATGCACAATTTTCATTCACCTAGAATCAGATGAGTCTACATCAATAATAATTATGTCAAATTTTAAATCCCCAGTGTCTTCTGCCTGAGATGCTAAGCAGTTTCCATTTCCATAACCAGAATCTGCTTCAGTGGAAGTCTCTGTCTCCCCGAAAAATTTGATCCCATCAGCAATATGCACCTGAAGTGCCAAAAGAGAACCCCTAAATGATAAACTTGGTAAATAAAACACAGTAACCTTCTTAATACTCCCACCCTTCCATATATCTGTTATATTTAATAGACAATAGTGTTACAGGGGAAATAGTCAGCCTAAATTCTCTTCACCACCTAGCCCACCATTAAACCTAAGTAGGCAGTCCGCCCCAGATCCTTTCTACATCAAAAATAGTCAAGTAAAATACAGGTAGTGCCTTTTAATAAAATAAAACTTGTCAGCTCTATAAGAATACAGCCTCGTCAACCTGCCAACTATTCTTGGCCTTTAAATCAAGTATTAATAGCAAACCAACTTCCTCTACCAATTTTTCATTTCATCTTTCTTATTCCTATATGAAACAAAGAAAAAACAAATCAATTAACATTACCTTGTAAATTAGTATTAGTGATAGAAATGTAACAAGGATAGCAGTGAACTAATAAGAGGAATTAAATTAAAAACCATAAACTAATTTCATATATGAAAAGAATCATAGAAATAGAACAATAGTCATCCGTGATTACTGTAGCTAGGAGTGAGCAAGAGACCTAAAAAACTGAAAATCCAACATATAATCAACCGACTTAAACCAAAACCGACCCAACCCGAATTATGCCTTTTTCAAGTCGGTTTGGTTTTTTATACTTGAGGTGGGTTTGGTCAGTTTTGGGGGTGAGTTTTTTTTTTTTGGGGTTCATTCGATAACCAACCCAACCGCCTATGTTCACCTATTTATTACTAGTTTGATGTATTGGTAAAAAAAAAATTATGTGCAACCCATAGTAACTTCAGTCTATATTTTAAATCTAGCCCAAAAGTCAAAACAAACAAACAAAACCCATGCTAGCCCAATCCATATCAAACAAAGCCTAATCTCAGTCTCTTAACCCCTTCCAAAACCCTAAGTTATATGTTTTCTTTACTCAGCCGTCAGAAAGAATTACAGAAATTTGAGATCATCCCCCTCTCTTTAACACTTCGGTGAAGTACTTTCTTCCCTTCTTTCATCTCTTCACTTACTTTATGAACTCTGGTGGCGATTTTGAAACTTTTCTTCGAAAACTTGGTGGATTGATGCTGCCATTCTCTAAACAACGAAATTCTACTCTTAGCTTCATTTTTTTAATTCAATGGTGTTTGATTTGTGATGGAGAACGAAGAAATAGAATTGGTGAGTTATAATTTAATTGTATTTAAATTATGTAATATTAGAATTAGGGATAAAATTAGTAGTATTTTAATATAATTAGAATTATGAGTGATTTATCTAACAGATGCCCAAAAGACACTTGTTAAGCTACAATAAATATAGTCATTGAAAATTGAAACTTTCTACAAATAATAATTTATGCAATAAATAAAACTGAAATTATGATTAACTACCGTAATAAATATTACAAACTTTCTGTATGCATTAGAAAAACCCAATTAGGAGTTATTAGTTATGTTTTATTATGACTTCAGCTTTATCTTTATGTTAGTAGAGTTTCATTTTTATTAGGACTTTATGTTATTAGGATTTCCTTTTTTTTTAGGACTCTAGGTATTTATCTTTTAGGATTTACATAAAGTCTATATAATAACCTCTAGTTTACATTGTTAAGAAGCTTTTGATGAATTTATAAAATTGTCATGTCCCTTCGATTGTCCCTTTCGAGTAAAATACCTGTTGGTGCTACATCAATTTGGTATTAGAGCCTAGGCTCTCGTCCTGTCGGAAATATAGATATATCAACACCTATCTATTCCTATTTTTCACCATTTACCCCTATCAAATTCACCACCCACAACCTAAAACCCCATCGAAATCATTCACTGCCCAAAACCCATGTCCACAAAAAAACAAAAAACAACACCTATATCCAAGATATTTTGATGTGTTGAATTCAATTCCGGGGTCAGATTTTCCAAATTCTGCTTTGATATTCAAGTTTTGATCTTAAATGTATTTATGGCTCACCGGGTTCATAACTCTTGGCTTCTTAAAAGATATCTAAGAGATGTCGAGTTAATTTCTCAGAGGAAGGTATGGAAGAATGCAAAGATTAAAGCTCTAAAACATATCAAAATTTTGGTGCATTAAATTAAACAAATAATTCATGAAATGAGGCTAGAGCAATCTCTAAAACGCAACGATTCAAGGCATGATGAATTGTGTTCAATCATAAGAAATTATTGAACGTTTGGTTGATACTCTTGATAGTCAGCCAATTGTGCCAGTTCATATTGAAGAAAAGCATTCAGCTGCAGCAAAGATTGAAGAAGCTGTAGTTCCAATTTCTAGAAAGATAGTAGACACTACACTTCCCTTAAATATCGAGGATATTGAATTTGGCATTCCAATGAAATTTCAAGTGTTTGACATTACCAATAAAGTTTTTATAGCCAGTTTTTTTCCACCGCCATTGAAGACCTTACAACAAGATTTAATTTTGCATTCTTTTTCATTTCAAAACTCGAGGTCGAGTTTTTTCCAACCAAGGGAGAATGAAAAATAGAATTAGAGTTATAATTTAATTGTATTTAAATTATGTAATATTAGAATTAGGGATAAATTCGTAGTATTTTAGTATAATTAGAATTAGGAATTATTAGTTATGTTCTATTAGGACTTCAGCTTTATTTTTATGTTAGTAGAGTTTTATTTTTATTAGGACTTTATGTTATTAGGATTTCCTATTTTATTAGAACTCTAGGTATTATTCTTTTAGGATTTATAGGAAGTCTATTTAATGACCCCTGTTTACATTGTTAGGAAGCTTTTGATGAATTTATAAACTTGTCCATATCCCTTTCAAGTAAAATGCATGTTGGTGCTGCATCAATTTGTTTCTTGCATGACATCTGATTTGTGAAAATTTGCAGATCTACTTTTCTGGGATCAATTTGAGATTTTTCCTATTTGCATGTGGGTTGTTTGGGTTTAGATTGGGATTTAGTGTTTAGGGTTTGAATTTCTGACGAGAGTTGTGTTGGGTAAGATTTAGGGGTTGACTGAAATAAATTTATACTGGGAATAAATTTTTCTTGATCATTTCTTTGACATGATTTGAAAAGAATTGTTGATGATGAAGAACTGACAGTAACCGCCCGACACCGACTGAAGTATAGGCAGTTGACAAATTGAAAAACCAAAAATTTCAATTGATATCTGAGTTGAGGTTTTGGGAGACTCTTCGGTCATAAAAGTTTCATAACTGACCGATTGCACACCCCTAATTGTAGTTGTGTGTAGGAATTGGGATTTTATGCCTTTTTTGTTATTTTATTATATATAACTAGAATTGGATTGTATTAAGGGCTATGTTTAAGTGTGTTTTGGTTGCAGGGCATCGTCTCTCTTTAAACAATGGCCCTTTGGAAGCACCGCAATATGTTGTATTTTGAATAAATAAAATAATTCAGCAAATGCCTTTTCAAGTTCTTAAAGAGAACTTAGGGTTTACTTGTCCTAGGTTCCTAAAAGAGTCTTTCATTTGTTCCTCTCTAAGAAACTAGTTTTCGTGGAAATTAAACCTATGCTTCAAGCCCTTGATGCTTCTAATTGCTTCTTAAATACAGCAAAAACATGTATGTACAATTACAACTTTTATAAGTGAAATTTCATTACGAAGCCAAAAAGAGCATGACTTATGTACTGGAGGCATACTACTGTCAACCAACAAAAGGAGGGAGGGAAAAAGGAAAATTTGAAAGAAGAAAAAATGAGCCATATTTATTACAAAAAGAACCATTAGAAGAAAGCAAACTATTAGATATTAACTACCTTCAAGCATTCATCTTCTGTAAAATTAAAATAGTCCCTTGCAAGATCAAGGATGAGGGGATCTAACTCCACCACCTGTTGATACAATTGATATATAAAGCCATACCAATACCAAGTGGAAAAATTAAAATGAAAGTCCCATTCTTGAATTTTTGAAGGGGAAGGGGGCTCTACAGTAATCTAATTCTTACGTGTTTCTTTTTTTGGTTGTACTACTAAAATTACCTCAATTAGCATAAATGGCATACATCTACGAAGAAACATGGGAAGTAAACCAGCTCCAAGGCCTATTATAGCTGCTTTAACCTGAGAAACATAACTTGCATGTTTCAGCAATATTAAAAATAATGAAAATTGTTAAAAAAAAAAATACTGAAATAATAAAAGAACAAGCATGAAGAATGTAAAACAATATTAAATCTTGTGTATTAAACAAGTGTGATAAGAACTAGAATGGTACCCAGAAATGATTGTAAGATACTGATAAGAATTAGCTTGATAAAAACATACTGATATTAAACAAGTGTGCTAACCATTTTTCCACATGATGCAACACTTTCAAGATAGGAAGATATCAATATGAACCCAGAAATGATCCCTGTGTGATAAGAACTAGCCAGATAGCCATGATAGACTGCCAACTGGATGCTTGGTTCTGTAACAATAAGAAAATGTATTAAAGGACAAGCTAGAAAATAAGGGAAAAGCAAGTAGTGAAAACTTGAGAAACCTAATGCATTGAAATGGAATCAATGCTGGGCTTTTTATTGCAGACCAGTTAACCACAAAACAAAAAGTATGAGAGGTTTAGCAATAAAATTATCTACAACATAAGATGTGGCCATGCTTGTAGTCAAAGATTCATTTAAGGTAGTGGTCAGGGACCCTAAGAGCCACATGTCAGTCAACCAGCAGTTGATATAATTATTAATAAGTAAACATCATTTTGGTGACCAAAAATTATTTTTAGTAGATTTTTATAAAAGGGGAAGAGAGGAAAAACTATATAGAAGATAAGAAGTCCTCCTAAGCACACTAAAGAAAATAAATAATTAACAACAAAAATATTGGGTATATGATAAAGTTTTCACATAAAGTTAACTGGACCACCAATTATCTACTCAAAACTACCGCTGATGGCATTTAAGTTATGTGAATGTCAACTTGTCGTGTTCTAATCATATAAGCAATCAAGACATCAGATACTAAAGAGTGCTTAAATGAAGTACATTGTTCTTTATGATTTTGATATCAAATCCTAGGTTTAACTGATTAAAGCTTAAAGCTATTGTGCAAGGCCTGTACAACATGAACAATGCATAAATTAGTAAGATTGGGGTGTAAGTTCTTTCTTCTACGGATGGGTGAAATTAAGATGAAAGTTGTATATAAAAATAATTGAGGGTACGTTGGTTCACACTTTTCAAGCCAAAGTAGCTTAAAAGTAATTTGCAACCAGATATGCAATGAAGTATATGTGCAAAAACTTTTACTAATCACTTAATATGTATGCTTTTGTTTTGGAGAGGCTACACACCCTTATGCCATTTCCAAATAGAAAACAGGCTAAAGCTTGGGCAAATCATTAGTTCCACATGAAGCACAGTGAAGTGTTATATGCAAGTGTATAGCAATGGAATCAGAAAATTGTGTCTGCTCTTTGATGATCCTATTTAATTTTGAAGATTGTATAAAAATGGTCCAAATATAAACTATATGATTGAGTATTTTGGGAAGTTTCTAAACTCCAATGCGTTAACATAAACTAAGTAGAAAGACTGGACAAAAATGTTGAAGCATCACTAAAGCTGCATCAACTTTATCAACTAAACAGAATTGGAAGTATTTTGTGATCAACCAAAATAAAATTAGAATTACTCGATTAAAAATTATATAACTGCACTAATCAGTACCGTCATTTCTTCTACGAGCTCCTCTTTTCTTGGATTTTGAAGATGAAGTGGTTTTCTTTTTCTCAAATTCCCCAACCAATTTGATAGGAGACCCTTCTTTCAACACAGCTTCAGACTGTACCAGATTTGCAGCTCTTTCAAAAATAAGGCGACGAAATGCAATTTCTCTAGATGGCAATATGCATTTGACTTCATTCCCAACATCTTCATAAACCACATCTTCCACAGTAATTGGACCAGTCAAAGAAGATGTCACCTGCAACACACATGCAAGTTTCAAGGATGATCAGAAAACCAAGAACAACATACATCAAAACGAAGTTCATAAAAAGTCCATCACAACAAGAAGAAGAAAAAGAAGAACATATAAATGTACAAGAGAAGTTGAGATGATGGATCATTACTTTTCCCACCATGCTCATCAGTAATGATGCAGTTCATAGGACAGTACAACAGAACATACTTCAAGGCTTCCATTGAACCCAAAATTCTTGAGAAACACAGGGTAAACATTTATGGTTTTTTAATCAATCAAACCCTAAGGCTGCATTTGGATCCATTGAAATTGAAATTGTAAAACCAATTTTAATTCTACTAAAATTGGAATTAGTTAGGATTACAATATACGAGTTTGGATCATATAAAGAATTACAACTAGAATTGTACTTCAAGTGCTTGGTAGTGGTTTTCGCCGTCTCCAGGGCTTCTAACAGTGGTTGTCATCTTCTCTGACAGTTATTAACGTAGTCTTCGACAGCTCTCGTGGTTTTCATCATCTCCAACAATCATTGTCGTCGTCTCGGCAGTTCCGATGATAGTTGTCGTAACTTTAGTAGGTCCATATAATGGTTGTCGTCATTTCCGGTAAGTCTATACAACGGTTTTCATCGCCTTTATTTATCTCGATGGTCATCATTGTCATCCTTGATGGGTTCATCTATGGACAATATCTTATTCGATAGGTTGACGGTGACAATGGTTGGTGGAGGTGATTGTGGAGGCCGACAGAAGGCGGTCAAAGTTGAGGGGGATAAAGGCCGAAAGTGAGTGACCAATGTTATAGCATGATGTGCCATCATAAGAATTGTAAATTCTAGAATCTTCCAATAAGAGAAGATGACGTTTTGTAGTTATTTCTCAATTCGTATGAATTTGAGTTGAAAATTCCAATTCCAATTCTGAAATGTGCGCCAAATAGGAAAATTAAAATTGAACAGTCTAATTTCCAATTCTAATTCTCTATATCCAAACCAATCCTAAGTTCTCATAAAGTTTGGAAAGCCAAGGAAGGAATAAACACATGTCTTTCTCAAAACATAGCTCTTGCAGTTTGGGGGATCACCCTTTATTAATAATAAGACATTAAAAAAACACTTAACCATGGCCCTTTATCTAATCCTAACCGTACATAATGATGATCGCAAAGAAACTTGGGATTATGGGAGATAAGGTTAGTCTTATAAGGAGATTAAAGGATGGAAAATTAGGTGGATGAAAGTCTATTTAGGATATAATAGGGTGGAATTGATATGGAATCTAAAAGAAACTAAATAACATGCTTGATCTAAAAAATGTATATCAGGATTCAGAAGTCCTACAAAAACATTGTCAATGTATATATACCAATGTTATCAAAGGCTCAAGGCGCACCAAGGCACTAGGGTTCCCTAGAGCCTAGGCGCAAGGCACAAGTCACAAGTTGAAAGGCACAAGGCGCCTTAGCAAAGCTAGGCTCACATATAATAAAAAAATCTATCTACAATGATTCTAATCTTACAACATGTAAAACCTAATACCAAATGCCCTGCTTTTTGTACAATAGGAAAGATTAGATTAGGCAGGGATTAGAATAAGCAGAAGATGAAGAAGATTGAGAAAGTAATTGAAAAATATGATAGATAAGAGGCAGATTTACACTGAAAATATGCTATGTTTTTTGGCTAGGAAGCAGGGAAGCTTAGTATTCAGTCCGTAGGTTGCTTGATTCAGAATTTTGCTTCAGCAGCTGAGTTAGGTTTTTTTTTTTTTTTTTTTTTTTTAATGTTGTAGGGACCTTTCTGATTTCTATTAGGACTCTTCCCAATGTTTGACTTTTCCTAATTATGAGAAAACTTAAAAATTGAATAGATTTACTCAAAAAGAAAAACTGAAAAGTGTTTTTTTTTTTTCAAAAAAAAATAACTTATTGTGCCTTATGTTTGCCTTGTGTGCGCCTTCAGAATATGGAAAAGGCACGCACCTAGTGTGCCTAGGCAGCGCCTTAGTGTTAGCGCCTGCCTTTAAAGGTGCATAGGCGAAGGGGTCTGCGCCTTGCGCCTTGCGCCTTTGATAACACTGATCTACACCAATTTTAAGAAACTTAAGCCAAAAGTGATTAATTTCTAAAGTTTCTGTTAAATAAAATAGAATAAGGAAATGATTATAGCCTTGATTGATATCTCAAAACCTACACTCATAAGCTTTATCTATAATAAATAATAAAACATAGACTACCACATTTAAATAATGTCGGACTACACAATATAATAATATTATATTCCTAATACTCCCCTTCAAAATTGAGCATACAAATAAAACCTAATTACCAATTTCAACACTCCCCTTTACTTACAACAATCTAGATGAAGTTTCAATCCATTTGATGAACATACTGGTACCCATAAATAGTACTCGTGTTGGCTGGAAAGAGACACAACCGAATTTGCCAGAAAAATAAAAAGAGCACCGTTGGAAAAACGCCCAACGGGATTTTCTGAAAAAATAAAATGAGCACCGCTGGAAAGAGACACAACAGAAAGTTCATGAAGGTACTGTTGAACTGTTGAGCAGTCAAACCCTAAATAGGCTTGATAAGAAAAAGAGAGTGAGCCGTCTTTTAGATGAAAAAGATAATTAGGGATAGAAAAGAGGAAATAATGAGGCTTGAATAGAAGAAATAACTAGGTTTAATGATATCTAGCGGCAAAGTCTTTTTTTTTCTTTTTCTTTTTCTTCATGTGGTGACCAGGTAAAAGAAAGAGAAGATTAGGATTCTTTTCAAAATCAAAAAGAAAGAGAAGAGTTTGTAACACAAGGAAACACATTTGTTGACAGCACTATAACCACAAAAAACACCAAAAAAGAAATAGCATATATGAAGAGTTTTTGAACCTGGTGAACAATAGTCCGTTGCTTTATCCCATCACTCGCCATCATGAAACTGCACGAACAATCAGTCCATTGAGATTCCTAAAGTAAAAAAGGGTGACTAGCAACATATAACAATTATTGCTCAGAACTTTGTACACGGTAGGATACACAAGAACTATGCATATAGAAATAATGCTATGTGATAAAAAGACATATCTGGGACAATGTATAAGTGAAGTTTGCTTATTAATTTGATGACACCTAAGATATTATTCACAAAATTCATGCATGCTCCATTACTCTTTTCTCTATCATAAATAAAAAAATATGAGTAACACAAACTTATATAAAAGCAACTGGTGTAAGTTACAGAGTACAGACGGAATTTGAGATCCATTGTCATCTTTTCCAGGTGCCAACGGTTTAACAAGGAGAGATAAATCCTTCTGAGACATAGCAAGCATGATTTTAGTAAATAACTATAGCAGCTAATAACTTGATATAATATTTATATATCTATAAATATATATATTATATCTAAGCTGCTCACGTATAAAATAGTGACAGTACTACCTGAATATCATCCATACTGGCATTAGCATGGCCTGTATCTAAGAAAACCTACACCCAAGAAACATTTTTGCTTAGAATCTAATTAGAGATGATGCAGTAAATCAAAATTTTCCACGATTCATACCATTATAAGACGAGCTGCTTTCGAGCTTTTGACCACCATCCATTGTCCTTCTTCAGAAAAGAATAACCATTCACGAGCACGACTCTGAAATCTTATGTTTAGTCACATTTCAAACAGCATAACAGTTGCCAAATTTTGGAAAACTTAAAAAGCAGAAAGGATGCACTCAAATCAAGAAAATGTATGGGCATCATATGATACTTCAAGGCATTCTGAAGCATCAAAACACAGACACATCAACCAAACCAAAAAATTGATAATAAGTTAATAACAACAAAAGTAATAATCATAAAAGAAAGGAGCAAAATTATAATTGACTAGTAGATGGAAACTTCTTTCCGTCTTCCCATTTCCTAATCTTAATCATCTATACTTTTTTCCTACTAAATTCTACACCAACAAGAATTCAATTTACCTAATTCCCAGACCCTCTACCCTCCTTAAACCGTAATCCTAGCTCCATTTTTTCCTTCCACAATAATTCCCTACAACTTAACTTCCCCCTAAAAGTTCAGTTACCCCATTTTTTTTTTAAGCCAATCCACACCATTGTATAATATTAGAGCTCATGTTAGCCATTCTAACTTGGGGTCAGTAACAAATATTGTAAATAATGATTTAAATAAAACAATGGAAGAGATCAAATAAAGACATCATGCATTTTCTTGCAGCTAAAGCATTTCCATTATTTTTTCCTGTTAGCTTAGAACAGAAATGCTTCTTGCCCATGTTCTGATATTCACTATGTTCTCTTGGTACAATGGATTCACCACTCAAAGAAAAATATTTAGATGGACAAAAAATAACCATTTATTATTCATTAAAATTAATTTAAAACTTGATAAAGTGTCCTAGTAAAAAAAACAGAATCTATTTATGTACTCACACTATTCTTATCACTTAAGTTTCTCGAATACTTTGGAGAACCAAATCATACGAAAGTTAAAGCTTCCATACCAAGTAGATTACCATTTTCTTTAAATATCCCAGTTGCTAGAAATGTTACAAATTTCAGCCAACCAAACAAGAACAGTGGCAGATTGTACTTAAATACAATTTGTCATGATTCAGTCTCTTATAACATTACCTCATTATGTATTCTAATTGTGTGTGAATTAAGAAAGAAAGTTAATTACATGCAGTTTATACACTTTCTAGGTAAGCTAAGACACACCTTAGGCACAAGAAAAACCCCACAGTAATATGTAAATGGCCCACCCTGTTGTTGAGCATCAAGAAGTACAGCTTCGTAGCAGAAACGGGAGCCCCCTTGTCCACCCAAAGTTAGCTGCAATCGACGGCCTCGGGAAAGCTTTGCCAGTTCATCTGTAGCTCCAAGTTGCAGAGCTTCAAGAGGGTATGATATATTAGAACCACTCGAGCTTTCTCTGCGAATTTTATTCTCATTTTCAAGAGCTTCATACAGTCCACAAACCTAAGACACCAAAAGCTTGTGTCAGGATTTTAGAGTGCCAATTAAGAGTTGCACAAATGTATAACTGATTCAACACCTAGGAGGTTCTATATTATTAAAATCACTCAAACATGATCACGTTTAAAAAACTTGATACAGTTCTACATAAGGAGCTAATAAATTTATTACAGTAAGTATTTAATGATAATGGACTACTCATTCTTCAAGAGTTACAGAGGCAGCCACTGTACCTGCTCTGATTTAGAGTCAAGAGAGGAATTATGGAATGATGATGTAATCTGATGCAACAGAGTAGATATCTCCTTCTCCAAAACAACCATAAACGTTTGTAGGTTTGGTTTACTAGATGGCTTCAAAGCTATGGCATGAACACTCATTCTCCACCCAAAACGAAATGTGGGGAAAAGCAAACCTGAAAATGGTCGGACGGTTCCTCAAGGCATCAGAAGCAAGTAGAAAGAGAAAAGGATAGCAAATACTCCCTCAAACCCAAAACCAATATCTATAATTTACTAAAAAGTTTATTGTTTTACATAGTGGACAATAATCTGGGACTGAGGGGCTATAACATGCTAAAACAGTGTGAATCATTTCATTCATAATCAAGCCCATGTCCATGTGCATCACAATCATTTGAAGGAAAGCTAAATTAATATAGGAGACAATAATTCATATAATGTAATGTAACATTTACCTAAACCACTAGAAACTTACCTAGTACATGAGATTCAGCCAAGGTAAGGCATATATATCTTCCCCCGGGTTTCAAAACTCTTTTAACCTGGAAATACAAATCCATTTATGTCTCTGACCAAAGAATTTCAAACAATTTTACTCATTAATTCATATTATTCTGTATGTGCATTCTGTACATGCAACAGATTCATCTGTAGAGCAAACTAAAATTAAAATTTAAGAAACCTCTGCTAAATACTGAGTTCCCAATTTTGAGCCAAGCTCAGGCTCCATCAAAGCATCCAATCCACCTTTATCAAGTATGATATCAAAGGTCTCATCTGTGAACTGCAAAGAGTAACAACAACTCAACAAGTAACTGAGGCGAGAGGCCAGAAAGTATAACTAGGTATATATATGTGTGTGCGTGTAGGAAACAAGAAAGGCCACAACTGAAAAAAGAAGAGCGTGTCTATCCCTTTGCATACCAAATAAAGATTTCCTCAGGAAGATACCATCATCTAATAATACCAACAGGACGTTAAGAAGACTCATTTATGCCTCATCTAATAATACCAATAGGACGTTAAGAAGACTCATTTATCCCAAAAAATATTAGTCAGAACTCAGAAGATAAAAATCCTAGCAATAAGCTTGATCCCCAAACTCCAAATCACGAACACCAAATATCATACAAATGAGAAATTCTTACATAGTCAGAGACTACCAACATGGATTGTGATCACACCTAAAATTGGCCACATCAGCCTGTGGTTTTCACCATAATTCACATTTAATCATAGTGTTGTCGAACCCACAAGCTGATGTGGCCAATTTTAATTGGCATGACCACAAGCTATTGGTAGTCACTTCAAATTTTAAAATTCAAATTCGAATAATTCAATTTGATACTCCAAAAAATAATTCAAATTAGTATTCAAATTCAAATTAATATTCGAAATAAAATATTTTTTTAATTAAGAAATTTCAATAAAAATTTATTTTTTATTTTTACCAAAATACCCTTAAAATTGAATATATTAAAAAATATATTCAAATTTGAAATATATTCAATTTTGAATAATATTCAAATTCGGTTTGAATTTCCACATTTTATTCAAACTCGGATTCGAATCCAAATATTAAATTACATTCGAATTCGGATTTCAGTTTAGATTTGAATTCGAATTCGAGTACAGTTCCGAATTCAAATAGTGCCCTATTAGAAACTATTTGATTTGAATTCTAGCCCTAGTCACTAGTCAGAAAACCATGTAAAGAATTTTACCATGTAAATTACATATCATTAATTATTAAATATAATATACGATATTTCCTTGTTATTCAAAAACTATGTAAATCATCACTCTTTAGTTTTATTTAAGGGATAGCCACCAATCTTTGATTAATGTGAACTTTTATTAGTACAATCTCACAAATGCAACCCCTTGCAAAGGACCAACTCAAAATATAATTTATGACCAAAAAGCACTAGCTAGTAAGAAATGTTATTTGACTGCCAGTTTGTTGACAAATTTGGACCAAAAATATGAGCTGAAAAGAAAAGAAAATAATAATCGATTGTTCAAAAAACATGTGATGCGTTCCTCTATTTTCAGCCCATAACACAATTGGGGAAACAGATTTTGGTCTGTACCAAAGGTAGGAAAAGTTACAACTATCTAATAACACACTAAGGATATCATACATATTGTCATTGCAAACTTCTCACTACAAAATTCCAGTATCCAAAGATACCTGCATGCTGGTCATGTCCATGATCCGCCATCGCATATCAGGGCGTTGTCGCACATTGCGGCGCAACATATCAGAAATGACAACCTTGGAGAAATCTATGTTTGTAATTCCTCGAAACCCAGCATCATATAGATGCTCTGAAAGGCGGGAATTGCCACAACCTGGTATGAGTATCTGCGGAGATGGTCCTGGCAGTGAAGTAGCTTGGGAAGGGACTTCATTTGGGAGATTGGTAAGGCGATAAAGAAGAGGCTCTCTCAGCTCAGCCCACTCAGCATACCACTCAAAAGTGTTGTCACAGCCTCGTATTTTGAAGAACTTGTCCCAGTTCTCTTTGCTTGTGAAATCACCTAGAGTCTGTAGGAGTTCATCAGATTGGTTCTTCCCCATTTGGCTCTGATCTCACTCAGTGGTTTATGTCCTAAATATAAGAATTTCTTATAGAAGTGAATCTATCATTTCCAAATGGCTAGCGAAACAAATCATGTAATTTAAGCTCTATAATGTAATATTGTTTTTTCTCTTCTTTCAAATGAACCCAAGGAGTGAAAAAGAAAACTAGTGCTCTACATATTTTGAAAAGGACATTATGATGTAGGACATAAAGTGCTCAATAATGCTACCAATGATCATTCACTTAATAATAGCAACCAGAATTAGTAAGATTCAACAGAAATTTGTAAGACCGTGCTCCTTATAAATGAACCTTAATTTGTAGTAATTATAATTTAATGAACATGCAGAAGCAGGAAATACAATAAAGAGCCACCCTATTCATTATTTTGGTTTAGTCATTAGTGCAGTTATCATCCACCAAACACATCATTAATAAAAATAAAAAAACAAGATGTCATAACTATCAGATAGAAAATACTTACTAAATAAAAAATAAGTAAAAAAAGAAAAACTCCTGAAAAATCAAAACAAGAGGAGCATGAATATTCCTTGGGTCATGAATTCCTGTTCTTCCCTTGATCTTAGAAAAAAGCTCTCCATGTGACCAATGGCATAAATTGAGTATTGAAAACCATATATACAAATATCAGTTTCCTCTTCTTCACAGCACGGAAACATTGCAATTAAGTTCATTGAAACAACATGGTGTTCACTTTATGGGGTAAAGGAGGTTCAGTGTATAACTTAGACTTCATAAAGATGTAGTAGTTTGTTACCAGGTATGCGGATCGATGCGATATGCAGAATAGGAACTGGAACGTGGAACGCTATTTACCTCGTAACGTGATACGATAGGAGTAGTCTTCTTTAGATCGAATAGTGTTAATGAAATACGTTAACCCAAAACAAGAAACATTTTTCAAGATCGTGATAATTTTATATATATATATATATATTATTTAAACATGCCAACTAAAATTTTGTATATCTCCTGCAAATTTTACATTTATCTAATTTTTTCAATAGTCCAAATAAGGGTTTTTTTTTTTTTTTTTTTTTTTGTCGATTGATGTTTTTTATTTCTCTTCTACTGCAAGTGCATTCTCTCAATTTATGATCGGAATGACCGGAACACTAAAAGTGTTGCACCAAATCAACAGTGATTCCCGTTTTAGATCGAACGTTCCAATTCGAGGATCGCTTCCCAGGTAGCAATCTCTGGTAACAGTGTAGTACTAGAAACTAGATGAGAACTGAAACAAATGATTAAATACAATGGAGAGAAATGTCCAAAGTTACATGTCACATGAGAAAGTAACAAATATATGTAGTGATCCTAAAGCAGAAAAAAGAGAATCAGAGTTAGACCCAATAATGCAAACATTTTACAGGCAAAAGGATGAACAAGCCAGCAGAGACAACAATCCCAACACTAATTACACTTCTATAAATTTATATTACATAAAAATAAATCACTAAACCAAAAGCAGAACCAAATTCATAGTTTTGTTTGTCTACTAAGAAAGCTGGCTAAAGATAACTTGAACAAAGAAAAACAGAGAGAGGGAGAGAATTTAGTTTTACCAATGTGGTCGGTGAAGACACGACGGAAAAAAGACCAGCAGTTTTGCCAGGAAAATGGGTGTTTCCAAGAGATACCAATGGCTTTCTTTACGTTGCCAGGGTCAGCAAAGGAGTTCCCAAAAACAAACAGTTTTTTTTGTTGCACAAAACTTATTAAATAATGGGTGAACTGAAACTTGTAATTCTCTTGGTCCTGTAGTAAAATTTCAAGTACACCCACAAATCACGATTAAAAATTACATGTATATCAAGGTTCCAAAGGGAGTAGACCATTATCAAGAGCATATCAATCAAGGTATCTTGTCTCCTTAGAAATGAATAAAGCCACATGATAATCCAAATCTAGTATAAGCAACTTGTCATTTTGCCAAAATGCCAACAAGTCATCAAAAGCTGTAAAGGGACCAAGTTCGAATTGTTTAATACTAATACCTACATAACCTTTAAGCAAAGACAAAAAATGCACATAATAAACAATATATACTCGACATGGTGTAAACATCAATTGTACAATTATTCCATATACAGCTTAGGTTCGTTGCTCATTCCATTGTCAATTTCATAGCCTTCTATAATTTTGATAAGCAACAGTTATCCAATTAACGCAAACCATCACTGGATAAACACATATACAATTTCTTGGGGAGTGGTAGACATATAAATTTAGGCATCGACTTGAACCCTGGACTATTCAATAGATAAGTGGACAAATAGGACATGTTTTAGTCAACACCAAAGTTTAAACAGATAGAATAGCCAGCAACTGTAAAACAAAAATGTCTCCAATATTACTGTATGAAAATACTTAAAAAATTGTATATGTCATATAGAGAGAGCGAGAAAGGAGGATGCGGGAGAGGAAGCAAAACTTTACAGCAAAAGAAACAAATAACAAGGTCGGGCATACCTAGCTGCAGTTGCTTCTTTCATTCCCAGGAACAATAAAAAAAAGGATAGCGTACCTCCAACACCATAAACAGCTACTTCAACTTTTCCATTTCCTTCTTCACCGGCTCAGGCGCTATCAACATAGGGATGAAGGAAGAGATAGATTGAGAGAGAGTTCAGGAAGAAGAAGAACGAGTCTGCTAGAGAGAACTCAGCAAGAAGAGGGAAAATAGAATTTGAGTTTTAGGGATTTGGTGGAATCGAGTCTTCGAATCAGAGAGGTAGTGGAAAAAAATAAAGGCAAAATGACATCACTGTTGTTAAAAGTATCAATATTTTATTAATTTTGTGAATTTCGCCCAGTAACTTTTATAATAATTATGTTCAATTGTTCCCAAGTCAAATTGTAATTTAATTTACAATATTTACTACTTTTTTACTTAATTAAACACTACAATCAAATATACAAATCATCCAACCCACATTAAACTGCAATTTTTCAACTCAAACTTCTAATTCTCGGTGTTAAGTGTTGAACTGAACAAGTTCACATGGTGAAGAAAGTAATATAATCAAACTAACGTAATAGACCAGACAGTCAACTCCTAACATATAAATACTCGTAAAACATTAAATTAGGTGACCAAAAATTTTCAAAAACATTCCAATGCTAAAATCAGTGCTATAGCGGAGAGAATGACTGATGTTTGAAGGGAGTTTAGGAAGGTGAAAGTTATCTTTTTGGAACTTGTTATAACCCTTATAATTTAATAACGTAAAATTGAGTTTTATACGTAACATGTAAATTTTCATTATAAAATAAATAATAATATAATTGAACATGATATAATTCGATACGTTAGTATTTCATTACCCAATATATTAATAATTCGTTTTGACGAATTTTTCATGTAATGTTTGTATATTGGTGCAACAATAATGAATATTTCATTGCATATACACTAGGAATTTAATTGACTTCGACTTTAATCTTTTTAGACTTTGTCCTATGTACAATTTTAGTTAGGTATGAAATATAGTATGTCCAAAGAAAAAAAAAATTAATGGAATATATATATATATATATATATATATGTGTGTGTGTGTATGTATATGTATATGTATATGTATATATGTGTGTGTATATATACAAGTAGAATTTTAGGAATTATTTACACCATAAAATTCAATTTTTTGACCATTGACTTGATAGATTTTTTCTTTCTCTCTCATCCTTGCTTTATTTTTCTTGTTGACCGAAGAGTGGAGAAGTTTCACTCCACCGCCTTTAGCTTGCCTCCTCTTTTATTTCGTCAAACCTCCCTTGTTCTTTTTTTTTCTAATTTGCCATGAGGTTCTCTTGGGAGTTGCCATGTTCTTGTCAATCTTTGCATCCAAAGTCTCTTCCCTAGTCCTTACTCTCCTCAAACTTTAAAGCTGCATTTGTTACAGCCATGGTAGCCAATGGTTTCCCTTGTTTTGGCACCAACTCTAGCTGCTGGTAGTAGCCCTTACCAACGGCAGCCTTGCTTTAGTCAGCTGCTTGGAATTTCGTCCACTCTCTTTAGTAAATCTACCATGTTTGTGTGTAAGGAATAAGACTGGATATGGCAACAACTAACCATGTCCTATTCTAGTTTTATTGGCTGAGTTTGTTAAGGGTGGCATTGTCGTTAGAAGGGGGCAAATTGATGAAGTGTTAGTGGCTATAATTGGATAGCAAGAGATCATTCTTTCGCCCATCAAAGGAGGAGGCAGCTATTTGGCTTATTTGGTGGTAATCTTATAGACTCTTACCTTGTTCTTTAATATATCTTGATGGATTAAGAGTGGAGATGTAAAAAATTCTGAACAAAAGTTGGAACAAAGAACATGTGAAATAGTTACATGTTTATGGGAAGTGAAAGCTTTGAAAGTAGGATATGTTGATGTTAAATAGTTAGTTTAATTAAAATTTTGAGCAAGTTAAGGATTAATAAGAGTATGTTGATAGTATTGGGGAATATATATAAAGTAGACTAAAACATGCATATTAGGTGGTTGACAAGATGCTTAGGAGAAATCAAATGTTAATATATGCATAAAGGTTGATGTATGTAGGTTTCTTATTAAAATAAATAGTGAGGATGATAATATATGGTTTGAAAGGATGAAAATTAAATCAATGAAGAAAGGTTAAAGACATGACTAAGAGTTGGAATTTGAAATATGGTGATATTAGAAGGTTTAGTCTAAGCTTTTGATGGAAAATATAATAACTAGTTTCTTAGAATAAAAGTGTTGAAAAATAAGAATTAAGAGGTGTTTGAGGGGATGCAAGGCCAGATTTCGTGGGTTAAAAAAATCTTATATTTCAGGTGTTTTTAGGGCTAAATTAAATTAATATTTCAAAAGAGAAAGTGTAGTTTAGGGTCTTGGGATGTTTTCTATAAAATTTGGTAACCTAGTTCTAAGTATATCTGTTGGTAGAGTTGTTGAATTACAGCTAGGTCATGCATGATTTTTAATGAATCTCAATCAATCCGGGAGACTTCATTCGGGTTGCGGATGGAATTAGTTTAGGACCTCTAAATGAAAGTTTTTCCTAACATTTTGAAAAATTATAATGAAAAGTTTTGTAATTTATTTCCCAAGTATGAAAATTGTATAAGCATCGGAATTACAGGTTGGTAACTAGAAATTTGGGTAGTGTCATGTTTTTGTTCATATGAAGAATTAAATAAGCTGAAGGCTGATTTTAAGAGAATTTTCTAAATAACAAAGGTAGTTAACATTATGAAGATAATGTTTAGACTTGATTTATTAAATTTGGTTAAGTATATAAGTAAAAATAAACATATATCCAAGGGGGTTGTGAAAATGTCCAAAAAAAATAAAATTAAACTTTAAATAATTAATTTTATTAATATACACATCCAAATAATACATATGATACCTATATAGAGAGATATACTTATGTTTATTAATAAATCCAATAAATGGAATTGGATTTCCTTTTTCCTAGACAAACTTATGTTTAATTAATTAAGGTAAGGTCAAAGCTACCAAAATCTCGCGTTTTGCAGAATTTGATGCAATTTCAAAAAATAAACTATATTAATATACAAATCTAAAAATTACAAATGATATACCATTATAAATCTATAAGTGTCTAGTATTTAATAAATTTTACAAGATTGGATTTGGAATTTTTTAGGGAAAGATATGACTATTAGAGTGAACACTAGTTCAAACCCTAAGTTTGGACAGTTTTAACATCTTTAACTTACTAGTGTTTTTCTATCTTTTCTAATAGTTTCGTTCTACCCTATGCATTGTCAAGATATTTAAAATGTCTCTTCATTATCAACTTTACCACATAAGTACAATTTATACTACTTGACATGTAATGGCTTAATAGATAACTTTCATAAAAAAACCTATATAAGTTGATATATGTAAGCTTAGTAATTAAAAGATTATAACAATAACGTTTATGAACTGAGTATTTTTTAGAATTATGAATTTCAGTTCGGACCCCTTCTGTGGGCTTGATAATATACGTGAGCGCAAGAAAAAGTGACGAACAAGATTTGTAAACTGATGAGTGGTTAACTGTTACCTTTTAGGGCTAGATTATTAGGTGTAATTATATGTGTATTTGAATAGATATGATATATGAAAAATAAGCAAGTGCAGTATTTCAGTGATTTATTTGAATTATGTTTGTTTGATATTGGTTGTGGTTGATAAAGGCCAACAAAATGAGATTTTTCAAAGAAATTATTTTTATCTCCTAAATTGAAATTTAGGTGCACCTAGGATATTTTGATTTGAAATTATGAGATATTCTAGTTCAGAGAATTTTTTTTTTTTTTAATTTGAGTGCCCAGCCCTAGTGGGATGGATCATGTACGGAGATTAATCTATTGTGCGGGTGCGTAAATGCCCTATGGGGAGTGATACTGTTGTGCGGGGCTGGGTTACTTATTGACCCTTTGTTTGCTTGTATTTTCTAATTACGTTGCTTAAAATTGTGAACTTTCGATATATGGCTTGATATATATATGTTGTGAAACATGTGAATCGTAGCTTTATAAGACTTACAATTACGTGAGTGTGCTATTAATTTAAGATATGAATACTGTTACTTGAAATTAAATAATGACATATGTGCTTTGAGTGATACTAGTACCCTTTGGGTACGTTTTTCACTCAAGGAGTCTGTAGGACTCACCCCTCTTATGTGAATATTTTTTTTAGTAATAGGACATTAAAGGAAGTTAACCACTAATATAGGATTTGCTGAGGATTTGACGACAAAGTATTATTCGAAATCTCATACTTGAAGTCAATGATGAAAGTTTACAGTCATATTAAAACTGTGGGGTGTCTAATTTTATATGATATAATAGTCTAGTATTTGTCTTGTTTATAATGTGGATGAAGCGGAGCTCCTTGTTGGCTTTGTGTTGTTGTCATGTAAGAACAAGAGTTTATAGGTTTGTATTTTAAGGCATGTTCCATATTGCAGAGAATCTCTGCATAAATTTTCAATAAGTTGTGATTTGTTTTAGTCAACAAACTTTTATCATTAACTTCGGTTTTATCAATTTTTAGTTTTATTTATTGGTCGGTCAAGAGTCATAGTTGTTTCTTTGTTTTGGAGTCAGGGTTACGGAGATTTGGTTACCATTCCTCTAGCCAGTCATGCTTTCGTGAGGGGTGTGATAGAACTTGTGCTATATTTTATATAGTAGGGTATGCCTAATGAAAATGTTTCACATGTCAAAGTAATCAATGTGTTAGTTGCCTTTATAATGTGCAACATGTTATGCAAAGATTGACTGAGATGAATATGGTAATATCACTTAGTTACTTTTATCTCAACCAAATAGTTTCTTTGATTTGATATTGTTAAACAGTTGCACTAACTATATGTTTCTCTTTTCTCTAACTTGAAAAAGGAATGCAAAATGGACCATCAATAATAATCTAACAATATGTTTGGTTAGTTTGGTCTTTTTCAATGGTGGATTGTTAATGTTAACTATGAATTTAAATGATTTGAGCTATTTGCAAACTAAATTTAATTATAGGGCGAATGTGATTAATTTAGTAAAAGGAATATTAGAAATTGAGTGACAGTTTGATAAATAAATAAATATAATAAAAAGTGTATTTGCACCAAATATTTGCAACATCTTTCATATCCTTACACCATTAAAACTTAAATACAAATTACAAATTTGATTTCAACTATTATATTTAGTGGTACACATACAATGAGTTGGGAAAAAATATTTAAAATAATTACTTTGAAAGTATCATTTTTTTTTATCAATTTTATCCAAAAAGTATCATATTTTGTTAAATTCATTATTAATTTAATTTAAAATTTTTTATTATTATTATTGAAGAGAAAAATGAAACAAACTATAAACTAGAAGCAACAATCCTACATTATCATCTTCCAAGATAAGATTAAGTGAGGGAGGAACTTGCAACCACTTGAACTTATTATCAACACCATCTAAGGTTAGGGTTGCCAAGTAGTTAGCCACTCTATTAACTTTCCTATGAATATAAGTTATTGAACTTTCACGTCGAAATTAAGCAAATGCCCAATGTCATAATTAAAGGTTTATGAACATTGAGGTCACAAACTTCCAACTCAACTAGGTTCAAGACAACTTGAGCATCCACCTCCTAGTTTCTAAAATCCTTTTTCCCAAGCAGATAAGAGCCTTAGCCTCAGAGCCCATAACTCAGCTCTCACGAAATAGAACCATCCAATTTCATTTTCAAAACCATATTCCCAACCTCCCTAACTATTCCTAATCACCTCTGCCGCACTTGCTAGTCCTGGGTTTCCTCTCGATGTCCAATCAATGTTGAGCTTAACCTAGTCTATAGGTGGTGCATCCCATTTCACCTAAATATCTGAGACTTGCTTGGTAGGCTTGTGGAACTAAGATGTATCATCAATATACTTTACTTCACACCAAAATTGGAGAATCACCATTTCATGAGAATTGGGCCACTTGAAACCTTCTTGAAAGATGCACATATTCCTCCACTTTCAAAAGAACCAATAGGAAATACAAAACAAAACAAGTCAATCCCTATAACCTTGAATATTATGAACCACCCAGTCCTCAAATGGGGCCGTGAAGAACATAGGGTCATGAATCCCTCTCATCATAGCCCTTCATATGTCTCGAGATCTTGTACAATCCCTTAAAATATGAATAGAGGTTTTAGCATATTGCTTACAGTCCCACCCATGCAAAGAATCAGCATTAATGGAACGAAGTGCACGTACAAAATTTGTAACCAAACCATTGTGCATCATTAGCAACAAAAAGGTTTTAATACATTCTGGACTGTGCCACTTCCAAATCAGCTTCCAAAGGATGGGTTCATCGTTGTCAGTAGCACCTGCTAAGAGTTCACAGGCAAAGCTAACTAAAAAGGCACCATTCGACAAAAGCACCAAATACTACCATATATGTTCAGCAGAAGTGCACGAATACTACCATATATGTTCAACAGAAGCACCGATCTTAGCTTGTTATGGTCCTAGTCTCCACTTGGGGTAGTGAAGTACGCAACTTTAACCCCTAAATCCCGTGCATCAATATCCATTCTGGGCTTAAGACAAAAGTGGGCCCGTATTTGGAACCCATTCATCAACCCAAAAGATTATGGTAAGACCATCTCCTATAATCCACCTTATCCCATAAAAAACATATGGCCAAATTGCACAAAGAGATTTTCAAAGTTGGTTGTCTGTGGCCTTTGAAGATTGAGGTTGCATGATGTTTACATCTTGTAAGTATTTAGCCTTCAATATATGAACCTAGAGGTTATCTTCCTCTGTTAAAAAACCCTAAGCTATTTATATAAGAAAGGTTGAATTCATAAGCTTGATATTCTTCAATCTAAGACCATCATACCTCTTGTTCTGGGTAATGGTATTCCAGTTAACAGTATGAATTTTTCTCTCACCATCCAGTTCACCCCAAAGGAATTTAAGAATCAACTTATCAACTTCATCACAAACTCCCACAGGAATACAAGAAGATTGCATAGAATACAAAGGGATGGTTTAGATAACCGATTGCACAAGAATGATTCTATCTGCCATAAACAAGCATTTAATTTTTCATCCTAAAAGATGACTTTTCACCTTATTTACAAAGTACTTAAAATGCCTTTTGGTCACGTCCCCCCCCCCCCCCCCCCCCACCTAATGGATTAAGGCACACCAAGGTACTTTCCAAGATCATTGGTAGACTTGAATCCTGAAATATGCTCAATTGCTTGCCTTGTACTGCCTTTGACCCATGAAGAGCAAAAGAAACATGTCTTATCCAACCTAACCATTTAACTTGAAGCTTGCCGAAATTCTTGTAAAGTTTCTTTAACCACATCAACAAATTTTATCCAAATTGCGAAGTGTTAGGCTGGGGAAAAGATCATAAACATTTTGAAAGTTATGGAATGAAGTTTAACCATAATATATTTTTGGGACAAAATTGACAAAAAATTGATACTTTAATGATAATAGATGTCGTTTGAGCAACAAAAAATATGAATTGAAGAAAAAAGAGAACAAGAAATAAGAAAGTTAATGGCCTTAATAGAAAATGTTGTAAACAAATTTGTTTCTTTTTTCTACTAGTCATTTTGTTACATAATGTATAGTAGAATAAGTTTTTTACTTTTTATGTTTACTTATTGATGTCAATTGAACTTTGAAGTCCAATGATTATTGATTGGAGTCAATGACATTATAGAGATAGAGAAGAAAAATCAATTGAGCTAAAAAAAATTGTAAAATATATAGTACTAGTCTCATCACACGCGCTTATAAGCACAAAGTTTTTTTGTTGTTTTTGTTGAAATTTTGAGGTAATTAGATATCAGTTGTTTTGTTTAGAAAGTAACTGTTTGAAAGAATTATTACAAATGCATATGAGTTTCCAATTGGTTAATTTTAAAATCTTTTAATTTGTTGTGGTTAGATGTGAGTATTTATTTGATAAGAATTAAAAAGTTCGTGGAAATTTTTTTATTTTTTAAATAAGTTTTCTTTCTCAAATATATTAAATTGACAAAAATACCTGGTAAATCAAAATAGTAAGAAATTATAAATATAGGGTATAATAGGAAAATTTATGATAAAAAAATAGTTAAAACTAGAGAACGCGATAAAGGTGTTATAACATTTAGAATAATAAAAATTAATATAGATAGATAGATATATTTATAAGAATTAAAAAAATAATTATAACTTAATAAATAAAAAGAATTCCATTACGATTAGAATGCATTACTTTTAATAACTTATTGCAATATCATTTCTATTAAAATTTTGAAGAATTATGACAAAAATCATTTAATTGTTAAGTTATCATTAAATAAAAAAAAATCAACAAAAATAATTGATAAAGAAAATCAAAAGTGTGAGGTCCAAGAATGACAAACTAGATAGGGTAAATATTTTGACCGATTAAAAAAATAATATTTTTATGATTTAAAAAATAGTGTGCACAAACAAATAAATAAGAATTCAACAATAATTTAGTAGCAAAAAATAAATAAAGTAATTGAGAGATTGCTTAACAAATTTATAGTTATTCACTAGATATCCTATCTACATCCACTTCTCAAATTTTGTTGAGACTTCAGTGAACTAATTAACAATTGAATTGTAAGGCTCTGAAAAAAACTTTACACCACTGAAGTGCAGAGCTCGATAACATTTACACCAATGAATTGCATAACTTAACAAGAACCTTTTACACAAGCTAAAATTAAGGGGATCAACAAGAATTGTTTGCAGCAAGTTCCTCAAAACTTAACACAAGCAGAATTTTACTAGCCTTAACACTTAATTCTATGTTCTCACTTTCTCTTTCTAATGGGAAAGAAGAAATGAAGTGATTTCAAATAATAACATAAATACAAAGTTGTTTACTTGATTTAATCAAGGATTTGAAAGTTTAAGCTTTAGTTGATTGATTTTCTCAGACCTTGAAAGTTAATAACATGTACATCTCTGTTTCATATATGATCCTTTTCAAATATATAGGGTTTAGCTTTGAAAGTAGTCGTTTCTTCGTAAAAGATGATCGTTGTCAGATAGAATAACAGACATATATGTCCTTTCATATGATATCTCAGTCACTCTCCGTAAGACTAGGAATATAGTGTCCAAGATGGTATATCAGTCTAAGCAAAGTACACCCCATTTCTAGTACCCTACCTGTCTAGTTTTGTCTATTTTTGAGTTTTAGCACTAAAGATATTTTGAACTGACTTAGTAGATGATGAACAATCGATATATCTTCCAAAATGATATTGTATGAATAAGTCAATAAGACTTTAATTAATACAAATGATTTCGGCTGATTGTTTCCAAAAATGAAAAAATGAGTTTTCTGATTTGGCAAAAGATCCATAGTTGATTTTCAGCTGACTTAAGATTAGAAAATTGTGATTTTCATCTTTGTTGGCCTAGATAGACAAACTAGAAGGAGAGTCAATAGTTTATATATTTAAAATAATTTTCTTTAAGAGAGTTTGGCTTAAATATAAAGTTCAACAGAAAGTAATAAGTCAAGTAAAAACAAAGAGACCATAATTTATATAGTGGTTCACCAGATAATGGTGACTAGTCCTCTCCTCAGAATCACACTTAAGAATTCTATTATCCATTGATATTTCTAATTTAAGGAATGAATAACCTTTTGGTTAATTGCTGGAATACCACTTTCCTTAGGCCAGTTACAAGGGGACCACTACTGCCCGATGATCTAACGTACAATTTGAGATATTATGCATACATTATAGTGAATACATAAATAATATGTTTTTATAAAACTAAGCAAAATAGGAGGATTAGTAAATAAAGTTTAAACCACTAGTTTACTATATTATGGTTTTTCTCCTTTCTTCTCTCTTTGTTAACCGACTTAACCCCATCTTCTTCCTTCCATCCATTTAGACCATGCCCTGTTTTTGTTTTTGTGCCTCTCCCCTGTTTCCTCTTTATGACCGTGAGCTTCTCCAAGTTTGTGGGCATCAAACTTTAGTAGTTGGTGAGTTTTTCCTTCCTTTCTCTTTCTTAAGTATAGAAGTTTAGTTTTAGGTATTTTGGAGCTGAAACTGGCTCACTTGGAACTGGTGGGCAGTAATTTGTTACTACTATCCTACCTTCTTTTGCTCTAATTTACTGGTTGAAGAGTTGTCTTGCCATGTGGAGATGTTTTCTTTGTAATGTGGGAGTATGGTTAGGCTAAAAGAAAGGGATAGTAGGTGTGTAGGCTGCCCTGTTTTAGGTTATTAGCTACAAGCTATAAATTCTGTTTTGTGATAGTGTAAAGGGTGGTTTAAGTCAAAGAAAAGAACGTAGGATAGCTAGACTATTCAGACTGGTTGTGACAGTATAGAGATAGCAGCTTTGTATATATAAATCTTTAGGTTTTGGCTTTGGTTGATGAAGCTAATAAGCTTTAATATATATATATATATATATATATATATATATTATTTCTTAGCCTCTTCAAGTGAAAGTGTGCATCATGGATTGTTATAATCGTGGGAGGATCAATCTTGGCAGAGTAACTATTTTAAGTCTTGGCCGTGGAATTTATGGGATTAAGTATAGTTCATATTGAGCGTAATATATATAGTGATTAAGTTAATTTTAAGCTGTGTTATTAGTTTAGTTGGTAAAGGTAAATTAAAGTATGGGTAAGTAATGGGAATTTATTTTAAACTAAACATGATGGTTATGGTGCAATTTAAAGATTTAAAAGATTAGGTTGATTACATTGGAAAATATATGTCTGTGAATTAGGATTAGTCATGTATTCCAAAAATTAATAAAATGTTTAAGATGAATTAATTGCAAGGTAGTAAATGTAATAAATATATGAAGAAATGAGGAAGTCATAAAATTAGTTATACCATGATCATATAAATTGACGTACAAATTTATCTTTTTTAGCTCTACAGCATGTCAAGAATATTTAACACCATCGCAGGCTAGACAGATTGGCGAATCTCATTCTTAAGCCTAGTGAGTGATTACGTACACTTTGGAAAATATACAAGTATTGTTGTTAATTGATATTGTTTGTGATTGATAAGAGCCAAAAAAGTGAAATCTTTCTAAGAAATGATTTTATTTCCGAAAATGAAATCTAGGTGCACCTAGGATATTCTAATTTGAAATTCTGAGATATTCTGATTCTAAAAAATGTTTTTAAAAGTTTGAGTGCTCAGCCTTGGTGGGATGGATTATGTATCGAGATTAATCTATTGTGCGGGTACATAAATGCCCGGTGGAGATGATACTATTATGCGGGGCTGAGTTACTCATTGGCTCTTTATTTGCTTCTATGCTTTGTATGATTTGATAACTATGTTGAAAATTATGAAATATGTGAATTATGATTGTATGATAATGATAAGTACGTACGTGTATAATTAAATTTAGACATGAGATTAATCAATGATATATGTGTTGTGTAATACTAGTACCCTTAGGGTACGTAGTTTACTCACCGAGTCCTTATGATTCACTTTTTCCTCTGTTAACTTTTTTTTTTAGTTTCAGGAAAATTTAGTTCGCCGTGTCAAAATTTGTTACCTGCCAACGCTGTTGTGGCAAAGTATACCTGGAATCGCATGCTTGAAGCTTATAGGGTGACATTTGCAGTCACTTGGAGATTTATGTATTATTGTATATATTAAATCAACTATGATAATTTGGTGTGTTTTTTGGAGCAAAGCTCCACTATATATTGTGATATTGTGGTTAATTATCAATTTGTGACTAAGACTATTTATATGTATTATGTGGTGGAGAAGCTTTGCCGAATTTTTAGTAAATACTATATATTTAATAACTAGTTCATATTTTTATTTTAGTAAAGCTTTCTTAGTCTTAATTGTAATCTGTTAAGAGTTAGTGGTTCATTGTAAAACATTATTTAGGATTTCAAGGATATAGTTATCTATTCCTCCGGCTAATCATACCTTTATTTGAGGTTGTGACAGGGACCACTAACCCTTTTGATCCATTCTAGGAAGACCAAAGCCCTCTAGTCAATTGTTGAAAAACCAATGCCCGCTGTTGTGTTCCAGGGAGAACACTACCCTCTGATCATTTACAAGGAGATCAATGCCCTTACACACAAGTTAAACAACTTGACTTTTCTCTTTAGGGATGCATTTAAGAAGTACATCTTTGTACTCAATCTCAAAATCTTTCTCTACATTGGATGAGTTTACAATTGTGTAAGAATATGAAAGTTTGACTTTTTTGTGAATGATAATAATGAAATGAAGGTTAACTCTTAAAGAGAATCTTTATAATTTTTCAATTTAGATTCCTTTATCTCAAAGTGATTTCTCACTTTTTCACCCATTCATCATTTCAAAAATTCATTAGAGTTCTTCAATTTTAGTGCTTTTCATGAAATTAGTCGTTAATATGAGAACTTGTTTGTTGTTAAATGTAAGGTTTTGAATACCTCTTTTTAGCATAATCCTTGTAGTAGTTTCAGAAAAAAGGTTTTTCTCTTTTGAGTGCAGGCTTGGACTGTTATGCAGTTCTTAGTTCAGTCTTTTATTTGAAATAGACATGATATCAGACTTGATTTTTTCTTGATGTTAGAATTTTGCACAGGGATCAGTTGCACAAGTTGATTTATTTGTATTTAATGGAGCTAGTAGAAGTATTCATTAAGAAGATTTCTAGATCAATCATTTTTATTTTCGAATACTTAAACGGTAAAATTCAAAACTTTGAGTTTTTCATTCATTTTCAGTATATGGTCGTTTAATCCATAATGATGCATTTGATTTCTACTCTTCTAATTTTTAATAAAATGCTTCTGATATATGCCAATAAATATGATGTGTTTTATATATTCTCAATCTTCAAGCTCTTTAGATTCAACAAACTATAAGGGAGCTTTGATTCGATAGTGCATTCATTTTAATTAACGAGTTAGTATTTCAATGATTTCAATAGATAATGAATTAACTCATTTTCATAGTTGTTGACCATACTTCAATAGATATTTGTTTTAGTAGTTTTGATCTTACTTCAGTAGATAACAATTTATCAAAACGGTGTGCTTTATTTCTTCGGTCTTCAGCTACTTCTCAGCATTTAAGCTTTCAATAAATCTTTCACTCAGCTGATATGGTAAACTATTGTGTTTCATTTATGTAAAAAGTCAACAATTCAGTGCTTTAACTTGATTTTGGCATATGGTTCGCACAGATGGTGATTTTCGTTGTTTGAACTCTTGAGATATCTTATTTGATGATGACTTCATAGTGGAAGATGTGTCAGTGATTTGATCAGCACTTACTTCAGCAAATGATCTACATTTTGATGTTGACTTGTGCTTTCTAGTTAAGTGTTGTATTGGACTTATGTATTTAATTTTAGCTCTTGAGTCCCTCTATATTATTCCATTGACTTAGCAATATTTGTACATGCATAATATAAAATTGGCCAAGTTAGGAATCAGTGTTTTGTTCATTTTGTAAAAGCTTTTAATTGACTGGCATACAATTAAACGTTGTCAGATCAACTCTAGTGCAACTTTATTAAAAGATCAGTTTATTCATGCATTAGAAATAAGATAAATCAAATTAGTTTCTGATTGCATTAAATATTAATTATTTGGTTATCATCAAAATCAAACCAATGAGGTTTAACTTAATTTTCTCCATTTTCTCATCTTGCTTGAAACTAGATCTTCTTATAACGAGTTGAAATTTCAATAGATATAATAAGGTTTCAAATTAATTTCCAATTATAATTCTTTCAATTTTTGTTATCGACCAAATTTTTTAATATATTTCAAATAAGAAGGTTTCAGATTGATTTCATTTTTCAGTAATTTTCAAATTTATTCCCCCTCTTTTTGTTATTAACAAAAGGTCTATTTTTTTCTTTGGATTTAAATCAGGGATCCTGCTTCTCTAGAATTCCTAAAATTCTTTCAATTTTAGTCATTCACACTATTTGTTTAAATCTCAACCATCCAAATAATTTAATTTTAAATGAACATAAAGCAAAATGAAGTAATTTCCTTATCATGCTAAAAAGAGTGTTTCTTATTTACCATTTTTGTTTTTGAGATTATACTAATTTATATTTTAAGAGTTAACATTTCTTCTTATTATAAAGCCATTCAAGATTTTTTTATTTATTGGATCTTTAATTAAGACAAAATCCAAAATCATAGGGAATTTTAGAGGATCCAAATTCTACAAAATTAGCTATGATATAATTACAAAGAAAGAAAATTGATAATTTAAAAAAAAGTAAATGTTCAAGTATAAAATTGAAATTGATCAAATGATTTTCACTAATTATAGATCAATAGATATATAAATTTAATTTTCATGTATTAATATTTATTTTTTTGATATATCAGATGGACATGGCAACTAATTATTTTAGATTCTGTCTTAATTTAATGAACTTGTCTTAATTAAAAATTCATTAAAAAAATTAATCTTGAATGACTTTATAATAACAAAATATGAATAATTAAAATATAAATTAGTATAATCTTAAAGAAAAAAAATAGTAAATAAGAAATGCACTTTTTAGCATAGTAAGGCAAGTCTTTTAATTTGTTTTATGTTCATCTAAATTAAATGATTTGAATGATTGAGATTTAAAAAATAGTGTCAATGGCTAAAACTAAAATAATTCTAGGAATTCTACTAATAATGAATTCTAAAAGAGCCGGATTCTTAAAACAGATACAGGAGAGTTATGAATAAAATGACTAAGGCACCGACTAGATCAAGAGTATCAGTAATAAATAATAGATTTAATCTAAACTTTCACAAAACTGATCATTCATCAAAATTTAATCACATAAAAGTATATATGATTGTACTAGGGGGAAGGGAAAAGTCTCAATCAATATATCATCTCTGCCCATTTTTCTTTCAAACAAAAATTGGTTAGTGCTGCTTTACGATTATATTAAGGCAATTTATGTGTGTAAGCAACATCAAAGCTTGATGTCATATCAGGGATTTTGTCTTGCTCTCTCTCCTTTTACAGTAGCCACACTAAGTCTCTTCCTGGAGCACTTCTAGACAAGCCAAAAGACACCTCTTTCACATAGATTGAGAATTTTTTGAATAGAGAAGGAGTGGTTCTCTAGTATTCTTGTATGAGCTTTTTCACGTAGCTCTAACCCTTAGTGGTGATAATTATGTTAGCAATTCCGTTTCCATTTTGTTATACCTCCTCTTGATTAAAAAGAATAAAAGAAGTTTATACATGGAAGTATAAATTTTTCTAGTAATTTGTAGGAGTTCCTCTGCAAAAATTGAATGCTAGTCAATCATCAGTATTTGTTGGGTATGGGCTCTATCAACCATAATACTTTCTTGTATACTAGCATTCTCTGCTCTTAAAAATTGAAGCTCTTTAACAATTTAAGTTATTTGTGAAGAAAAGTTCTCTAGTAGTTTAGACTCAGTTCTGGGTCTCTTAGAAGAGCAAGAATCAGAACCAAATGTTGTGCATTTTTCAAACTAAAAAATATAAGACAAAGATGAATTTTAACTTATGAGAGAAGTTTGTGACTTATGGTTGAAGTCCTTATAAAGAAGTTCTAATTAATGTAGCAGATTCGTACGCACGCTGGAACACAGACGATTAAACTACTCTAAACTTTTGGGAGGATGATATGATATGCATTACATATACGACATATAATTTGAATATAAACAAAAAGTAGTATTTGACAGAAAACAAAGAGTCTTTTTTGCCAAAAACATCACGTAACCATATGTCAATAGATGAGATCAGTAGAGACATGTCAATTAGAATAAGTTTAGTTAATTTTCATTACTTGAACGATTTTAGTCAACTTAAGGACATAGATTTAGGAAATTTTCTATTAATGCACATAAACAAATAATTCACATATAATTTACAAACATATCAATCATAAACAAATTAAACCTTACAAATTGGAGTAAGCATATCAAGTTCTCTTCTAATTTTGTCAAGCTGTTCCTTATTAAAGGGCTTAGTGAATATTTAAGTTGAATTTCTGACTTGACTAAGTTTAAGTTAATATCCCATTTTTGAACATGATCCCTTAAGAAGTGATGTCTTACTTCAATATATTTGGTTCTTGAGTTTTGAATAGGACTTTTTTTTTTATAAGATTGATAGTATGTTGTCATGGAAAATTGGAATATGTTCACATTGTACATTGAAGTCCACAAGCTCTTGTTTCATCCATAATAAATTAGCATAGCAGCTTCCAGTTGCTATATATTCTACTTAAGCTGTGTGTAATGTAATTGAGTGATGCTTCTTGCTTATCCATGATACAAGTGAATGTCCTACGAATTAAACGTTCCACTTGTACTTTTTCTGTCCAGTTTACGTCCCGCAAAGCCAGCATCAGAGGATTCAATTAATCAAAGTTGTCACCTTTTCGATACAATATTCCAAGTGATTAAGTCTTAATTAGATATCTGAAGATTCTCTTCATAACATTGAGATGTGATTCACTGGCACAAGACTAGTATCTTGCACGCATGCACACACTCAACATAATTTGGCCTACTTGTTGTAACATAATAAAAGATCCAATCATTCAACTATATTTCTTCTTATCTAATGGAGTACCAAATTTGTCATTGTTTAATTTGGTTGATGTGCCCATAAGAGTTCCAATTGATTTAGCATTTTTCAATTCCAAATGCTAAATCAAGTCCTTGACAAATTTATATTGATTACTTAACTTAAATTCCAAGAAAGTAATTGTGTTTTCCTATCACACTCATTTCAAACTCACGCTGCATGCACTAATTAGTAAATTCTTGACATTAAGTTTCTTAGTAGAACCAAAAATAATATCATTAACATAGATTTGAGCAAGTAAAATATCATATGAATTATTCTTGATGAACAAAATGGCCTAAACTTTTCCTTTTTGAAAACTATTTTCAAGTAAGAAATTGCCCAATATTTCATACCAAGCTTTAGAAGCTTGCTTTAAATTTCATAAAGTATTTTTGAGTTTGAAAACATGATTAGGTTTATCAAAAGCTTCAAAATCAGGTAGTTATTCAACATAAACTTCTACATTTTAATGTCATTGAATAAAACATCTTTAACATCCATCTGATATAAAGTTAAAATTCTAAAACATGCATATGAAAGCAGTTAAATATTGGCTTCTAGTCTACCAATAGGGGTAATTATTTTTTTTTTTTAATCAAAATAAATATATATTTTTTTGATTGTACCCTTGTGCTACTAACCTTGCATTATTTCTAACCACAACTCCATATTCATCCATTTGTTTTTGTAAACTCATTTTGTTTAGATGATTGGATATTTTTCAGATATAGGAACAGGTCCTCATTCACGGTTTCTTTCAATTAAAATTAGCTTCTCTAGCCTTGCATGAATCCTGATTCATCATCTTCAAAATCTTTGTACTTTTTTAGTTCAATTTAAGATAAGAAGGCTTCAAAAGCACACAAAGTCTGTAGGTTTGGTCTTGTTCTTACTCTTTATGCTAGATCACCAATCACTTGCTCTATGGGATGATTTAAGACATATTTTCATACTCTTGGAAGTCCTTAAGTATTAACTTTGAAATCCATTTCAATTTCAGCCTCTATTTGTCCATTGTGTTGGTTAGCTGATATTTGTATGCTATTTCTTTTGGCTATGTCCTTTTTAAACTATCATTGTTAGCAATCATCACAAAAATAGGGTTATGTTCACTAATTTTTTTTGTTAAACACTCTGTGAGATTTACTAGTCAAAGAATATCTAAGCAAATACATTCCTCAAATTTGAATCAAATTTTTTCAAGATTTTCTTTATTGTTGTTGTGAATAAATCATTTACAACCAAAATGTATAAAAGTACCAAATATTAGGTTTTAAAACCAAGAAATTACCATAACTTTGTTTTCCGCAGAAAATGCAAATGCAGTTACTAGTTACATATGTCTGCATAATTACAAACTCAGATAATTGTTAAAAAATCTACAACCTATACGCTGATACTTTTAAGGCAGACATAGAAACTTATTTATATTGGTGAAATTTTCTATGAATTTTTTGAGTTTTTTTTTTCCCGCGTCTATCATTTACAAACACAAATATTATAAAAATTTGTATCTACATCTACCAATTAATGTACCTGCATTGGTCTTGGTGAATGTAGATACTCGCCCTTATTTAAATCTCAAACAACGACTTCCTTTTTCTTTTTCCTCCTTTTCTTTCCTCCATTGTTGATTGAATTCTCTGAGTTCTATCACCGCTATCTAGGCCAACCGTTGCTACAACCACCGTTTCCAAGTCAGAACCAATTCCTTTAGCTACCATTAGATCCAGCCCTTTCAGCACTTGCCATTTTTGTCGAAGTTAGACCCAACCCCAATAGGTTAATGCTCACACTCCTTGCATTTTTTTTCTTTTGGTTGAGTGTTCGGTTGAGTTTCATTTTGACTCATATTTCTTTTCCTGTGCTTGAATGCTTAAAAGTTGAAGTTGAAGTTGAAGTTTAAGGATTCATCAATTTTCTTTTTCGATTAGATTTATGATTTCTTTCATAATTAAGCACCTAAATCTTCAATTAATGGATTTATAAATGATGGGTCACAACTCATTCTAAAGTTTCTTCTATGTTTAGCAAGCCCTTTCTTATGTGTAGGATAAGGGAAAATGGTTATTTTCTACCTTCCTACAACTCATATGAGATTTTTCTTGAAAAAAGTATTATCAGAACTCTATTAAGAATGTAGCAAGCCGTGTTGACAATTTCATCTCAAAAGTAGTGTGGCAATGAAGTTTCACAAATCATTGCCATTGCCATCTCCTCTATAGTCATGTTCTATTTTTTGTTCAAACACCATTTTGTTATGGTGTTATAGGAGCTGAAAAGTTATGCTCAATCCGATGCAATGTTGCATATCCCTTAGATTTTTCCTTTGTCGTTATCCTCAAAGGTAACAAAGCTATTGTCATGTGCCTTTGGCGAACTGACCTTATTTTTTCTTTCTAGTCAATGCCTTGAACATCAACTTTCTAGCATCCATAAAGATTCATTCATTTTCTTTGCTCTTAAGACATTCTTCAACATCTTTTAGATTAATAGCTTGATCAGCCTAAGGTTCAACTACGATTTCAGTTTTTCCATCAAATATAGAATGGTTTATTCCTTGCAGCAATTCTCATCCAGGCTATTTTCACTGTCACTTCAAATGGCAATCATAGCTCTCTCATTCCTTAGATATAGTTTTTTCTTCTTTAGACTATCATATTTCATGTGTTCAGACTTTCTATACTCAAAGAAGATTAGTGGTTCTTTCTTATCACTTATCTGTTCCTTCTTGATGAAGTTATTCCTAAAAGGTTTTCTGGCTAATTTTTTTTTTTCATATACTTTTTGAAATTCTTGGTGATCAAGGTCAGATCTTCTTCATCAATTTCTGATTCATCTCCAAAATCAGTGGACTTTGTTTGTAAATGATTTGAATACAACTCCTTTGGCCTTTTCACATTTTGCTTCATATATTTTCTCATGCTTTTCTTACATTTTGTGAGTGACCAATTGACACACCTCTCACGGAGGCATGACTGGATGGAGAATTGGATAACCAACCTCCGTAACCTTGATTCTAAAACAAGGTAACAAACATGACCCTTGGCTCGTCCAAAGAATAAAAGTAACTTTTATAAAACAAAAGTTCATTGTAAAATTTTATTCTCTGAAATAATTAACAATTTACTGAAAAAATAAATAAATTTGGCAGAGGTTCCCAACAATATGGAACAAACATAAAATACAAAGACATATGTTCATGATTTCACATAACAATAACACAAAGATAACAAGGAGCTCTGCTCCATCCACATCATAATCAAGACAAATAATTAGACTCTTACATCATACCAAAATTAGACACTTCCCAGTTCTAGTATGATTGCAAACTTTCATCATTAACTACAAGTCTGAGATCCTGAAAATACTTTGCTGCACTCAAGCGGCAAGTCACTAGCTCAGTGACGCCATTTACCGAACTCTTATTACTAAAAAAAAATCCACAAGAGAGGGGTGAGTCTATGGACTTTGTGAGAAGAAAATCGTACCCAAAGGGTACTAGCATCACACAACACAAGTGTATAACATATACAGTAACATCATGTAACAATATTCATATCTTAATTTACATTACACATATACTTTGTAATTGTCATAAATTCATAATTTACATGATACACATGATCAAAAATTAATCAGATCAATAATATCAAGCAAAACAACCAAAGGGCCAACGAGTAACCCAGCCCCACATAACAGTATCACCCATTGCCAGGCATTTACGCCCACAGAACAGATTAATCTCTGTACATGATATCCATCCCACTGGAACTAAGCATTCAATTAAAAAAAAAAAATCTTTATCAGAATCATAATTTCTTGTGATTTTAAATCAGAATATCCTACGTGCACTTATATCTCAGTTCTCGAAATAAAAATTATTTCTTAGAAAAATTTCAATTTGTTGGCCCTTATCAATCAAAGACAATTTCAAACAAGCATGATTCAAATAACTCACTCAAACATTGCACTAGCACATTTATTTAAATACACATACAATTACACATAATAATCTAGCCCCTAAAGGCAACAATTAACCACTCACCGGTTTGCAACTCTTGTTTGTCACTTTGTCTTGGGCTGACTTATGTCATCAGGCCCACACCAGAACTGAAATTCATAATTTCAAATAATACTCAGTTCATAAACGTTATTGTTATAATCTTTTAATTACTAAGCATTTATATACCAACTTATATAAATTTCTTATGAAAGTTATCTATAAAGCCATTACATGTTAAATAATATAAATTGTACCTTATGTGGTAAGGTTATTGAAGAAAAGACATTTTAAATGTCTTGAAAATTGTGTAGGGAGAAAGAAACTATTAGAAAAGTTAGAAACAATACTAGTGAGTTAAATATGTTGAAACTGTCCAAACTTGGGGTTTGGACCAGTGTTCACTTGAACAGTCATATCTTCATCTAAGAAATTCCAAATCCAGTTTCATAAAATTTATTAAATACTAGACACATGTAGGTTTATAATTGTTTATCATTTAAAATTTTTAGATTTTTATATCAATACAGTTTATTATTTGAAGTTGTGTCAAATTCTTCAATTTTGACAACTCTGATATTACCTTAATTAATTGTACATAACTTTCTCTGGGAAAAAGGAAATCCAATTCCGTTTATCAATTTTATTAATAGAAAAGTATATCTATCTTTCTTATTTGGAAAATTTTCCTAAAGTTAGTCTTGAACCCACTCAATTCCTTACATGAACTAAAAACAGGGCATTACGCAAATTCCTAATTATCAATATTAGACTCTAAGGCTTAAAAAAATTTATACTAAGGAATTAAATTATGAAACTTTCCAGTCGAGGTTATCAAGATTTTAGGAACAACTTTTATTTAGAGGTTCTAGGCTAATTCAAATCATAACCTCCTACAAGGTTCTCCGGATTGATTAAAGCTCACTAAAAATCAAGCATAGACCTAGCCTCAGTCCAAAAGCTCTAACTATCAATAAAATTAGAACCATGTCACAAAATTTTGTACGTATCCTCTCAAGACTCTATGCTACATTTTCTCTTTAGAACTTGTAATTTAATTCAGTCCTGATAGCATCCGAAACACAAGATTTCTTTCACCCACGAAATCTGCCCTGTATTCCTTCAAAAACCATTCAATTCTCATTTTCTAACACTTTACCCCACAACTAACATTCTTTTGTTTATACCCAATACTCACTTTCATTAACTCCTTAACCCACAACATTAACCAACTGTTATCTATTCTTGTTTACAAACTTTTATTCAAAGTAACTAGTTATTATATTTTTCATCAAAAGCTTAGACTAAATCTTCTAATGTCACTATGTTTCAACTTAACTTTAAATTAACTAACTATCTAACTTGCATCAAAGCTTGAATTAAATCATTCTAATATCAACCTACCACATCAATTCAACATTTTTAATAACTGCCAACACAATCAACAAAATAACTTGCATATTACTCGTGCTTTGTTTGAATCAATTATACAAAGTTAAGTAAAGACTTAGATTATACCTTTATATTATGATCTTAATTAATTACAAGCATCCTATTTCAAATAATAAGTTACAACTATTGTATATATCCATCGTCTTAAACTTTGGTTTAACATTGACAACTCTCATATGAAAATTTTTAGTAACACCCTAAGCATAAACTTAATTGAAAAGATTTCCTTCTTGCCTATGCATCCAACACTCACGACATGACTGAGTTTATACTTAATTCCTTACCATGCAACCAAACTCCCACAAATTAATCTTATAGCCAACTAAAAGAAAGGAAAAATGATGGATTTGATGCCCCTAAAACAGAGGACAACAATTTAAAACTGAAATTGATATGCTCCACTTACTCAACAGCTAAGCAAAGGTGATTTGAGCTTCCAACGTTACTCCTTTAGCCCAGCTCTCCCACGGCCCTGAAGTTACTTGCTCAGCCAACAACAAGGTGATATGTAGCTGACTAAAGTAGGGCAGTTCTGCCATCAACGCCTATTGTAGTCCTTGTTGCCCAAGGTACAAACAAACCCAATACACATACTCCCACCTTACACCCACCTACTCTTGACTGCATCCTTCACCTGTGGACTGTTTGAAGATGTAGACTAGCTGCTGTCACGAAAACATAGCTAAAACCTTTGCCAACATCTCCATCTCTTGCCCTCCTAACAGCTACTCCAACCAAAAACAACACAAAAAGGTGAAGAAGGGCAAACATAATCTCTAAGCTAAAGTAACTTTCAACTAGGCAAGGATGAAAGGCTGAAATTTTTTGGGTATATCTATGGTAGTGGAGAAGGAATTAGAGGCTTTGAAATCAGCCACACAGAGAAAAGGAAGAGCAAATAGAATAATGGAATAGGCAAAGACGTAAAGACATGGATTTAGTAAAATAATGAATTAATAAAGCACGTGCCATGATTTGTGGCTAAAATCCATCCATGGTTTAAAGTGTATATATATATATGTAATAAATTGTTTTATACCTTTTAATTACACAACTATATTTAATTTTATTTACTAATACCCTTTAAATAAAATACACTCTAAATTCAATTCCACTCATAACATGATAAAAGTATATTTGCTAGCTCATTGCATGTAACTATATGTATATATACTAACGTTCATTCACTTAAACTCTAACTTTGCAAAACTTTTATTTATCTGATTATACAAGTTATGTACAACCTTCCAAAACGTAACTATCGGATTCGGGTTATCACATTATATATCTATATACAAAAAATTACACGAAAAATTCATTAGAAAGACTTACCAACATAATGGATAACGAAATAATAACGTATCGAATTATATCCTGTTCAATTGTATTATTATTTATTTAACTTATTTATGTATTTATTATTTTATAACAAAAATTTACACATTATATCTAAAACTCAACTTTATGATGTCAGGTTATATCAATCTCCTCCTATTAAAAGAAATTCGTCCCAAATTTCAGCAAAAAAGATACAAATAAGTTGTTTACCTAAATCGGATGTAAATATTGTTTCATCGCAACTTTGGTTTCTCATGTGGTTTCTCTTTTCTTGGTTTTCACCAAAGAATTAATCGAAGTTTATGGACTTGTCTATTTATCCTAGCTACTGATTATTTTTTACACGTTAGGTTCTCATTCACTTTTTTTTCAAGAACCTATGGGTTATGGCTCACAACGCTTCCGCTGTGCCACTCTAGCTAATTTAACATCTAAATCCCAATCCATTCTTAGAATCATAACATATCTTTTATTTAAAATTTAGATTGATGAGCTAAATTTGATAATTATATGAGTTAAATAAATAGCTTCTATTTACTTTAAAATTTAAAATTTAAAATTTAAAATTTTGCCAATATCTACTAATTTCTTAACTTTCTTATTTTCTCTAAAGAATTTATAAATATATTTTCTAAGTACATAAAAATTCAAGTATGTTAACAAAATGTATAAAAACTACTGCATTCCCTCTCCTTCTAAACATAATATGAATATTGAATGCATGTTTTAAAAAACTAGTTGATTAAAAGACTTAAAAAACTAGTTTAAGGGAATTGAGAGGTGGAATTCTCAGGGACTTATCTTATATATATATATATTGGAGTCCGACCTTCATATCCAAGTTATTAATTTTCTTTGTTACTTTTTAGAAGTCGTTTACATGATATTGATATACGTGACATATAATTTTTCATGATACAAAACTTTTGGTTTAACTAATTGATATAAATATTTTAATTATGATTTCGTAGTGCCAGAATATGCAGAGTCAAGCATATCTAAAAGCACCAGAGGACATTCTTTTACTATTACTATTACCAGTATTTGATACTAGGTTGTTCACAATTCTACTATACACTTCCTATTCTTTACAGGTTGGTTAATTAATAGCATGTGTTTAATTTACGATATATTTGAAAGCCTTCGCCTAACAAATACTTTACAGAAAATTGGCAAGAAATTTTCATTTAGCGCTGATTGTTTTGATCCTTTGAAAAGGCCCCACAGGTCATAAATAGAATTTATCCAAGTTTATACGATGATTGATCGTTCATGAACTAATGGTACCTACCATTTCTCTTTGAGTTAATATTAACTCGCAGTTCATTAAACTATATACTCCATCCAAATTATAAAATTACGACACAATCAAACCCAAACAAATAAAATGTTGAATAGAATTGTCCCAATCTCTACTACTATTTCATTTTCCACTTATTTCTTTTGTTTTATTCAGAAAATATTATTTCATAATTATCTATGGCTGTTTACCGCAATGTGGAGAAAAGTGAAATAAATAGTCGATACTACTAGAAAGATTCTTCTTTAATTAATGAGTATTATAACTAAAATTATTATTATAATTGGTTTAATTGATACTTTCTTTTATGGTTCATCTTCTAGATTAAGTTTATCTTTGCAATAGTCGGACAATCTAAGTTTTTAAATAAAAACACAAGAACTCAACGAAATATTCTCTATTCTAATAGGAAGTTCTACAAATCTTGAACTTAACTTTTCATTTCAAATCAAAACACACCTAACTAAGTCCAATAAATTTCTAATTTCCAACATATTTTATCATAATTTCCCACTTGAAATATTTGGCACAATCTATGAAAGTTGTTTAAATCTATAAAGGCTATAGAAACGTTGTAAGTTCAAAAGAAATGACTCAGAATTCATTATACTTTCATCGAGTATGGAAAATAATTCTCGGAACATTATTTTTCTTGATTCGGAATTGGTGATATTCGGTACATAGATTGATTTTTGGAAAATTATATTATAGAAATCATTAATATTAAGGTGGATAACTTATTTTTCACTATCACCTTATTTAAATACCAATTATCATTACATAGTCAGAACTCTGACAACACAACTAGATCATCTCAAGGAAACATGTTAGAACCAATAAGCTCCTTGTCCAACCAATCTTACATTTGTAATTTTTTTTTTTTTTTGCTTCCAAAAAGAAGGCGTTTAATGAAAGCTTCATTAAATTCAGACCAACAAGTGGATTTGATTTAACTTGCCACTATACTACACCTTATACTACTCATACGTCATGTTATATGATTAATAGTTAACTAACTTTTCTGTCCGCACAAGATCACATCCTAACACCACACACAACTGATCTAATTTTGTTAAGAACGTATACTGATTTTAAATAAAGTCTATACTTGAAAATCTAAATAGTTGCATTTACTAAAACCATATCGTAATAATTATCAAAGTGTCTTACCAATCAGTTTAATAATGTGTGCATATAAATTGTGAGTAAGGGTTATTACACACATAGAATTAAGGTGATTTAGATTTTGTTCTTTTAACCAATAAGGATATTGATTCTAGAATTCAATATTCAATATTAGGATTAGTTTGCAAACTTAACATTGAGAAGGAAACTTTTCATATTTCTTAAGAAAAAGTTCGGGAGGAAATTGATGGACTGCACATGTTTTACTATCCATTTCACGGAAAAATAAATATATTCGAAATAAGTTTCTTTAATAATTCATCTAGTCTACATAAAGTAGATCTTTTATTTCCTTTGCTTCTTATTGTTCTTATCTCAATCATAAGTATAATAGTTTTACAGAAAACTATCTATTTAGTTAAATCAAACTAAAGAGTTTACCTCTTATGGAGGTTATTTTTGCTAAATTTAAAATTTCAATTAAATTACTTATGGTTCTTTATGACTTAGTTTCTCGTCAAAGACGTCTAAAATCTGATTCATTACTGAATGAAGCTAATGTTCTATTACTTCACATAACTCACATTACGACCACTCATAACACGGACACTACTTGTTATAATGTCCACACCACTACAAACCAATTCAAGGCATGTCTCATTGCATAAGGCCAAGGATGGTATGTTAAAAAATCACAACTTGAAGTTTCAGGATGAATTAAAATGCATCACAAAGTCCACATACACCCCCGAATAATGTACGTAAACAAAGCAACACGTTGCACATTTGCAGTCACACACCTTTAAACCTAAGCTCTGATACCAACTTGTCATATCCCTCATGGAAGCATGACTGACTAGAGGATTGGATAACCAACCTCTGTAACCCTGATTCTAGAACAAGGTAATAAACATGACTCTCGGCCCATCCAAAGAATAAAAATAAATTTTATAAAACAAAGTATATTGTAAAATTTTATTCTCTAAAATAGTTAACAATTTACTGCAAAAAAATAAAATTTGACAGAGGTTCTCAACAATATGGAACATGCCTCAAATACAAACACATATGTTCATGATTTCACACAACAATAACACAAAGACAACAAGGAGTTTCGCTCCATCCACATCATAATCAAGACAAATAACTAGACTCTTACATCATACCAAAATTAGACACTTCCCAATTCTAGTGTGATTGCAAACTTTTATCATTGACTACAAGTCTGAGATCCTGGAAATACTTTGCTGCACTCAAGTGGCAAGTCACTAGCTCGATGACTCCATATATCGAACTCTTATTATTAAAAAAAAAATCCACAAGAAAGGGGTGAGTCCTATAGACTCTGTGAGAGGAAAATCGTACTCAAATGGTACTAGCATCACACAATACAAGTGTATAACATATATAGTAACATCATGTAACAATATTCATATCTTAATTCACATTACACATATATTTTGTAATTGTCATAAATTCACAATTTACATGATACATAGGATCACAAATTAATCAGAGCAATAATGTCAAACAAAGCAACCAAAAGGCCAACGAGTAACCCAGCCCTGCACAACAGTATCACCCCCTGCCGGGCATTTACGCACCTGTACAATATATTAATCTCCGTACATAATCCATCCCACTGGGGCTGGGCATTCAATTAAAAGAAAATATTTATTAGAATCATAATTTCTTGTGATTTTAAATCAGAATATCGTAGGTACACCTGGATCTCAAATCCCGAAATAAAAATTATTTCTCAGAAAAATTTCAATTTGTTGGCCCTTATCAACCACAGATAATTTCAAACAAGAATGATTCAAATAACTCACTCAAATATTGCACTAGCATATTTATTTAAATATGCATACAATTACACATAATAATCTAGCCCCCAAAGGCAATAATTAACCACTCACCAATTTACAACTCTTGTTCGTCACTTTGTCTTGCTCTCAGTTATGTCATTAGGCCCACAAAAGGGTTTAGAACTAAAATTCATAATTTCAAATAATACTTAGTTCATAAACGTTATCGTTATAATATTTTCATTACTAAGCTTATATATACCAACTTATATAGATCTCTTCTGAAAGTTATCTATTAAGTCATTACATGTCAAGTAATATGAATTATATTTTACGTGGTAAGGTTGTTAATGAAGAGACATTTTAGATGTCTTAACAATGCGTAGGGTCGAAAGAAACTATTAGAAAAGTTAGAAAAAACACTAGTGAGTTAAATATGTTGAAACTGTCCTCTAGGAAATTCCAACTCTAGTTTCATAAAATTTATTAAATACTAGACACATGTAGTTTTATTATTGTATATCATTTGAAATTTTTGGATTTGTATATCAATACAGTTTATTTTTTGAAGTTGCAAATTCTGCAAAATGCAGGATTTTGGCAGATTTAACGTTGTCTTAGTTAATTGAACATAACTTTCTCTAGGAAAAAGGAAATTCAATTCCGTTTGTCAATTTTTTTAATAGACAAGTATGTCTATCTTTATTATTTAGAAAATTTTCCTAAAACTAGTCTTGAACCCACTCAATCCTTTACATGAACCAAAAATAGGGCACCACACAAATTCTTAATTGTCAATATTAGACTCTAAGGCTTAAAAAAAATACATACTAAGGAATTAAATTACGAAACTTTCTAGTATAGTTTATCAAGATATTAGGAACAAATTTTATTGAGAGGTTCTAGGCTAATTGAAATCACAACCTCCTATAAGGTTCTCCGGATTGATTGAAGCTCACTAAAAATCAGGTATAGACCTAGCCTCAGTCAAAAAGCTCTAACTATCAATATACTTAGAACAACCAGGTTACAAAATTTTGTAAGTATTCTCTCAAGACTCTAAGCTATATTTTTTCTTTAGAACTCGTAATTTAATTCAGCCCCGATAGCATCCGAAACACAAGATTTCTTTCACCCATGAAATCTGCCCTGTATCCCTTCAAAAACCATTCAATTCTCATTTTCTAACTCTTTACCCCACAACTAGCATTCTTTTGTTTATACCCAATACTCACTTTCATTAAGTCCTTAACCTACAACATTAACCAACTATTTTCTACTCTTGTTTATGAACTTCTATTCAAAGTAACTAGTTATTATATTTTTTATCAAAAGCTTAGACTAAATCTTCTAATGTCACTATGTTTCAACTTAACTTTAAATTAACTAACTATCTAACTTGCATCAAAGCTTGAATTAAATCATTCTAATATCAACCTACCACATTAATTCAAAATTTTTAATAACCGCCAACACAATCAACAAGATACCAATAACTTGTATATTACTTATGCTTAATTTGAAGTCAATTATACAAAGTTAAGTAAAGATTTAGATTATAACTTTCCATTATGATCTTAATTAATTACAAGCCTCATATTTCCAATAATTAGTTACAGCTATTGTATATATCCATCGTCTTAAACCTTGGTTTAACATTAATAACTCTCATACGAAAATTTTTAATAACACCCTAAGCATAAACTTAATTGAAAAGATTTCCATCTTGCATATTCATCCAACACTCACGAAATGGAGGAGTTTTATACATAATCCCCTACCATGCAACCAAACTCTAATAAATTAATCCTTAAAGCCAACTAAAAGAAAGGAAAACATGATGGAATTGTTGCCCTAAAACAGAGGACAACAATTTAAAACTAAAATTGATATGCTCCACTTACTCAACGGCTAAGCAAAGGTGATTTGAGCTTCTAGTGTTACTCCTTTAGCCTAGCTCTCCCACGGCCCTAAAGTTAGTTGCTCAGCCAGTAACAAGGTGATATGCAGCTGACTGAAACAGGGTAGTTCTGCCATCAACGCATGTTGTAGTCCTTGCTGCCCAAGGTAGAAACAAACCTAATACACATACTCCCACCTTACACCCACCTACTCTTGACTACATCCTTCGCCTGTGGACTGTTTCAAGATGTGGACCAACTGCTCCCATGAAAATAAAGCTAAAACCCTTGCCAACATCTCCATCTCTTGCCTTCCTAACAGCTACTCCAACCAAAAAACAACACAAAAAGGTGAAGAAGGGCAAACAGAATCTCCAAGCTAAAGTAACTTTCGGCTAGGCAAGGATGAAACGCTGAAATTTTTTGGGTATATCTATGGTAGTAGAGAAGGAATTGGAGGCTTTGAAATCAACCACACAGAGAAAAGGAAGAGTAAATAGAATAATGGAATAGGCAAAGACGTAAAGACATGGACTTAGTGAAATAATGAATTAATAAAGCACATGACATGATTTGGGGCTAAAATCTATCCATGGTTAAAAGTATATATATATATATAATAAATTATTTTATACCTTTTTATTACACAACTAATTTTAATTTTATTTATTAATACCCTTCAAATAAAATACACTCTAAATTCAATTCCACTCATAACATGATAAAAATATATTTGCTAGCTCATTGCATGTAATTATATGTATACACACTAACGTTCATTCACTTAAACTCTAACTTTGCAAAACTTTTATTTATCTGATTATACAGGTTATGTACAACCTTCCAAAACATAACTACCGGATTCGGATTATCACAATATATATCTATATACAAAAAATTACACGAAAAATTCGTTAGAAAGATTTACCAACATATTGGGTAACGAAATAATAACGTATTGAATTTATATCTTGTTCAATTGTATTATTATTTATTTAACTTATTATGTATTTATTATTTTATAACAAAAATTTACACATTATATCTAAAACTCAACTTTACGATGTTGGGTTATATCACCAATGGTCCAAACATCTAATTAAAGGTAAGAATTATAATATTCTTTGCTTCTTCTATAGTTGTCTTCTTGACTTTCTATCTTTTATGTACATAGTCTAAGATATTAACTATTATACTTTTATTGGAATATGTTTTCCTGAAACTCTTTAATCCATTTATAATGTTGGTAAACTCATAAAAATTTTGAAATTGATTCACCAGTATTCATTCTAAATTATTCATAGTCATGTACAACCATATTTACTTTTGATTTCTTGGCATGATAGGTGACATGAACACATTAAGTTTATGTCATAGTTCATATGTAGTGTCACAACTAGAGCACCTATTGAATTCTACAGTAAAAAGCAAGTTCACAACCTTTATATCAAGTTTTACATTTTCCTTATCAACATTGGCCCATGCACTTATTTTTTTAAGCACATATTTTTCATTTCCAATTTCTGTAGGTAAATAACCATCATTAGTAATCACATCCCAAATGTCAAAATTAATGACTTGAATAAAAGATACTTAAATGAATTTTCCAATACTTAAACTTTTGACCATCAAACAAAGATGGTATCTGACCCTTACTAATTAAGATTCTCAGATTTGCCATTTAAAGAAATTCATAGTGTTTTGTTAAAATAGGTTTGAAAAATAGTGTTGTGACCTATTTTAATACAAATTTTTTGTCCAAGAATGGAAAAGAAAAGGGAATGAATAGTTTGGCTATCAAAAACACATTTTTTTATATTTTTTTTAAAAAAACAAAGCAAACAAATAGATAAACAATCAACAATAACTCATAACTGGAAAATAAATAGAGTAAGATTAAAAGGACTTCTTAGTAGATTTATAGTGTTTCGCTAGATCTTCTACCAACGTCCACTCCTTAAGCTTCTTTGAAGAGTTCAACTAACTAACAACTGAATTACAAGGCTAAGGAAAAACCTTTACATCACTAAATTGCAAGGCTTAGCAATCTTTACACCACTGAATTGTAGGGCTCAGTAAACTGTATACCAGCTAAAATTATGGGATCAATAAAAATCTTACACCAGCTGAAATTATGTGCATTAATAAAAATCTCTTACAACAAATTCCTCAGAACACAACATAAGCAGAAATTTTTACCAAACTTAACACTAAGCTTTGGGTTCTCACTTGATCTTTCTTAATAGAAGAAATGAAGTGATTTCAAAAAATCACACAAATATAAGGCATTTTACTTTATTTAATTAAGGATTTGAAATTTAAGCTTTAGTAGACTAATTTTGTCAATGCTTGAAAGTATTGAAGTCTCTATTTCCTATATGCTCATTTACAAATATATATAAGTTTTAGCTTGAAAATAGTTGTTTCTCAGTAAAAGATGATCGTTGTTAGAACGAACAATGACCAGATATATCCTTTCGTCTGTTATCTGAGTCAATCTTTATAAAATTAGAAATGTAGTATCCAATCAATCAATGACTGGTTGTAATGACAGTTTATTATGTATTTTAAAGTATGTAATAATATTAATTAGGTGTTCTTTGATATTGTGTTTAAATGAGATTTAGAATAGCCTTGTTTAAATTCTCTATAATAATTACTGTGTATGCATAATTATGATGTTAAACATAATTGTGAGATATGACATATATAAAGTATTATTCTAAAAGTATTCCTAGTCAATAAATTATCAAAAAATAGGGATATTGATGATTCTTCGAAAATAACATATATTGTGTCATTCTTTTATAAAGAGAGTAGTGATCTTATAACTACAAGTATGACGACGTTGAGACAAATATATAGGTGCTTGTTAGTTAAACAAGTACACTAAATTAACCCAATATGAGAAACCATTTGGATTCTTTACTCACGTGTCAATGGAAGTTTTCAAAGTGATGGTGGTGTAAGTGACCCTTTGACTTAAGATTATCTTATTTTTGATATGTAAATCTACATGTTTTGATGTCATTCCCCTTGTCCTGTAACAAAGATATAAACCATATGAAGGTATATGAATGATAAACAAAGAATTCATCATCTCTTGTAAAGAGGACAAATATCTCATGTGATAAGTTTTTGAATTAGACTTATTTCATGTCCTTTTTAAAAATAATTATATTAGTTATGTTCTTGAGTTTTACTTTATTATTGCTTAATTTTAGTTTAATTCTTAGTTTAGTTCGTATCGTGTTAGGAAGTTAAATCCTAGTTGATTTTGGTTAGGATTTAGGTTTGTCACAAGAGTTCCAAACATTATTATCGTAATTTGTGTGTTTTGAAGATTTAATGAATAAATAAGACTTATTTGAAGTCGAATTGGAAGAAAAATTAGGTTTCTATGCGTTGGGCATCATAGCTAAAGATAACAGGTGCCATTGTTTCATAAAGTTCAATGATAGCTGCCAAAGTCACGGTGTTAGAGCTAGAGCAGAATGACGTCATGATGCTAGAAAAGCATGGCCGCAGAGCTGACCAAATTTCTTACTTTGAATTGAACTCAAATTGAGGGTTTTAAAGCTTATAAAAGATGGAATATCTTGGAGATTCAGGAAAAATAAGTTTACAAAGAAATTCTAGAAATTTAGAAGATATCAAGAATGTAAGGAAGCAAGAGGATCAAGATTAATTTTCACTGCATTTAGAAATAGTAAACTATGCTAAATTGATGATATTAAGAGTGCAACGAAGCAAAAGGATCAAGATTCAAGCAAATTGATGACTGGCACTCTTATAATTTTCTATTCTTATACTCCTTCTTTACTTCTCTTATAATTGCTTGATGCTTTCTAATCACTTTACAAAATAGAGTTATTTCATTGCATTTAGAAGCAGTAAACTATGCTAAATTCTTAAGTTTAGGGATAGAATTTAATTAGAATTGTTGTTTTTAAGTTAAGTTTAGTTTGTTTAGGATTTTATTATTTAAGTGTGTTTGATTTAAATAATGAGTAGCTTTTTTTATGTTTTAGTTATTTACTTTTTAACACTTGTTTGAAGTAGTGTCTTAATTAAATTAGAAGATGATAAACCTAAAGACAATGCCATGACAATCAACACTTAGGCCCCTCGGCGCTAAACACTTGGGTGCCTCGATGCTGAACACTTGGGCACCTTAGTGTTGAAGGTACTGAATATTATTAATTTACCCGAGAACAAGGCATTGTGGCGGTATAAAGCTAGCTCAGTAGTGGTAAAAGCCTAGTAATTTAGACATGAAAACATAGAGGATATCGCTACTACAGTAGATAAGCTAGAGTCGCGACATTAGAAATTAGAGAATTCATGTACCAAGTTAGGGAAGACAAAGCTGCAGTGCTAGGAAATGGAATCCGTAGTACCATAAAGACATCACGTGTTCGTTGGCAAACAGAGAGCTTAGCGTCGTAGCTTTGAGTAATGTGGTTTCACGGCATCCTCCTAATAAAATTCAAATCCTTGTTGGTTTTATACTTGGAGAGAAAAGACTTTAAAAATAGGTGAATGCTTAAGTTTAGAGAACACATCAGAGTAAGCAAGATTGGAGATACTAAGGAGTGCTTAAAGACTTGAAGCCGTGACAACTTCTCGTTTTCTTTTCTATTCTTCTTATTTTCTGATTTTATTTTGCTTTTATTTTCTTTACCTAGTATAAAGGGGTTCCTTTTCTAAGGCTCATATGTAGCCTATATGTTTCTTACTTTTAATTAATTCATGTATCAATTTACAAATTATATATGTTCATCGTGATCTTAATGATTGTAGTTGATTAATCACCAGTTATATTCATTAAGAATCCTTAATTAACTTGAAAAAGTGAATTTAGGGTTAGCATTAGATGAATTAGCATATGACTGAATTCTTCTACTCGATTAATTGGATTTGCTTAGGAGATATGAATAAACTTTTTCACTATATACAACCAATTTAGAGTTGGAACTTAATGATATTGTCTTAATCTAATTCACATAGGAATATAGTGAATTAATTAAGGGATATATTATTGGAAGACATTGGGAGATGTTTGTAATTAGTTAACAACTCTAGGCTAGTAATTTGAACTATTGCATGATTCAGGGAAAAGTAAGGAAAATATAAGTGAAGTGTTGAGAGATATTGTAAACCTAGGTTTAGGTTAATTAAGTTTATTATTTGTTAGTTAAAACCATTGATTGCAAACACTAATTCGACTGTTTAAATAAGATTAGGTTGCAACAATTTTTGTATTTAACATTTGTGTAGTAGTAATTCTTAGTAGGAACGATATCCTATTTATCATAATATTACTTGAGAATGACACTTGCGCTTGCATTGTAAAATCCATAATAAGTTTTTGACATTGTTACTGAGGAACTATTTCTACTTTTAATGTTAATATTAATACTAAGTATTTTTAGTCTTAATTCAAACTTTACTTTCTTTATTTTCAGTTAATTTTGGGCATTGCATGCAAAAATCTTGACACTTGGAACTCGTACCTTTTGATCCTGAGATCGAAAGAACTTTTAGAAGACTTCGAAAAGCCCCCAAAGCAATGGCCTAGCAAGACCAAGAACCAAAGTCCTTGTGGGACTATGTTGTCTCTCTGGTGCAAGGTCCGCACTTAAGCATACAACGACCGACACAACTTTAAAATTAAGCCCGGCACCATTAAAATCAACAATCTACTCAGTTTGGTGGCCTACCAAACGATAATCCAAATGCCCATCTTATGATTTTCTTGTAGCTGTGTGACACATTTAAATCAATGATGTTTTTGACGATACCATTTGCTTAAGGCTTTTTCCTTTCTTACTTCGAAACAAGGCAAAAAGCTAGTTATACTCACTGCCGCCTAACTCCATTACAACATGGACAGATTTGGCTCAAAAATTCTTGGTGAAATTCTTTCCACCTGCTAAGATAGCCAAGTTACCGAATGAGATCACATCATTCATGCAACTCGATCAAGAGTCTCTCTATGAAACTTAGGAGAGGTACTAAGATTTACTGTGAAAATGCCCTCACCATGACATTCCAAAGTGGCTGCAAGTCCAAGCATTTTACATTAGTTTGGTAAACCAAACAAGAACAACCATTGATGCAACAGCTGGTGGTGCCTTAATAGGAAAATTTATCGATTAGGCATATGATCTATTGGAAGAGATGGCCGCAAACAACTACCAATTGCCTTCTAAGAGATTGGAAACCCGAAGAGTAGCTGGTGTACATGAGCTAGACATCATTAATGCCTTAACGGCACAAGTGGTAGACTTATCAAAAAAATTGATCATCTTGGGGTTCAACCAGTTAAAAGGTTGATCATGGCCTAGGATGTTGGTATTAGTCTCCAAGATTCAATCAATGGTTGGTTGTAATAAAACTTTATTTGTATTTAATGCATACAATAATATTAAATATGCATTCTTTATTATATTGTTTAGATGCGATTTAGTACAATGATATATAAAGTCCCTAGAATGAATACTGTGTATGCATAATTATGATATTGATCATAATTATGAGATTTGGACATACATAAAGTATTATTCTAAAAGTATTCATAGTCAATGAATCATCAAGAATAGAGATATTGATGATTTTTTGAGACTAGCATATGTTATATCATTATCATATATAGAGAGTAGTGATCTCATAAATTATACGCATGGAGATGCTGAGATAAACATATAGGTGAATTAACGCAACACAAAAAACCATTTTAGAGTCTTTACTCATGTGTCAATGAAAGTTCTCAAAGTGTTGTTGGTATTATCAATCCTTTGAATTTAGATCATCTTATGACCTTACATGTGAATCTATATGTTTTGATGTCATTCCACTTATCTGTAACAAGGATGATCCATGGGTGATTGTTGAATCTGTTGTGAAGCATATGAAGGTAGTTGAATGATGGACAAAGAATTCATCATCCTTAGTAAAGAAGACGAATATCTCATGGCCTCTTAGACAAGCATGCTTTGTTTCAGAAATCTTGGTAAAGTAAAAGAGAATAAGAAAAATGTTTTCTTAAATCTCTTTAAGGAACAAACCGTAGACTTGGTGTCAAGTACTAATGGATTTAGACAAAATTAAGGTGGACACTAGAATTCATGCTCTATGTCTAACTCAGGATATGTATGATGAAAGGATTGAATTACATGGTAACCAAGCAATGAAAAGTTTGTTGATCTTAACGTTGCTTTTACTTAGGTAGCCATGATACATTTCTAGATGTCAATCATGATCTATAAATGTCTGTTGGTTAAAGAAAACAAAGGTTGAATAAAAGAGTTCTAATTTAATCATACTTCTTAGGAAGTATCCAGTTACATTTATTACCAACATATGATAGAACTTAATGGGTTACACACTTTAATTGACTTAGGTTAAGAACCTACAAGGATTAATGGATACTTGGAATTAATAGTTAAGTTCTAGGTAACAAGTGTAAAAAGGTAATTTGATACATATATGTGGCAAGACAAGTTTTCTTGAAGTCAAGTAAAGGATCTAGTAAGAATCCTAATTAGATTTGGGCTACTAGGTGTCTAAAGGCCCATTAGCAATCCTAATATGATTATGGATTATTAAAGTAGTTTTGGGACTTGGGTTTTGGGCTTTAGGCTTAATTGGAATCCAATACATTAGATCCAAATTTACAACTTTAGCCACCACTTATATAAGAAAAGCTAGGGAGGATTTTTGGCCATAGCAATTTGGCCATAGCAATTTGGCCATAGAATAGATTCTAAAGCAAGAAAGAGTTCCTGTCCGTTTGTCCTCCATATCGAGTACCTAACTTAAAGAAAAGGATTTTTTGTTTCAAGATAATCCTTTTCTATTGAAGATTCGACCGAGTGGAAGCTAGCACGTATCATAAGGGTGGAATCAATTTCCTTCAACAGATTGAAAAGGTAAACTTTTTTTTAGAGTTTTAAGTCGGGTCAATTGTGTGAACTATTTCATTAGAGGCTATACACATGAGTAGCTACTAATCATTGATTGGATTTTGTATGTTTAATTAAGAGTATCGTCTCGAGATGAACTCCAAGTATCTATGCTAAACAATCAAACTAGTTACATCGAGAAAGTTTCAAGATGATAATATCACTCATTAGCTTTCGTTATATAATTAATTAATTCGCCTATGCTTGTGGTTTAGGAAATTTTAATATTTCACTGCATGTGCGTAGGATGCATGACACCTATTTTCCAACAATTAGCACTGCATGTATTAATGGATATTTTAAACTAAAAATATAGAATAAGATGTTATGTCATTACTAGTCCACTTGTTAAAATAAGTTATATGCGCTAATAGCTAAATATTATCTTCTTCTTTTTTTATATAAATAAATTAGGATGAAGAGATTTGAATCTTGGACATCTCAAATGAAATAATAACTCAATTACCACTTAGACAACTTAAATATTGGAACCAATTAGATGTCTAACTCGAGCCTATATGATATAACCGATCAATTGAAATATTCTTTTCTTTTTATATTTTTTTTTGAAATTCAAAAATGGAAATTATAAGACAAGAGTAAGGTAATAAGATAACAATAATAAAAAAGAATAGTAAGAATATTTAGCTATTTAAGTAACTAACAATTTATATTTTTACACATAATATTTTTATTGAAAAGTTCAAATGCACTATAAATGAAAAGAAAAATTACAAACTATTTAAAATAAAAACAAGAGACTAATACAATTTTTGCAAGCTAATTTGTTTTTAAATAATTAAATATTGCCTAAAGATATTTAAATATATTTCATAATCTACTAAATAGAATTAGGGTTTTTGAAATTCATAACATGTAGGAAATCAAAATGTAATATTGAATTTTTGTGGAGAAAAGCCATTTTGATTTTTCAGTCACCATTGATGAAAGAAATCAAAACCTTTCAAATTCAAAATCTTATATAACATAATAAAAAAATTAAATAATTTTATTGTATGTGGAATGATTTTCTTTAATATATTAAACTACTAACAAGTAGTTACTTTTAATGGATAAAATTGAATTAAGAAAAAAGAAAAAAGCAAAAGTGAAAAATTAGCTAGTAATAAAGAAACGACAAAAAAAAAAAAATTAAATAAATAAATAAACTTATTTACAAATTAAAAAAAAAAAAAAAACAATCATTTTCTATAACACACAAATATAATGATATAAAAAGAGAGTGAGATAAATACAAGGTGATAGTAAGTTTAAATCGAGTGTATAATTTGGTTGGAAACATGACTCAAGAGGAGATGACAAGGATTGTGTTTTGTGAAAATTTATTGCCACACTTCTTTTAGATTGGAGCTATCAACCCTACTTGGTACATTCTCAACAGAGCTCTGGTAATACCTTTGCTAGGAAAAAACCCATATGCGATGTGGATAGGTAGAAAATCTAACATTTTTTACTTTCATGCATATAACTAATTTTTATTCATAACAACAATAAAGATAAACATGAAAATTTTGGTGCAAAATCTGATGAAAGTATCTCTATTGGATATCTTTTGAATAGCAATTCTTACGAAATGTTTAACCAAAAAAAAAAAAAAAACACTAGTTATTGAAGAATCTATTCATGCTGCTTTTGATGAGCATAACCTTATTTTTGTGAGGTATGCTCATGATGACAACTTAGAAATACTTGTCAAAGCTAATCAAATTTCAATTGAAAATAATTCAAGTTGAAAGGAAAAAAACAAGATACAAACATCAATTGAAAAACACAATGGACAAACAGAAGTTGAACATAATAGTATATCACCTGCAGTTGTAGCTGAAATGGATGTAAAAGCTGACACTAATAGTCTTTCATGAGCATAGAAATATGTCAGAAATCATCCAATAGAGCAAGTAATTAGTGATCCAACACAAGGAGTGAGAACAAGATCAAAGTTACAAACTTTGTGTGCTTTCAAAGCCTTATTGTCTTAAATTGAACTGAAGAACTTCAAAAATGATGAAGATGATGAATCATGGATTCATTCGATGCAAGAACAGCTGGTTCAGTTTGAAAAAAACTAAGTGTGGGAACTTATCCCCAGATATGACAATTATCTAAGCATCGGAACCAAATAGGTTTATAGAAACAAAATGGATGAATCTAAAGTTATGGGTAGAAACGAGGCAAGGTTAGTAGCACAAGGGTTCAATCAAGAAGAATGTATTGATTTTGATGAAACTTTTGCGCCTATTACTAGAATAGAAACCATTAGATTATTGCTTACATATGCATGTTTTCAAATTTCACTTTATATCAAATAGATGTTAAAAGTGCTTTTTAAAATGGTTTATCAATGAAGAAGTTTATTTTGAGAAACCACCTAGTTTTGAAGCTTTTAATAAACTTAATCATGTTTTCAGACTTAAAAAGATTTTTTATGGTCTAAAGCAAGCTTTTAGAGGTTGGTATGAAAGATTGAGTAAATTCTTACTTGAAAATGATTTTCAAAGGGGAAAGGTAGATAATACTTTATTCATTAAGCATAATTCATATGATACTTTACTTGCTAAGAACTCTGTAAAATAGAGACATATAGTAATTTCACTACACTTTTTATTTCAATCATGAGTAGTTTTATTTAAGTTTAGTTATTTACTTTCTTTTGAATTTGTTGAGTAGTGTTCTAGTCTAAATCAAAAAGATGAATTTGAAGAAAGCACTGCGATGCTAGACACTTGGGCGCTGAAGGAGCTAAAAAGAATGAATTCCACCCAAGAGAATGGCGTCACGATGGTACAAAGCCTAAGCTGTAGTGGTGAAAGCCTTGTAATTCATTCCTGAAGACATAGAGAAGAGCGCCATAACAGTAGATAAACTAGAGTCATGATGGTATAAATGAGAGAAATTAAGCACCAAGTCAGTGAAGACAGTGCCACAATGCTATGAAGAGGAAGCCACGGCAACATACATCAGGAGTTTGTTGGCAAACAGAAAGCTCAGCATCGCACCACTGAGGGATATGGCATTGCGGCACTCGTGCATGATAGATTAAAATCCTAGTTGGTTTTAAACTAGGAGAAAAATACCTATAAAAGAGGTGAAGGCTAGGATTTAGAAAGACATTACAGCAAGTGATATTGGAGATTCTAAGGAGTTCGTGAAGACTTGAAGCCATCATCTTCTCTTTTTCTTTTTTCCTTCTGCGCTTCTTATTTTCTCATTTACTTGTATTGACAATTATGCTTTTGTTTTCTTTAACTAGTATAGAGTAGTTCCTTTTTTAAGATTACAATTGAACTTACATGTAACCTATATGATTCTTGCTTTTAATTAATATTATGCATTAGTTTACAATTATTTAAGTTCATCTTGATCTAAATGTTTCTAGTTGATTGATCACCAATTAAACTGATTAGGAATCCTTAATTAACTTAGAAAAGTGAATTTAGGGTTAGCCTTAGATGAACTAGCATATGTTTGAATTATTCATCTATTTGAGTAATTTGATTTGCTTAAGAGATATGAATATACTCTTTAGCCATATGTAACCAAATTAGAGTTGGCACTAATGAATTTGTCTTAGTTTAATTCACATAAAAATATAGTGAATTAATTAAGGTAGATATCATTATAAGATATTGGAATATGGTTAGAATTGGTTAAGAACTCTAGGTTAATATTTTGAATTATAACATGAATTAGGAAAAAGTGAGGAAAATATAGGTGAAGTCTTGAGGGATTGTAAACATACATTTAGATTAAATAAATTTATAATTTGTTAGTTAAAACCATTGATTACAAACTTGATTTTGATTGTTTGAATAAGACTAGGTTGTTATAATTTTAGCATTTAGCATTATTGTAGTATAATTCCTTGTGGGAGCAATATCTTATTCATCACTATATTAATTGAAGAAGATAAATGCGCTTGCGTTGTAAAATTTGGAACACTTGCTCAAATCTATGTTGATGATATTATTTTTTTATTCTACTAATGAAACATTATGCTCAAAAATTGTGTAATGTGTGTAGAGTGAATTTGGAATAAGTATGGTGGAAAACTCAATTACTTCCTTAGACTTCAAGCTAAGCAATCAAAGGAAGGCATCTTCATTAATCAATCTAAATATGTCAAGGACTTGATCAAGCGATTCAGATTGAAAAATGCTAAATCGTTTAGAACTCATATGATCATATCAATCAAATTAAACAAAGAAGTACTCGAGTAGATGGGAAGAAATATCACATAATGTTTGGATCTCTTCTTTTCTTACTTCTAGTAAGTCAAACATTATGTTCAGTGTGTGCATGTGTGAAAGATATCAGTCATGTCCCAAGGTAACAACTTTGATGGGAATCTTCATATATCTAATTGGGATTCAATCACTTGGAATATAAGGTTATAACTTTGAAATAATTAGATACCATGTTGTTGACTTTACGAGATGCAAACTAGATTGAAAGAGTACAAGTGAAACATGTCAATTCTTAAGGTATCTTCTTGAGTTTTACTTTGATTTTGCTTAGTTTTTAGTTTAATTCCTAGTTGAGTCCTTATTGTATTAAGATGTTGAATCGTATTTGATTTTGGCTAGTATTTAGGTTTTTTATAAGAGTTCTAATTAATATTAACATAGTTTTGTAATAGTTTAATGCATAATGAAGTCCCATTGGAAGTCAAATCGTAGGAAAATTGGTCAAAATGTGTAAAACACAATAAGGCAACAAGCCTTGCACCAGGGGCAGTAAGGCTGGTGCCTAGGCATCACAGATATAATGCCTCTGACTTGTCCTCATTTCGTCAATTTTCAAGCCGCCTTCAGTGCCAGGAAAGTTTGCGTCGCAACGCTGGCCCAATATATAGTTTGATTGAACTCAAATTAAGGGTTTCAGAGCCTATTTAAGAGGAAATAGCTTGGGGATTCAAAACACACAAGTTTACTAAGAAATTTTGGATATTAGAAGCTACCAAGAGTGAAAGGAAGCAAGAGAAGCAAGGATAATTGAATCATGAAGACTAACGACCTCTATAGCTTTTCTCTTATTTTACCCATTCTTTATTTTTCTCGTATTGCTTGATGTTTTCCTTCATTGAGTCCATGTTTACACTAAGTAGGAGTAGTTTACTTTCTAGGATTGCAAATAGAACTTAACAATTATATTTTATTTTGCTAGAATTCAACATGTAGCTTGGACATATATTATTTATTGATTACTTAGGGTTTGGTATATGAGTTATTTATTTTATTTTTTGCTTAATGCTTCTAATTTCTTGATCATCAATTAGATTGAATTGGTAAACTAAAGGAAGCTTGATGAAGGAAATTTTGTTTAGCCTTGATTGAAATAGTACTTATTTGAATTCATACACCTAGATTGGATGAGTTTGATTCATATGTAGGATAGAAATATACCTACATACCTTGTGTAGCCCAAGTAGGTCTAATTTTAATGAATCTAGCTTAACTCAATTCTCGTAGAAATATAGCGAGTTGGTTAAGTGATATATTATTATAAGTAACTTGAAATATACTTATCCTAAGTTAATAATTTGATACCATAACTAAGCAAGATAAGATAAGAATGATTAAAGTGAAGTGTTGAGGGAAGTTGTGATTCTAGGTTTTCTCCATTATATTCTTAAGTTTAATTTAGTAATCAACTCAATTGCATTCGTTTGGATAAAATTAGAATTGTTAATTTTAGTAATTAGCATTTATTCAATACTAATTGCTTGTGGGATCGACACTCTACTCTATCAGTATATTACTTGTTACAATATATGCATTTGCATGATTAATATCGACAACATCATTTCCACTATCCATATTTGAAGCATAATGACTGGAGCTATTATGCTTAAATACTGTGGATGAAACAACAACTTATGGATTTTAATGTGTAATGTGATCATGATCATATTCCACCACAATTTAGGTTACCAAAATGGTTCCCAACCATCTGTACATATAGTCCATGTAAATTTTAGTTATTCTACTGGCTTTCAGCATTCGTTATGTCCATGCCTATCTAGTTTTTTGCCGAATTTGTTTCCTAAAATAGGTGTTGTTTGGCTGTTTTTAGGTAAGTGAAATTAGGTTTGGTTCATGAGCCCTTATTGGTGTTTTATTAAGGAGATTAACTTAAGGCAAATATGTCGTGGTATTAACTGTAGTGGTATTCGGTAGTGAATAGTCAACAATATTAGAGTGTGTCCTCGTGTTGCTAACAGGATATCCAGGTGGTGGACATGTCATAGTGTTGTTTGTCAAGATGTCGCTATTCGGCCTAGCAGGTACATTATATATGCCTTGTGGTAAACAAGCAGATCAGGTAATTGTACTAGCTATAGCTAGATTTTGATTAATCATGGCAATAAATCATAATAAAACTATTATAAGCATTATTTCAATTTAAATACTGACATACCTCTTGATGAAACTAATCTTGGCTCTTTCCAGATTCTTCTCGATTGATAACTCCATCCGTCGGGGCAATGCGTTAAAGTTGTGCTTTATTTGTCCATAGAAGTTAGAGGTGTTCCCGCCTTATCCTGGAAGGAAATTATCATCCTTACTATGTACTAACAAGAATGTGCCTTCTGTGTATGCGTTACCCTTCCTTTTGTCAGGTGATTTTGACATCTAATGTGATAAGATGTTTATCTGTCTTTCAACTGTGAAGACAGGAAAGCCTTTTAGCAGTAACCTCGACAAAAGTAACTGTAACGACACTAGGGTTACAAATTCCACCTTGATTCTCCACTATTGGAGCAATTTTCATAGAAAATGTTAACCAACCCTTATGTTAACTTCTTTGTCTGCCTTGGTACAGGACTATTTAGTACATCCCCATCGTCTGTTTCTTGCATTCTCAAAATTAGGATCCTCAGCATCTATACTATTTGGGGTTGTTGCGGTTTGGTTTTGTGATCATTGTGACATTGTCAACCTAGAAGTCCACCTGACATGCCAATTTGTTTATGGCAACTTGAATTTTTACAACAGTGTACCAGGAAACTATTACAATATAAAGAATCAAACGATTATGAATAGTTCAGTATGACCACCAATTCAAGCCCTAGTGCACAGTACTAGCAGGTAGGTGTCTTATGTGTAAATTATGCCTATGAAATGCAATAAATCTAGAGTAGAAAAGATAAATTTACCTACTAAAATGAGAAAACATGAAAGCATATAAAGAAAAAATAAATGACAACAAAACATAAAGGAATTAAAGGTGATTTGATTTTCCATTTGGCTTTTAAAAAACTTTCTAACTTAGGGAGTTAATCCTTTGGGAACTGCAGTCCAATCCCAATATAACTTTGGTAATTGTCCACTAAGTTGAACATGTAACATTCAGTTTAAGCACCCCTAATCCCTAACTTCCCATAACATATCAATCATGCCCCACCTATATGACTATGATCCTTCAATGGGTTTTAGCCGAATCAATTTGGATCTTTAGCTGAATTTTGTTGACGTATCACCTCTATATGTCCTTGTTTTATTCCACGACCTTGGTTAACATACTTGGTCAAAACACCAGACTGCCATTTACTCATGCAGGTTATTTTAGAATGTCAACACAAGCAAGTGAAGCTAATAAGTCCTTGATGGGCTAGACATCCATGGAGTTAGACAAGTGTAGGAAAGAATGATTAAACCCTCGTTTAAATTTGCTTTGTTATTCTTTTTTTTTCTTTGGTGCATTTTGTTGTCGGGCCTGACCTATTTTCCTTTTAACATTTATTTATTTAGCTTAAATCTTGACCGCTTATCTATACTATATATAAAAGTAGCTTAATGGCAAAATCTTTCGATTTCCTTAAATACTCTTATGAGTTTTTATTATTACATAGTTATCTTTTTTGTTTCCCAAGAGTATTCTCACACCATGTAGGTGTAAGGATAATCTCATTCAGGGTTCATGGTTGCCCTTCCCTACAAGTGCCAAATGTGCCTTATCACTTGAATTATGTCTTGTGGGTTACATAGTTATCTTAATTGTTATTTTACTACAAATAAACTATTTTTTTTTTCTAATTTTTCTCCACATTAATATTAGTAGGATTGTAATTCTTTTACAACAATTGATTTCTTTTTATTAATTCTTTTCAACTTAATAAATTATATATATTTTTTCATTAATTATACATAAATAGAAATTAAGATCGAATTTCTCAATTTTTTGTTTAATAAGTTCCTAATAATCATCATTTTTTTAATTCTTCTCAAATTTAATAATTAAAATATTAAAAAATTACTGTGAATTTAGAAGTATATCAAGAGTATAGTTTTAATGATTGTAATATTGTTGTTTTAACTTTTAATTCATAATTTTCTTTTAAAATATATTTTTTAATAATTATATGTCAATAGTAGTTAAGATTAAATTTATCAATTTTTGTTTAATAAATTCCTAATAAGTAAAATAAATTTTAGTTTTTCTCAAATTTATGAGTTACTTTTTTTTATAAAAAAAAATACTATGAATTAAAATAAAATATTAAGAGCTTAATTTCCATGTTTATAATATTTTTGTTTTAATTTTAATTCTTTTTCCATCTTAAGAATTAAAAAAATATAAATAAATTTATGAATTTAATTTTTTTTATTAAATTTATCACTTTGTTTATAAATTTAAAAGTGATTTAATAAAATAAATTTTATTTTCTTAAATATCTTATGAGTTTTTACTATTACAAAAATAATTTTTAATTATTATTTTACTTCAATTAGACTATTTATTTTTTCAATTCTTTCTTAATTCTTTTCTATTTTGATATTAATAGAGTTGTAAATGTTTTATGACAATTGACATTTTTTGTCTTAATTCTTTGCAATGTTAATTAATTTATAATTTTTCAATATGTCAATAATAATTAAAATTGTATTTCTCAATTTCTTTATTTAATACATTACAAATAATTATAATATTTATAAACTAATATGGAATATTAATTTTTATTAACTAAAATTTCTTGATATGTATATTTTTTGTTGAAGAAAATATATGTATATACTATAAAGACGATTTATGTATAACGATTGTACAATAAAAGCTAGAAGTAATATATGTATTCTTAATTACTTGGGAATATTGGGGGAAATGTACAATGGAAATGGAAAGGAACTGGGTCATGTTGTTAACAATGGGCCAGTCCTCGATTGACGTTTCACGGCCTAGATCCTCTTGGTGACCCCCTTTTACATGGTCCATCCTAGCTGGGTTCAAGACAAAGGAGTTGTGAAAAGTTAAACTATTTCCATTTTTGTTGGATTGGATTTCCTTCTCCTAATTAATGTCTTTTTATTGATTATTTTCCATATAAAATTGATACATTTTCTATCTCATTAACTGAAAAATCTCTAAAATTAGAAACATATACAAAATAATGTGGACAACTATTTACATACGTTTGTCCTAAAAGCATCACAATGGAAATAATTTGAACAATCCATATTTTTGTTTTGGTTTATATTAAACTGTTAAAATAGATAAAGTCTATTTGGTAACATTGTAATCCCATACCTCATGTAACTTTTGGCACATTAGTACCTTAAATTTCATTGATACGAACCATATTATTTTACTATATCTAAATGATAATTAACACCATATCTCTTTTTTTTTTTTTTTTTCTTATCGAAACGGTAAATGTATTTATGAAATTAATATGTGAATTCCTTATTTGTTCATCACATATTAAAAGCCAGTGCCAACTGTGAAAGAGATATATGTGGTTCATCTTCTTTCTTCTTATAATATAAATACATCTTTAGCACCCTACACAAACTAGAACAAGGACTGAAGTATTAGCAATAGAATCTCATCTTTACAATGGGGAAAGTATGCAACTTATCATTTAGACTTTTTCTATTTAAATTTATAGTTGATGAAATATTCTCTTAACAGATTAAAAGTTCTTCCTTGTTTTCAATCATGCAAATGGCAGGGGCAAAACAAGCAAAATGCATGGCAGAATCAACATAGTGAAGAGAAGAAGCAGGATCAAGAGAATGTGAAGACTAAAAATGAAGAAAACAAAGATGAGAAAAACTCAAATAAATCGGTCGGCGGTGCCGGTAAAGATATCGTGTTGAAAGTATACATGCATTGTGAAGGATGTTCTAGCAAGGTTTCCAAATGCTTGAGAGGTTTTGATGGTAATTCATTCTTCATTAAATTAATTAATTAAGATCTTGAATTTGTTTTAATTGCATAAATTTATCTAATTCCTATTTAATATTTTTTGTTTCTCTAAAACTATTCATGGTTAGGCGTGGAAGATGTGGTGGTTGATAGAGAAAATCACAGGGTCACTGCAAAAGGGAAAACGACTGATCCATTGAAGGTTTGGAAAAGACTTCAAAAGAATTATAGCAGAAATGTTGAGTTGATTTCACCTAAACCAAAAACTGACAACAAAGACAAAAAACAAACAGAGAAGAAGCAAGAGGTCTAAAATTTTGTTCTTAAATTTTTGACCCAATTTTGACAAAAATTGCAGTGAATTTCCTCTTTTAATTAATTCTCAATTATTGTCTTCAATTATATATGCAGCCACCTGTGAAGATTGTAGTTCTCAAAATGTATATACATTGTGAAGGGTGTGCAACTGACATCAAGAAAAACATTGAGAAAATGGAAGGTAATAAACACAAACAAATACATGTTAAATAACTTAATTTTGGATTAATTAATTAATTATATATGGTTTTAATAATTAATTGAATAGGTGTACTCTCTGTGGAAGTAAATAAGGAGAACTCACGAGTGACAGTAAGGGGAGTGGTGGATCCACCCAAGCTTGTACAATTCGTTAAGAAACGAATGGGGAAGCATGCAGAAATCATAAAGCAAGCTGAACAAGGAGACAAAGGACAGACTGATAATAAGAAAGGCTCTGAAAATCTCATTTTGTTTAGTTATCCTCCTCAGTACTCTACACAATATATTTATCCCAGCCAGACATTTAGTGATGAAAATGCTTTTTCATGCTCAATAATGTAAGCAAGGCAGTGAAAACCTCATTCTGTTTAATTAATTTTGGATGATAATTTGATTCGCTGGGCAAATATTTGATCTAATTGGATTGGATTTTTTTGCCTAAACAACCAAAAAATCATATCAAATTTGGATAATTATGACCTGTTAGATTCAAATCTATTCACGAATAAACACAAATTACATAGAATGTTAAGAATTATATATATATATATATATATATATATAATTAAAATAAAAAAAGCTTAAATTTAGACCAGATTAGATTTTATCTATATCAAATTAAATTTTTGAGTCAATTGTACTTTATCCATGAACTATTACCTATTTTGCAATAGCCCTCTTGAACTATTGAATTAAGTATAACGCCCTTGTTGAGTCATATTTATCAAATAACTCCCAATCAATCAAATTATCTACTAAATCTAACTAATTAACTTGAAAAAAACTAAACTATTTGTTATAAGGTTTTTATTAATGTATTTCCCAATTCTATCTCTTTTTCTTTTCTTTTTCCTAGCATTTGAGCTATATATATTGATCTAATTTAGCATATAAGTATTTAAATATTATCAATATATGTAATATATTAGTCTAAAATAGAATTAACATACCACCGCAGTTGGTACCTATCTCCCCACCCCTTAGTGCCAAGTTTGAGCATTCCTAATGTACCAAAAAAAAAATATATATAATTAACATAAAATTTTCAATTACATAGAAAAAGAAAAAAATGTAGAAAGAGAAAAGTTATTATAAAAAATCTATAACAAGGGTAGTGTTGCCTATTTTGAATTAATTTGTTAAATTTAATAGATAAATTTGGTAATTTGAAATTATATGGTAAAAATAACTTAAATACGGAGTTTATGTGCCTAATTCAATAGTTCTTGCAAAACATATTTAGATTTTATCAATTTTGTATATTGATGCTTTCTTTAACGCCCCATAATTGATAAGTAATTTGATACTTGAAGTGTAAGAAGGATTTATCCTTGCAGTTGGTTTTCATTGGCCCAAAAATATCACTAAAAAAAAAAAAATTCGTATAATTTTTATCCACCATTGATTCTTTCTTTCCTCACTTTTGAAAAGTGTGTTTATATACTTTCCATCTTTTATTTTTGATGGCATCAAATATTTCTGTTTACACCAAACTATTATAATCACTCGAATCACACTTTTTGAGAGTATAAATATATATATATATATTGAAATGAGAGATAGTCAACTCAATTTTCAAATTTTATATTTCAAGAAATTTAAAGAAGTTAAAATTTTAACTTAATTCCTTTAATTTATTTTTATTTTTATGATCATTATTGTTTTTAGTTTTTTTTTTTCAATTATTTGTAATTAATTTTTATTAGTAGAACACGTCCAATAATTAAATAGAAACGACACTCTTATTATATTTAGTACCTATGCTTCTGAATTTAAAAAGTACTTTACATTTTTCAAATCAAATAATTAAATAAAATAATACACAATAACCAAAAACTCTGCATTTATATTTTATAATTACATTTAATTCATTAAATATAGTAAATATCCCTAACTTTAAATCTGTTTATGCTTATTAGTATCTATATTTATGAATTTAAAAATTTACCTTTTTTTTTCTGATAAAAGAAATGATAATACATGTAAAAAAAAACATAATACTACAAAATAATCATTATTGACATGCAAATCATATCAAATAGTTAAAACAATAATAATATTATGCCCAAAGAGGCAAACTAGAAGGGTGAATAGTTTGATCGATTAAAAAGTTAAGCTTTTTTTATTTTAAATCAAACACTGCTGACAATTGAAAGTTAAAAGATTGTTATAGAGATTGAGCAATGATTTATAGGGGTTTACTAGTTCCTCTGGATACATCCACTCTTCAAGCTTCACTGGAAAGTTCATTCAAGTAACATCTGAATTCACAGGGCTTTTTCAAAAAGTATTAGACAAGCTGAATTATAGGGCTTAGCAATCATTAAATGTTCCGTAGAACTACCTCGAGTAGAAGTTTACCAAACTTAATCCTAAACTCTAATTTCTCACAACAAAGAAAAATGGTGATTTCACATATTTACTTAGGCACTCAAGATACGAAGCTTACACACAACAAAGAAAAATGGTGATTTCACATAATTACTTAAGCACTCAAGATACAAAGCTTACACATAAGGAATAAAAGTTAAGAGCTTTGTTTTATTGCTGACAAAGAAGAGAATATGTGAAAGTTCATGTCTTTCTTTGTTTTAAATGGATTTGAAGCTTGGCAATTTGAATGAGCAGATGAGTGTGTAGAATTCTTGAAAAATTGATACTTGATTAGCTGTTGGTCTTGAGCTCACTCTGCCAGTATATAGCCTGAGCTAGAATACTAGCCGTTCTCATAGAATGATTAGACCCTGGCTTGGAGAATCAATTGTAGATTTTCACATAATTTCCTTTCTTTGAAACCTTGATTGGGGTCCAAATTTTTTGGCTTAGCCAGCATTATATGTTTTGAGCAGTGGCAGTGACACTGATCTTATCCAATGAGTTTTCCTTGTTTATTAGTTTCTGAAATTTTGTGCGAAGGACAATTTGAAGTTTATTTGAGGAAGCTGGCACTTGGGTTCTAGATTAGTATGAAGAAGTGTGTTTAAAGGATGGGGCAGGGATTGGGTAATAGTGAGGGTAATTAGGATGCAGGCAAAGCATGGTATGGTTTTGTGTGTATTTGTGTTCTCCTATTCAAAGCAGTAAAAGTATTTTCATGAGATTTAGCAAGATTCATAACTTTAGTTAGAGTGTGTGGTTCAAAACACTTATAGCACTCTCAATCTCCTCATGGAGACCACTTAAGAATAAACTAACAGCTTGAACTTCTGGAAGGTTTAACTGATTCAGTAGGTTTTAAAATTGTTCTTGATACTCCTTCACTCCTCCAGTTTGCATGAGTTTGGCCAGTTTAGCCAACGGGTCACCATCCTAAGCTATTCTATACCTCAAGTTTAAATCATCCATGTAATGTCTCCACATAATTCTTCCTTTTAGTATTACAGCCATATAGGCTTTGGGCCATTGTAAAGCTCTCCCCTCTATTTTTATAGAAGCTAGCCTCACCTTAACATGTTCAGGTGTTCTATCCACCTCAAAAAATTGTTTTATCTTATAGGCCCAATCTTGGAACTTCTCTCCATCAAATTTAGGTAAAACGACTCTAGGTAGTCTGGAAAACAGGCTGTATCCATCGTCCATGGAGAGCATTTCGGTGTTTACTCTCTCTTGTTGATGAATTGGGTTTCAATTTAGGACATATTAAGCGTACAGTGGATCCAATCTAGTAGCTATAACTAGGGGTTTAATGGGAGGTTCCACTTAAGCATTTGGGTTGTTTTGTGGGTTTCGTGGTTGATTCAATGGTGGGTTTGGTGGCAAATAGTGGGTTTTGTTAAGAATCTAGGTGAAGACCTGGTCAGCGATTGATCAATTCATTGAAATGATGATTTAAATTGAGAAATTCTTGGTTGTAACTTGTTATTTTGCACGTTCAATTGGTTCATCTGGGTTTCCATGTTCCCTAATCAATCGTCGACTCTAACAATTCTACCATCCAATTTCTGGGTCTCTTCCAGCTATTGTTGAATTGCTGAATTGCTCGTGTTTACCATAATTGCTAGGAACAAGCTCTAATACTATAATGATAGAGACTTTGGATCAAATGTGAATTTGAAGTTATGATAAAGATTAGATATCAGAAAGAAGAAGAATCGGAGAAGGAAAGAGAGAAACTTTAGTCAATATATTCGATAGAAAATAAAATATGACCGTTGCAGGCTTAATAGCTCCACCTACAGGAACCACGCTGAAAGCTGAGTTGGCCTAAACTCTGCAATACCATACCAGATTACTAGGTGGCAATTCTCAACAGCTAACCTTATTAGAAAAATCAAACTGAAATGACTAAATTATCCCCAACTTAAAAAGAAAATGGTAAACACCTGGGTTTTTGAAAACCTCATACTTAATTTGTAACACCTCAAGTTTTAACTGGCTCAAGTACTACATGGGTTAAATTACTAGCTAGAAGGTACTTAATAGCTAATTCTTATGTGTTACATACATTTCAGTCTCCTCTTCCCCAACCAATGTAGGACTTTGGGTTATTACAATCTCCTCCACTTTGAATCTTTGACGTTCATGTCAAGCCTTAATATCAAGATCTTCCCTTAGTGGTGTGGCCCTGGCCTACATACCACGAAAGGTAAATGCTCTGATACTATCTGTAACACCTCAAGTTTTAACTAGCCCAAATACCTTTGAAAAGTCAACAACTCACACCGCATAGGTTAAAATGCTAGCTAGAGATATAGGGCAAAAAAAAAAAGGGAAGTCCCCTTTTTACCAACCAATATGAGACTTTGGGGTATTACATAATTTATATAAAATTTTCAAAAAATCAATTCAAGAAAAGGGGTATTGGAGATAAGTGGATTTTTAGCTTCTACTAGAAGGAGCACTAAGCTTCCAAGAGTCAAAAGAGCTTAGTTTGATTTGGCTGTGAGGTTGTTGTGGTGATGGGTGGACTGTGGAGGTCACTGCTATAGTGGTTATGATATCATCTTTTATTTTAACTTTTTAATATTTTCTTTGTAAGTTTTATATAATCTAAGCAAGACAAGTGAAGATATTATATTGGTTGATTATATCACATGATTTGCTCACACCGTAAAATATTAGTTATGTGTGTATTCATTAAATTAATTTGAAACTTAATTGACATAATTCTAAAATTATAGAGATTCAATTATAATATTTTATAATTAAAGGGTTCAGTTGTAATAAATTAGAAAGTATAGACGAAAGAAAATTATATATATATATTGTTGATTACGATAAAAATCATTTATAATTAAATTATTATCTAGTTATTATAAGATAGTGACAAAATCATGAAAGAAATTTTGAGCAACATTGAGATTAGGAATTATCATGTAAACAATTCTCTTGTCGAGATAGTTGTTTCTGGAATAATTAATTGAGTATCTATAAAAGTAATTGGAGCATGTACAAGAGGGAGATTGGTCTCTAGAAACTTATTGCAATGAGGGTAAGGCTTGGTTTGGTAAAGCTGTTGTGATTTTCATGCTGTGAAAAAGCAGTTATCAAAAAGTCACAATAACCCTATTTGATAATTTTTTTTATAAAAGTTGTTGTGGGTAGTAAAAGCAATGATCAAGGTGTTTGATAAAGCAAATCATAAGTTGTTGTTAATATATAAAATGATAAAAATATACATCATTAATTAAAAATATATTTAGGAAGAGTAATTTAATGGTTTATAAATTAATTGATGATATATTTGGTATTGTACAATTAATAAGGAGATTTTTGTACTTTTAATTTTGAAAAGTCATAACTAGCTTTTAAAAGCATCACTTGGAATGTTTCTGAAAACACCTATGACTTTTTAAAATAAATAAAAGAAGCACCCCTAAAAAAATTAACCAAATAATATTTAGGTGCTGTAACTTTTTAAAAGCCAAGCACCCTTTTGAAAAACATTACCAAACTCAGCCTAAGATCCAAGATACTAATGATGTCTTCGCAAAGTGTGAGCTTTCTACCTCTTCTGGTTTGCATGATCTCCTATCTCTCTCTCTCATGCCCTGTATATGTCCTCTATCCTTTTATCTCCAATAGGGGCAAACCCAAGATTTTTCATTATCCTGGGCCGAGCTCATAGTAATATTTTAATTAATTTTTTTAAAATATCTAACTTTCAAAAAATAATAATTAAATCTCAATCATAAGAAAATTATATATATATATATATATATAACAACTAAATCCATCAATTTTTTTTCTTTTTGATAGTACTCAGTCATAACTACAATTTTCAAGCTTTTAAATCTAAACTCTAAATCATTTTAGAGTTTAGCATTATATGTGCTTGAATTTTAGCCCAATACTTTCATCCAGAATTGAAATCGTTTTAGTATTTCATTAACATAAAAGTGGGGATCCAAATGATGGTATAAAAACCAAAAAATTATGATTTTCATCATTAAAATTATGAAATTCATAAATAAATAGAAAAGAAAAGAATTTATCCTTCTAATTTTAGTGGTGGAGGTCAAAATAAAAAAATAAAGAAAAACAATTGTGACGAAATATGGATCAAAATATAAAAAGAAATATAAACATTTCTTAAGCATTAATTAAGGTGTAAATAGGATAACATGTAAATAACCATAAATAATTTTGGTATATATATATCTTTGACATAGATAGCATTTACAATGATAAATTATATTGTAGTGGGGACCATGATCATTTTGATATATTCTTTTACATAAAGCAAATAAAAGAATTGTCAAATTTAATTAGGTCATATAATTGTATATATTATATTTATGAAAATTAATAACATTATTTCTAATAGTTAACTTTGCATTGATTTTTAAATATCTCATTAAAATTACAACATTCTTTTATAAAATAGGAAATTTCTTTATAATTTTGTTATCAAATTTACTATTAAATCCAAGAAGGCGCGGTTCAAGTTGTATGGCTTGTTTGAGCTCAGCAGTTAAAGAGCCTCAGTAATGTTAGGAGTTTGAGCTCACGAGAAATACTTATGGGAAAACTCGTGGGAAGCCAAAAAAAATTTACTATTAAATTTTTTCATCATAATCTTTTAATATGATTTTTTGAAATAAACTAAATTAGGAAATAATATGGGGCTTGAGGGAGTCAAACCTTGACTCTCTAAGGTAAGATAATTGGATTCAACCTTTAGGCCATGTAAGTGACTTACATTAATGTATATTGCTCCCAAATATAAATATATAATATGAGTAATAGTAGTCAAAAAAACATTTAAGTATAATTTTGCCCGGGCTCGGTCTGGCCCTGGTGGGTTCGCCCTTGATCTCTAAGACTAATTAGTATGTCTATAATAATAGTTTCTTGAGCTATCAAGCCATAATTTAAAATGAGGTTTGAAAAATCAAGAATTATGCTAAGTAAATAAATAAATTTAAACTAATACTAAGCCAAATATTGGACTTAAAAAATGACTATTGTATATAACCAAAAAAAAATGACGGGTTAGGAAGCTGCCTTCAGTCCAAGTATAAGAAGCTTAATATTCAATCTATCTCCGGCATCATTTGTTGATTTACTGGATAGTTTCAATGATTTTCACACAATAATTAGATATTATGTATTCATTTACTGGATATCTTAGATGATTTTCATACAATTATTAGATGAATGAGTGGCAGCTAATTAAATCTCACTACCACTCATGAGTAGACTGAAGAAAGCTCTCCCAACCAATATTAATCAATTAATGGGTGCTTCATTACTTCATTCACATCCATGCTTTGGTTGCAGGACACGAACAAGCACAAATCAAGGAATGAGAACCTTATAATGAACACACACATACATATATTGAAGAGTGAGTGTGTGGATGTGAATTGTTGTTAAATTAAAAAAGTAATAAGATCTAACTATATATTTTATTGGAAAGGGTTTGACATTTGAGGAAAATCGACTTAAATAAACAAAGCAGTTATATGCACATTTGTGCCAAAGGAAATGGCTTTACATAAAAATAGCTAATAACAAAGACCCTAGACAGCTACATCATAAAACTGCAAGTGCTTACTAATAATTAATACTTCTAATATATTATTATGGTTTTCTTACTGTGTACTTAAATATACTTGTTCAGACATATAATTTTTCATTATCTCATTGTCATCCTTCTTCCATAGACACCTATCTATATATCTACCATAAAACCTATATTTTTATACATGAATAATATTATATTTACTAATATTATTCATATATATATATATATATATATATATAAATTTATTTATTTATTTACTACAACTGTTGTTCTAAATTTGTGACTATTATTTCGGTACTTTTTTTTTTATATATATTTAGAAGATTTGGTCAATAGTTAATTCGGTGAAATAGTAGTCTACATACACTCACTTTATCTATTATCTATTATCTAGTTTCTCACACAAGGTAATACCTTGTATATTTGTGTTGATCTCTTGCTCTATTTGTGGATTGCAGGCATTTGTATTAAGCGATGGACTATCATAAGCTTCATAATTATTGGTATCTCTATAATTGCAATCTCCATCTCAAATATGAAGAGATGGATTTTGTTATAACAATAATAGTGGTATCTCTACAATTGCAAAATTTCCATCTCAAATATCTTTAATAGCATAAGGGACCCTTCTATAATAGTGGACCCTGTATGATATCTGCACATTGTCCAGGCTTCTCAGGTTGACCTCTAATCCAACCCTCACGCACTTTTCCGTACTAGGTCAAAAATTGATCTTGATAATTGGTGTGCTCATTTTTTCTACAGACAGAAGCATTGTCATTACTCTTTCTTCGGCCCTAGTAATCAGAGATCAGAAGGTAAAAATAGGAAACAAGGGAAAGTAGGTAAATTCAGAATAATTATAGATAAGGAAAAATTGTCAAATTTGCGAGACACTAATTCAACTAAGAATTACACCCAGATACTCAACAACTAGGAGCAACTTAGTACTCCTGAACATATAGCAAAGAATAGTACATGAACATCTGAGAAATGTAATACATGGGTCATTGTTAAACCCTAAAAACTAGGAATTTGGGGTTGCTGCAGCTTGCTCCCATCGAAACATCCTTCTCTCTCGCTGATTGCAGCACCAGAGACGAAACTTTCAGTAGCATAGGTGCAATTCCACATATTGACTCAAGCACCAAAACCTAAAATGTAAGAGAAGGTCTATTGAATATAAGAGTTATTAATATTTTTCACAAGCTGACTAAACTTCAGGAAATGGCAACCAGCTGCAATTTTTACATCAACAAAACAGAATGGGATGAAGTTCTCAATTTGAATTCACTATTTTGCAACTCATTATACCTGTAAAAGGGATTCTACAGGACCACTATTTCACCCAATTCAAGTCTGTTCTATGTAAACAATCCAAATAAACTAACAAGTATATGGAAAGAATGTAATGAAGCCCGTAATAATCAAAATTCTTTAAAGGCGTCAAAAATGATTATGGAAGCATATGCCAATGGACATTGGAGTCAGAGATTCACAATGGCACTGGATGCCAACTTAAGATATGGAACAACTATCAATCATGAAAGCTGCAGATACCAATGGATGTTTAGGGAACCTTCTTCTGAGAGTGAAACCATTCTCAGTTTTTTTTTTGTTTTTTTGTTTTTTTGTTGTGGGGGGGGGGGGGGGGGGGGGTGTTTGGTTGGGGGGCTGGGGGACGGTGGTGGTGGAAGGGAATGATAGAAAATGTGGTGAGCACAACACATAAAATTGAAGATGATGAACAAATTGGAATACTCAAAAGACAATTTTTACTTTGCTTGATATCAAATTGAAAACATACAATAGGTATTTATAAGAATCATAATAGCAACTATAAAGTCACACAACTAAATGTGCACTAATATGACTTTAACACCCATTATCCTAGACATTAAGGACTCCAACCCATTACTACAATTTTATTACACATTAACAAAAAAATAAAAATAAAAACTTCCACTAGCACACAATAATTTATAGCCACCCGTTATAAGAAATTAACTACCTCTTAAAACCCATTACATCAAAATAATTCACACCTTTTTAACTTCCACTAACAATTTATCATAGGAAAATAAAGTTTATTATTTTCAACAGGGAAAGGTAATGAATCGGATGCTTTCTAAACTTACTGTGTTTAAATATATATTACTACAACTCCTCCTAAGAACAACCAACATGATAAGCCTGAGCAACATCAATGTTCTGGTCCTTCGTTGACGAAATGGTGGCAGAGATGTTTGACATGGAAAACAGCCAGTAAGGACGGTGGACAGGGGATAACATTGAAGCTTTCTGTCTGTCCATTGCAAGCAGCCGTCCACATTTACTACATCACCAATAAATTGAAAATTTGAAAATATACAACTGCTATAGAAATCTTAAGAAGTTGGGAAAAGAGAGTCAAACCTGCATGTTTTAGTAAACAATGTTTGGTAGCTGCAAATCCAATGCTACATCAAAATGCAGAAAGTTCAGAAAACCTATGTGTTGAATACATTGCTAAACACCAAAGCAAACAATAGACAAAATAACGACCAAGTGGGTACCAAAAGAGAATAAAGAGCTGTGTCAGCTTGACTTCCAAGAAAATACTGCAGAGCTTTAGCTGCGTATTCTTGTAGTAGAAGATATAATGTTCAAGCCAACAGATCCATCACGAGAATTACAACAAACAGGAGTTGAGTAACAGAGAATATACCGTGATGCGTCTAAATACTTGATGCACTGAAAATCCCCTTGCATCAACATAGCTTCCACCCTGTTGAAGAATGTAAGTAGGTAAATACACATTGGACCAGGTAGGTAAGCAATTATAAAACATAGGAAATTACGGATATAAAACATAACATATACAAGATTACAATACAAGTAGTTACAAAGGATCTAATCGTGACCGTTTATCTAATCTATCCTAGCCATACATAATAAAATAACTAAAACAACCTTCAAAGGATATAAAACCACTTATCATTAAATTGCCACAGTAACTCTTCTAATATCTTCTTTTCCCTGCATCACAGCGTGCCAACTGCCAACTTCCTTCTCTCCCACATTTCTACTTCTTTGCTTTTTAGTGCCACAGAATAGCCACTTGAATGACCTTTTCTCTCTTTCTTCCAAACTCAGACAATTCTTTCCTTACATAAATAAAAAATGTAAACCCTATAGTACTTTAAAACTCACCTTTTACCCCTACAAAAGCATCAGCATAGCCATCTAAAAGGATAAAACTACTTGCTGTCCATACTTTCCACCGTTTCTTAAGATCCTAATAAACATTTAAATGCCATTGATGAACAACATGTACAATGCTTCATTTAAGTGTCAAACAGGTTGAGTATAACATGTAATCGTTAAAGAGGGTAAAAAAAAGAAGAGTAATAAAAACAAAGATCAAGAATATGTTTTCTGATTATGAAACATACCTCGTCAGGAGAAAAGAATGCCACGTCATCCGGATCAATAGAACCGGAAGGATGCAATGAAACAACCACTCTGAAGACAGAAGGACATAGCAACTCTATTATAGCAACCTTCTCAACGATGATAGCACCTACTGGACATGAAGATAATTTATTTGAACTATGAAAATTATGTTCTATAGAACTCTCATTAGTTGAAGAGGGAAGTGAATTTGCTCTTTTCAACCAATCCAGTCGTTCAAAAGTGAAAATTTCCACATTTGGAACTTCCTTTTCCAAACGCGACAGAACATCCAGAAGCTTCCAAAGATCTCTAGTAATCTCAGGATCTACAGACATTTCTTGGGGACCACGATGTTTCTTTGGAAATGAATCAGTGTTCTGAAGTCCATTATCAAGGTGAGGAAAGAAACACCTTTTCTGATCCGTGAAGGCCTTGAGAGCTAACCTGAAATCATTCAGAATTAAGTGATCACTGCTAAAGTAGAATACATTAGAATTATTTAAGAAAGTTAAAATATGAAGGATGATAGGAGATCCTTCTAGTAAAAGTCAGTGCACAGCAATTAAAACTACCAACAAACAAATTATTTATTCCAACGGCAACTCACCATGACTATTTATTGAATTCAATTAAGAGCGGAGCTCCAGAAATGTTGTCAAGCAAACCATGCTGACAAGGTAGATGGTCTAAATAGTAGGGGAGTTGACTTTTTTAACATCCTTCCTATACTTAAGCAATTTGTATGCAACTTGTTCAACCAGAGTTAATTATCAGCTCACATTCCAATCTGCAAGGACAATTTTACTTCTAACTTCACATGAATACAGGCATATATATATGTCTAAATTTCAAGATAGTAAGATATATGTAATATTGTAATGTACAATAGAACTAAAAAAAGCTCACTGATAAGCACCAAAGCGATGTAAAACCAAGTAAAGCTGTCTGACGGAGCTAAAACTTTCAGGCACATTATTCATACTAGTGAATGTCAATCAGCAGAATTTTATCAAATACAGTAACTGAGGAGCTCCATTGAAAGGATTCATAAAATAAAATAAAATCAGGGAGTTAAAAATCTCAAATAGATTGTGATTGTCTTCAACTGAGTTTCCAAATAATGGGTGGGCACAACCTTCAGGCTTGTGCTTCAAAGGGAAATTATTGTTTTGGGAATCACTGTAGCATATTAGGTATAACACATTGTTGATCGGGAAAGGGGAGTTAAGATCATGAATTCTTTACCTGTCAAGTTTTGTCCCTGTGACTTGCCAATCCAAAACATAAGAAATAAAGAGAACTAAAAAAGTATGGATAAATGAAATCAGAAGCATTTTTCGGCTACAGGTTCAGCAAATATTATACACTACACTTTTACTCCAAAAAAGAAAAACAAGAGGTCGAAACGATGTGTAAATTTACAATGTTTATGTAATAAAAGGCACCAATAACATTGATATTTGGAAATAAAATTACTACTCCTAAGACAAATGATTAAAGCTTGCCTTACAGTAAAATAGGACAATCCTAGAAACTACCTTTGTATTAGCAGTCTCTAGTTACAAGGATTATGTTACGTTTCAAGAACGTGGTATGGCATCAGGGACGGGGCACTCTACATACGATGGGGTAAGTTTAGTTGGTTCACTATTTCGAGGCATGACATTTGAAGTGTTTACTCGAGCCACTCTCCTAAGTTTTGGTGGTACATTTCGTAATAAATTCTGATAAGTTACTGAAAACATCACATTTAATTTATGTTACAAGATATATAACGGTCTACTAACTATATTAATACATGCACACATATAGAAAGGTAATAAGTGATAATTGAAGTGGGAAAAATCTAAAAAGACATTAGTTGCAACAAGGAACAAAATATCATATCAAAACATTGTATTGATCTGTCTAGAAATCGATATATGTACATAACATAGATATCAGTGGAAATGTTAAAAATAAAAAAAAATAAAGGAAAAATTTACATCGAACACAATCAGATTTTTAACAAGAATTTTCTATTCTTTAATTTGTTTCCCTTAAAAAGTATTATTAATTGACAATCAATATCAAGAGAGGGAAAAGGAGCTTCACTTTGCTTCAAAGGAAAAGATCATTTTCTGTTTCGGTATGTTTCCTTTAAAATTTGTAGGATCCTTTCTTTTTATTTTTTTATTTTTTTATTTTTTTTTCTTGTTGCTGCATTCAATTTGAATAGGGAAGGTGTTATTTGGGTTAGTAACGGCCTTTTTCACATAAGACCTAGGTCTACCAAGGCTGCCATGGCCAACAATAGAAAGGAAAAGAAAGAAAATATGAATTAAATTAAATGGTACGTAGAAGTCATCTTCACCACCAAACCTTACACAGTAGCGAGATCACTATAACTGACTCTATTGAGTTCGCCACCATAGAACTCAACAAGGGCACCAAAGGGTACTTCCAGACTGCCACAACCGAAACAAGGACGGCGACGCGTACAGGATTGCCATATCCAGGTGAAAGTCAGCCCACTTGTGTCGATGTGCCAGTATCAAGAGATGATATTTGGTTCCTTGAACTGAAATAATCATAAGAGTTGTGGGGTCACCACTTTTGGCGATACACATCGCGAACCACAAGGATCTGCTATGAAAAAGTACCACAATCCGGAATGCAGTACAAAGAGATCAAGTGATCCTGCTCATCTTCCACCATTTTACTTATTCTATTTACATATGACCATAATGCATTGCATCCTGGTAACAAGGAGAAAAAAATATTGAAGCTTAGCAGCCAGCATAAGCATGCTTAAATTCCTATTGTTAATGTTGGATTTGTTCGAGCTAGAGACCTGGCAAGGTGGTCTCCTAATGTGTCCCACTTGTCTGAGCTGGATATCTGACGACCTGGTGTTCTTGAGCCCTACAAAATAGAAGACGGGAGCCGAGTCCGAGGTGAATTCCCAAGATCCTCCGATGAGTAAGTCAGAAAGGGGACGAGCTCGGTAAACGATAATAAGAGGAGAGGTAACTAGACTTTTACCTTTTTGTTGTCCAAGCTGGATACTTGGCGACCTGCCATTCTCGAGCCCTGCAAAATAGAGGACGGGAGTAGAGTCCGGGGTGAACTCCCAAGATCCTCCGATGAGTAATTCAAAAGGGGGACGAGCTCGGTAAACGGTAACAAGAAGAGAGGTAACTAGACTTTTACCTTTTTGTTATATCTTCCCCTCTTCAGGAAAATGACAAGTATATATAGAGTGGACGAGCACGTGCACGGACCACCGAAACTGTTCAAGTATGCAAGTGAATAAGCAACCGCCATGTGGCACGCTCCCATTGGCTGTCACTATACTATATTAACACTAGTCCCATGAAAAAAGGACCCGATCAACAGGTCCCAGAACAACTAGAACGAACACTAAGGTCGCCCACTGGGACCAAACTATATATGGCGTGTGCGGTAGTAAGAAGCCAAGGCGATCCAGTCATCGCCAGCCTCGTGGAGATCCGAGGCAAATCAAGCGGGTCTGTCTCTAACTTTCTGACGCCATTTGGTCGTACCATAATTTTTCGGATACCGGGTCGGGATTTATATTGTCATTGGACGAAATCTTGGCAGCCACGTGGCAGTGTGGAATGAGGGCGCGGAGTGCAAGGCAAACCTTCGGGGCTTATATAAGGCTCCATAAACCCCACATTTGTGCCCCACTAAGAGATTTCTGTAGCGAAGCTATGCCAATTTGCGTCCAACAAGCTCGATTACTCGGGAGATTAAACTTTCTGCACGCCTTCTTTCATTGTTAGGTACGAGCCTCTAAACTTAAAAACTCTTCATCTGTTTTGTTATTCAGTTAAAATGTCTAGTGAGGGAGGTACTGCCTCCACCTCGCCTTTCGACATGTCAGAAGACCGCCCGGCAGATGGTACCATAATGCCAGTGGGCGAGGAGCCTAAATACCGCCCGGGGAAGGGAAAAGTTCTTCCGCCTTCCCTGGCTTATCATCCGTCCACGTCCTCCAGCTCAGAAAATACCGAGTCTAGGAGCTTAGAGGATGAAGACGAGGCCACTGCACTGGCTCGCTTCTCGACTGAATGGGAAGAGGATGAAGAATCTGATGATGATGCGGCGATCTTCTGGCCTCAAACTAACATCACCGCCGTGGACGCCATTGAGAACGTCATAAGTGACCAAAAGTTAGAGCTTGCGGGTAAGCGGTACTTTGAACCGGTGGGGGCCAAAATTTACAAGGTCCGTCCTTACGGAGATCGCCTGCATCACTCTCGCCCGAACACCTTCTGCTTTTATGAGGATTACCTAAAGGCCGGGGTTCGCTACCCTTTCCACCCTTTTATTGTCAAAGTGTTGAACGACCTCGGTATCTGTCCAGCCCAGATTACTCCTAACGGATGGTGATTTCTAATAACATTCACTGGCGTCTGTCACATTTTGGGGATTCGCCAGTCCTTGACTGTGTTCAGGAATCTTCATGAACAAGTCGGGGGGGTGGATATATTTTTCTGCCAGGTTTGACTTGTACCAAGGACATTCCGACAATAACAAATAGTGGAAACCCAGGTACTTCTTCGTTGAGGCTCCTCGCCCCACAGGTTTGCTGCACCAGTGAGGGGTTTTACGAACATGGAAGCCTAGGAAAACTCCAAAGATGAATCGAGTACAGCGGAAGAAATACTATAAAATCCTGACGTATCTGACGGACTTTTCGACACCACCTTTTTTACTTCTGGCCCAGTCCTGGCGAGGATGATAAAGGATGGGTTTATCTGTGCTGGATTTTGGTTCGTATCGCACAACGTCGTGTTTTTATTGAATGATATTATTGATTGGTCATTTATTGTTACTGATCCACTGATTTCTTGCTTTGCAGATATGGGTTTGACACAAGAACAAGAGGCCGCCGAAATCAGGGCAGCAACCAGACAGCGTCTTGAGGCCTTGAAAGAAAAAGCTGAAAAGGAGTCGAACAAGGGAAAAAGGCCGATGAAGGAGGGTGGTAGAGTGCCCAAAAGGTTAAAACCTAGCTCAGCCTCCCAAAGAGATATGGCCGAAGTATCCTCCGTTCAAAGGGTTCAGGAAGAGTCCTGGACCGAGTTGACTGAAGGCGTGCTTCCCTTGACAACGATCTCTGTAGACGACCGCCAAAGGACCCCTCCTCGTCCTAAGTCAGGTCGCCCTCAAAAGAGGGCAAAGGTGGAGCCCTTCTCGAAGGAGCGAACCGGACCAGACTGCTTTTCGGTAGCCAAGGTTCCGACGCACATTTTCCTGGCCGTCCCGGAGGAAGCCTATATCAGTGATATCCCCAGCATGGCCTATGCCATAGCAAGAGGTAGCACCTTGCCCGCGGAAGTAGCTATGATAGATGATCTCTCACTAGAGAGCTCTTTTATTACTGGGCTGTCCGCTGGCGTCCAGGTATGGACTGCCTTTATCACTTGTGTGAATGTTTGTGTAGCAGCACGTAGCATGTTTGCATAATGATATTGACGTGACATTGTTGGTCCCAGTCCCTCCAATACCAGGTGTCCTTGTACACAAAGCTGAAGAAAGCCCAGGAGGACCCCGAGTACTCAACGGACAAACTGCTCGATACTATTCAAGAAAATGAGAATTTAAAGACCAAGTTAATCTAAGCAGAGAAGGCCAAGGCTGAAGGGAGAGCTGCTTTCGAACATTTTGAGTCACTGCAAGCTGAAGTCCTGCGTTTGGGGGCCGAGGTGGAAGGGTGGCTCTAGAAGTGCCGTGAGCAGAACGAGTACGCAGATCGCCTTAGAGAAGAAGTTGAATGGTACCGAGCAGTTGTGTCCGAGGCGGCCAAATTAAGGGAAGAGAAGGACGATGAGATCGCCAGGCTGAGGGCCGAACTGGAGGTATCTAAAGAGAAGGCCCGGACAGCTGTGGAAGATTTCAAGAATTCTGACGACTGTCGAAATATAATCTATGATCATGGAAGTAGTCTGTACGCGAATGGGTGGATCGGCTGTCAGGCATGGCTAAAGGAGCGTAACCCCACTTTGGATATTTCTGAGGCGAAGTGGCCTGGTGAGGAAGAAGCCGAAGAGGAGGAGAGACTGGTGAAGATGCTCGCTGAAGCTGAGGCTGACCAGGACGAGGGATCTGAGGATGAGGGTGACGCGGGCGAGGAGGTCGAAGCCGTTGAACCGAATGGGGGCGATCAGTAGTTTTAGGACACTTTGTAATTTTTGTAATTTGACTTTTGTAATGAATAGATTTGAAATGATTTATTATTATATGTATTTTTATTTTGAGCATTTGACCCATATTTATGATTATGATTTGGCGAACTTTAAATTGCAAGTCTGAGTAATGAACTTAAAAACAAACAGGCTATCTACCTTAATGAAGCTTGAAGCTGGATTTGGCGGAGGCTCGGACCGCGGGTGAAAACCTGGCGGCCTCTCGTGCCTGACCTCGAGCACCGGGCTGTCGAGTTCTCTGTCAGGGTCCTTGAATCGAACAGGTGAACCTCAACCGCACCGGGGTTTGGAGATCTTGGGGACTCGGCAGAGGCTCGGATGGCGGGTGAAAACCTGGTGGCCTCGCGTGCCTGACCACGACCACTGGGCTGTCGAGTTCCCTGTCAGGGTCATTAAATCGACCAGGTGAACCTTAACCACGGGTTTGGAGATCTTGGGGACTCGGCCGAGGCTTGGACGGCGGGTGAAAACCTGGCGGCCTCGCATGCCTGACCGCGAGCACCAGGCTGTCGAGTTCCCTGTCAGGGTCGTTGAATCGACCAGGTGAACCTCAATCGCACGCGGGTTTGGAGATCTTGGGGACTCAGTTGAGGCTCGGACCGCGGGTGAAAACCTGGCGGCCTCTCGTGCCTGACCTCGAGCACCGGGCTGTCGAGTTCTCTGTCAGGGTCATTGAATCGAACAGGTGAACCTCAACCGCACCGGGGTTTGGAGATCTTGGGGACTCGGCCGAGGCTTGGACGGTGGGTGAAAACCTGGCGGCCTCGCGTGCCTGACCGCGAGCACCGGGTTGTCGAATTCCTTGTCAGGGTCGTTGAATCGACTAGGTGAACCTCAACCGCACCCGGGTTTGGAGATCTTGGGGACTCGGCGGAGGCTCGGACGGCGGGTGAAAACCTGGCGGCCTCACGTGCCTGACCACGAGCACCGGGCTGTCGAGTTCCCTGTCAGGGTCGTTAAATCGACCAGGTGAACCTCAACCGCACCTGGGTTTGGAGATCTTGGACTTTGGATAAATCATTGTCGCCTGAAAAATGTAGGTTTAGATTTGGAACATTGAAATGAACAAAACCAAACGTTCTTCATTAATTTTTGAAATATTTGCGGAACAAGGCGATCTATATTAATGATAATATTTCTTCAAATGTCTTGCATTGAAGCTGTTCGGGAGAACCTTTCTCGCTTCTGTTTTGATTTTGTAAGCCCCTGGACCCACAATGTTTGAAATTTGGTACGGGCCTTCCCATGATTCCTTGAGTTTTCCTTCCGAGCTTCCACTCTTGAATTGATTTAGTCTTAAAACAAAATCACCCACTTACAAAGGCCTCAGTTTCACCTTGTCGTTAAAGTGCCGGGCAGTGGTCTGTTGATGGACGATCTGGTGAAGGCGAGCTTTCTCCTTAACCTTCACTAGCAAATCGAGGTTCGATCTTATTTCGGTCTCATTGCTCTCCTCAGAGTAGGTCTCCACCCTAGGGGACGAAACCCCTATTTCCACTGGTATTACTGCCTCCATTCCATAGGTCAGGTTGAAAGGCGTTTCCCTAGTGGCGATCTTCCATGTAGTGCGATATGACCATAAAACCTGTTGCAAGTGTTCTTCCCAGTCTAATTTATTTCGATCTACCTTTTTCTTTAGTCCTTCAAGGATTACCTTATTAACAGCTTCTGCCTGGCCGTTGGCCTGAGGGTAGGCTGCCGACGAAAAACGTAGGTCAATTCCCAGTTTCGAGCACCATGATTTAGTCGGTCGGCAATCAAACTGTCTTCCATGGTCGGTAACTATGGCTTTTGGAATTCCAAAACGACAGATTATGTATTTCCACAGGAACTTCTCCATGGCTTTGGCATTGATTGAGGTCGTCGGCCCATTTGGTAAAGTAATCACAAGTTACCAAAATGAACTTCTTCACCTTTCCCGTTCTTCCCCTAGGGAAAGGTACTAGAATATCCAAACCCCATACAGCGAAGGGCCAAGGGCTGATAATGGATGTTAGTCTATTCTGGGGTGTCCTCGACACCCTGGCTGACCTCTGGCAATTGTCACACTTCTTCATCCATAACTTGGTGTCTTCCTGAAGGGTCGGCCAAAAATATCCTGTTCTCAAAACTTTATGCGCCAAAGCTTTACAACCTATATGTGTTCCACAAACACCCCTGTGCACTTCGTCTAATACATATTCTGACTCTTCCTCGAACAAGCATTTCAGATACGGGCAGGTATAAGACCTTCTATACAAACGGACCTGTATCATGCAATATCTAGTAGCTCTTCTTTTGACAACTTTTGCTTCCGCTGTATCTGAAGGAAGCCCGCCTGATTGTATATAATCTACTAGCGGAGTCATCCATGATGGAACCGACGTTTCGACAGCCAAAGTTTCAGACTCTTCATAACTCGGTCTTTTCAAAGTATGGATTCGAGCCTTCATCTTATCACATCCGTGGAGCTTTGAGAGCTCATCAGCTCACCCATTCATATTCCTTGGAATGTGCTGTACTACTACTTTCGTGAAACGGCTAATGAGTTATTTCACCTTTTCCAAGTATTGGATCGCCCATGTTACATACTCACTCGCAATCTACTTCACCACCAACTGAGAATCACAAAAAACCCTCAATTCATCCACTCCTGTTGCTCTGGCCCATCGAAGACCCAAAATCAGGGCTTCGTACTCAGCTGCATTGTTGGAGGCATGGAAATCAAACTTTATGGCGCACTCCGTTATTTGGCCGTCAGGGAACCTCAGAGTTGCTCCTGCTCCGCCGCTAAGTTTATCAGACGACCCATCCACGTACAATAACCAGCCTTCATACTTGGCGTTTTCACTCGAAAAAGTACACTCCACGATGAAGTCTGCCAATGCCTGAGCTTTAATGGCCATTCTGGGATTGTACCGTATATCAAACTCGCCCAGTTCGACTGACCATTGAACCATTCTTCCTGAGGTATTGGGCTTGTGCAAAGTCTTCTTCAATGGCTGGTCGGTCCTTACCTCCACAGTGTGAGCCTGGAAGTATGGCCTTAGTTTCCGAGCTGAGGTTACTAAAGCCAGAGCTATTTTCTCGATGTGTGGATACCTGATCTCTGCCCCTTGGAGGACTTGGCTAGTGTAATATATGGGCTGCTGTTCGCAACCGTTCTCCCTAAGCAACACCGAACTAACAGCCACAACAGATGCACCTAGATAAAGGATTAGTGCCTCGCCCTTCCACCGGTTTTTCTAACACGGGAACCGCAGTTCACGAGAATGCTTTCTTCAAAGTTTGAAAAGAAAAGAAGCATCTTCAAAGTTTGGACATAAACCGTGCCAGGGCTGTGATTCGACTCGTCAGTCTCTGCACTTCCTTGGTCGACCTCGGGCTTTGCATTCTGAGAACAGTCGCAATCTTCAAGGGATTGGCCTCAATTCCATTTGCAGTTATCATGAAACCTAGGAATTTGCTCGCCGAGACCCCAAATGTACACTTGGTCGGGTTGAGCTTCAGCCCATGAAGATTTATTGTCGAGAAAGTCCCTTGTAAATCTTCGATATGCAGTTTTGAAGTTGGACTTTTGATTAGCATGTCGTCCACGTATACTTCCATGTTACGACCCATTTGTGCCTTAAATATTTTATTTACCAAACGTTGGTAGGTCGCACCAGCGTTCTTCAAACCGAACGGCGTAACCTTGAAGTAGTAGGTTCTCGTTTCTATAATGAAAGAGGTTTTCTCCTTGTCCTCTTCGGCCAACTTTATCTGATTATAACCAGCATAGGCGTCTATGAAGCTCAGTAGCTCGTTTCCCGATGAACTGTCAACTAACCTGTCAATTCGGGGCAAGGGAAAACTATCATTTGGGCATGCTTCATTCAGGTCGGTGAAGTCCACACACATTCTCCACTTCCCGCTCTGCTTTCGTATCATGACCACATTTGCTAACCAGTCGGGATAATATACCTCCCTGATGAAACCTGCCTCCAATAGCTTGGATACTTCTTCTTGGATAGTTTCTTGCCTATCCATAGCAAAATTTCTTTTCTTCTACCTTATTGGCCTGGAGTCCGCCCTGACACTTAATATGTGATGGATGACAGAAGGGTCAATCCCTGGTATGTCTTTGGCCGACCAAGCAAAGGCCGATGCATTTTTTCTTAAGACCGCTATCAAAGCTTCTCTCACCCCCTGCTCAAATTCTGTACCAACAAGAACGGTCTTTTCTAGGTTACCCTCAAATAGGTTCACCGGCTCGAACTTGTCCACTGAATCTGGTCTTCTACGTATGTCCATCCGTTTGTCTGGCCTGGGATTCCTGATGTCGTCCGTGTGCAAGACCTTAGCGGACTTAGTACGCAGACTTGCAAAATAACACTGCCGTGCTACCCTCTGATTTCCGCGCAGGGTACCTACTCCTTGGGAGGTTAAAAATTTTAAACAAACATGCCAGGACGAATGTATAGCCCTTGCGGCGTTTAAAAACGGTCAACCTAGTATGACATTGTAGGCCGAGGGTAATTTTACCACACAGAATTACAGCATCACCATTTTCTCAAGGTTCCTGTCCTTCAATGTAACCGGTAGCTTGACCGATCCTTCCACCTCCACTGCTTCGCCGTTGAATCCCACCAACGATCCTTCAAAGGGCTTCAATGTTTGCCTTGAGATCCCCATTTGATTAAAGCATTTGGAGTACATAATGTCGGCCGAGCTCCCATTGTCAATCAGGACTCTCTGCACCTGATAATTGGCGATCTTCGTGGACATAATCAGAGTGTTTTCGTGAAGACTCTTGATCCCCCGCATATCCTCATCAGAAAAGGTTATGACTCCCGAGGGATGCTCTTCTTTAGACTTCTTAGGCCGCAACTCCACCAACAGCGGCCTCCTTGCATACCTCTTTCTTTCCGATGATGTCCTGCCCACCGGCAAAAACCCACTAACAATCGTATGTATGACGCCCACTACATTCCCCTATCCTCGGGAGACCTTGGAGGTCTTCTGCTATTGTCTACACCTTTTCTGTTATATCTGGGTTGCTCAAAATGGCGAGAAGAGTGCTCGCCACGAGACCTGTCATCTTGGCGCGCCCTTCTGGCCCATTCTTGTTGAACGAACTCGGTCAAATAACCTCTCCTAATCAAATTCTCTATTTCATCTTTCAGCGTGAAACAATCCTCGGTATCATGTCCTGGGCTTTTATGAAACAAGCAAAACTTGGAGCTGTCTATATTTTTGTTTTTTTGTTTAAGGATTGGAGGAAATCTTAGAACGCCTCTTGACTGGACAGCCAGAAGAACTGCTGTTCTGGTATTATTCAGTTGTCTATAATTTTCAAATTTTCGGCGAGGAAGTGTTGGCTCTCTCCTATCCTTTCTTCCTTTTTTCCTTCCTCTGGCGACCTGGCAGAGTATCACGAAATTCGGGCGAGCGCTGCCTTTTGGGAGGCTGGTATGAAGGTGCTACCAGATCCCAATCTGCTTCCTCCTGATTGATATACTCCTCCGCTCGGTTCATGAGCTCTTCCAAAGTCTTCGGCGTTCTTCTGTTCAAGTTGTTACTAAACTCAGATTTCTGCAGGCCGGATCTCAAGGCGACTATCACTTACTTGAGGGTTTACATCCTCCACTTCCAAAGCAGCACAATTGAAACGTCCCACGAACTCCTGAAGGGGCTCCTCGTCACCCTGTTTAAGAGACAAAAGGTAGGTGGCGTCCTTCTTGTGCCTTTTATTTGTCATGAAATGAAGTTTGAATTGGGAAACCAATTGTCCGAATGAGTGAATGGAATCCTGTTTGAGTTGGGCAAACCACCATCTCACGCTTCCTATTCAAGTAGAGCCGAAGCCGTGCACATCACCTGATCGGGAATGTCGTGTAACAGCATGAGAGATTCAAATCCGATCAAGAAATCATCAGGATCTGAAGTTCCATGATATTGCTCCAAAGCCGGGATTTTAACCCCTCGAGGGATAGGGCAATCGGTTACGCTTTTTGTAAAAGGATGACGAGCTTCTGTGTGTTCGGCGGGGTATTCGACCCTTAGTTCCGCCCTAACTTCTGCCATTCGGCCACTCCCTAAGCTTTCATCCAGATCTTCAAATTGAATTCTCCGTTGGGTCCTCGGGGGCGACCTAACAGCTCGCCTGGCCGAGATTTCTCTTAAGGCTATCATAATCTCCGCGTATTGCTTCTGAGTGACAGGAGTGTCGGGGTCTAGGATGGGAATAGGAAGTGACCCACCTTCCACGCCCTTCCCCATTCGAGACCTACGTTGCTCCTCGAGCTCTTCTCTGTTTTCCATGTCGGTTGAGTCGGTAAGCTAAATCAAATAGCTTTCCCACAGACGGCGCCAATGTTAATGTTGGATTTGTCTGAGCTGGAGACCTGGCGAGGTGGTCTCCTCAATGTGTCCCACTTGTCCAAGCTGGATACCTAGTGACCTGGCGTTCTGGAGCCCTGCAAAATAGAGGACAGGAGCCGAGTCCGAGGTGAACTCCCAAGATCCTCCGATGAGTAAGTCAGAAAGGGGACGAGCTCGGTAAACGGTAATAAGAGGAGAGGTAACTAGACTTTTACCTTTTTGTTGTCTGAACTGGATACCTGGCGAACCTGCCGTTCTTGAGCCCTGCAAAATAGAGGACGGGAACCGAGTCCCGAGTGAACTCCCAAGATCCTCCGATGAGTAAGTCAGAAGGGGGACGAGCTCGGTAAACGGTAATAAGAGGAGAGGTAACTAGACTTTTACCTTTTTGTTATATCTTCCCCTCTTCAGGAAAACGACAAGTATATATAAAGTAGACGAGCACGTGCACGGGCCACCGAAACTGTTCAAGTATGCAAGTGAATAAGCAACCGCTGCGTGGCACGCTCCCATTGGTTGTCACTATACTATATTAACACTTATGAATATCACCAAAGTTCAACAGAATTACAATTTTCATGCCGCTAAAACTTATGCCACAACTAAACATATAAGGATAAAAGCTTCTAAATTTCTGAAACAGATGATATGGAACAAACAAAACCAACTTGGTCCGGTCTACAGCAGATGTACCAGCTTCTCAAGCAAGTTGACGTTTCCAAGCATAGCAACCTCAGCACCATATGGACAAACCACCGGCATATGCAAGCCCCAAGAATTACTAAGCAATTCATTAAGAAGGCCAGAGTCTTGTAGCTGTCTTCCTAGCGTAACCGAAATCAGATATCCAAATGTAAATTACAAATTGCAATTATTACGAATACATAAAACGTAGGAATCAAACATGATATCAAACCCTAATCCGATGAAAAGTAGAAATATTATTTTTTTAAATCGAGGGTGGTGAATAATAATGCATTACCAATTGAACGAATGTCTTCCACATGTTGACGCATAGAAGCATCTTCTTTACGGAACAAATGCTCAGGCATGGTGCTTTGGTTAGGCTGAGCTGCAACGAAGAGAGCTTCGAGAAGGAGGTCGGCTCCAATCCTGACGTCTGCAAGGTGTCGAGATGCTTGACCCAGTCTTTCCAAGGCTAGTGCAACCACCTGCTTCGGCTGTGCTTCTGCCATGTGACCACCTGATGAGGGAGGATTCGAATTTGGCATAACGCCAATCGACGTGGACTGAGGTTCTTGTTGCATTTCTAGCACTGTGAATTATGTAGTGACTTTGTGAACTGGCAATTAAAGGTCTCGACTCTCCACCCTATATGTATAATAAATAATACAAAATGTTTTCAAATCAGTCCACTTAGGTTCTCTTTGAATCAAGTTATTTCACCACCTTGTCAACTTGGACACGTCATAAAGTCATTTAATTTTATGATGAATTTGTTCCAATCGGAACCTTATAATTAATGCTAGTTTTGTTATGGTACAAAAAATTAAAAATTATGCTGAAGTTTTTCAAAAAAGCATTATACTTATGTTACATCAAAATAAAAAGAACTATATTTACATTTTAGGAAATTTTAATTTTTCAAGATATAAATCATATCAATTAGATGTTTTAATGGATACAGATACTACTACAAGTACATGTAGAATAAATATCTTATCTATAGAAAAATGGGTATTAATGAAGCATCTTATTTTAGCTAAAGGAATAGATGGCTGAGAAACTGTCATTGAATACAAAGCTAAAAATATACCAATTTGGTTAGGAAATAAAAAATTTCTTATTCAGAAAATTTAATGTTTTCCATTAATACATGGAGATACGCTGTTAGGAAATAATTTTTTACAAAAATATTTTCCTTTAAAATTAGATAATAATTTCTTGAAATTAATCTTAAATGGTCAAAAGACGTCCAGACCTATACTTGCAGAACATAAGTATAGGTGTGATAACGGATTCAAACCTTAAAAAAAAAAAAAAAAAAAAAATCCAAATTTTAGACACTTCACATTGGTTGTATAAACAATTAGAACCAAATTTTAGTAAAAATTCCTTAAAACTATGGGAAAAGAGTCTTTGTATAAACAATTAAAACCAAATTTTAGTGAAAATTCCTTAAAACTATGGGAAAAGAGTCTTAGATATTGTAGTCTAAAGTTATCAGATCTTAATAAAATAATTAAGGTTAAATCAATGGTCTATATTAAGCAAGATATAGACAAATTCAAAATTCAAATTAAAGAATTATTAGAAAAAGGATTAATAGAATCAACTGCTAGTACTCATTCTAGTCCAGCCTTTATGGTAAGAAATCATCTTAAAATAAAAAAAGAAAAAGTTAGAATGGTCATCAATTATAAAAGATTAAACCAAAATCTTGAATTTGAGGGTTATTTCATACCAAGAAAAGATGTCATTGTTAATCAAACAAGACATGCTAAATATTTTAGTAATTTGATTGTAAGTCAGGTTTCTAGCAATTAAAACTAACTGAAAAGTCAAAACTATTGACTAATTTTAGTGCTCTATATGGATATTATCAATGGACCGTTATGCCATTCGGTTTATATAATGCTCCACAAATATTTCAAAATTGGATAGATAATATTTTAAAAAACGTTACAGATTTTTGTATTGTATATATAAATGATGTTTTAGTCTTTTGTAAAACAGAAAAGGAACATAAAAGTCATTTAGAACAAGTTCAAGATATTTTCATAAATCATGGAATTATCTTGAGTCCTAAGAAAATAGAAATAGAAAAAACAAGAAATAGAATTCATAGGATTAAAATTAACTCCAAAAGGAATTCAATTGCAAGAACATATTCTTGAAATTTTCCTAATAAAATTGTAAATAAAAAGCAACTACAAATTTTTTTAAGAATATTAAACTATCGAAGAAATTTTATAAAGGATTTATCCAAAAAAGAAAAACCTTTACTAGAAAAGCTCAAAAAGAATAAACAATTATTTTGGGAAGAAAAAGATTCTAAATAAATTCATAAAATATATGGGAAAACTATTAGAAGAATTGGTTAACCAGGCCAATATCTGCAAAAAATTTAAAATTTTAACTAAAAAAGTTCTTAAGAATGTAAACTGGGATAAAAAAGTAAATTTTGATCAAATTAATACAATTCTTGAACTCTCAGAATTACTGAGAAGTCAACAAGACGATGATTCCATTTTTTAGAAAGTCAAAAGAATTAGTCTTTATGAAAAATCCAAGATGATTCTCCCAACATAATTATCTTTCAAAATCACAAGTAGCATAGACAATGCTCATTATTTCAAACTCATGAAAAAATTAGAACAATTTTCCTTCAACGTTTATATCACCTATGAATATTAGGATATAATAAATATTCCAAAATTGACATTCTGTGCTTCGTTTGAATACCTTGACATAGAAAGTGTTGAGATGGGATTTGTTAAAACAATAATCCTAGAAAAAGAAAAATTCAATAAAATTTCAAGATTATGTTCCTTCCTCAAAACTATGATTCTTTATACTGTCATGGAAGATGAGGCATGTTCTATGTTCATTCTCAGCATCACTAGCATGATGGGATATTTTCAAAGAGTGTGCATGTTCTATGTACAAGCAAAAGTCTGAATACGAAGATAAATTTATATCCTTCCATAAGAAATAACATTTCAACAAAAATGCATTATTACACAAAATCAAACCAAGGGGTACAAGAACAAGACCACTAATAAAACCCAAAGGATTCAATCACTATTAATCCGCTAGGTAAATGCACGTTTTTCTTAGTGAATTGTGAAGATTTCATACCCATAATTAGGATGAGAACACAAATCTGAAAAGTATCCACAAATTTACAAAGTGAGCTTTAAACTTATTAAGCAAATAATATATATCATAAGGGAAATAGAACAAACTAAAACACCTATATTTACAATAAAAATAGCTCATCTAGGACATGATATGCTACTTAGTCTGTCAGCTTAATGTCAAGTTCAAGGATAATCGTCTTTCTTAAATGGAGTTTATAGGAACATTTAATCATAGTAATTATTTGAAAATACTTCTAGATAAGAACAATATTGAAAATATGCTTGACATCAAATTAACTAAATGGAAAAACTTATGAGAGGATCTAAAAAGAACCAATGGTAGGAACATTTAATCATACAATTTATTTGACAATACTTTTAGATAAGAACAATATTGAAAATATGCTTGACACCAAATTAACTATATGAAAACCTTATGAGAGGATCTCAAACAAATCAATGGGCAAAAATCCTAAATGTCAACATCAACACTATTGACTAGATACTCAAATCCAAATCAATGTCCATATTCATGGAAATCCAATTCTAAACGAACCAATGGGCATAAAACTCATAGGTCAGCATCAGTCCTGCTAACTATTCGACATCTAAATTCAAATCAATATCCATATTCATGATAATCCAATCCATGTTCTTGGTCAAGCACGGGGCTAGCAATATCACCCTTGCTAACTAGGGTTAAACCATGATGCATTAAGACTAACAACATTGTTGTTAACTATGGTAATTCTAACAAGATTTTCTCCAAAAAATAAATATCCAATTATGAATGATCAAATTTTTAAAACTCAATAAAAATAAGAATAAACTCATACAACAACAAAACTATTAACGATGATGAATTAACTATAAACCCAACAAGTAGGAGTGGATCCGCAGGGTGTAATAGCCCAGGCCTGAAGCTTGGGCAAATTTTTATTTTTTTAAAGAAAAATTACTTTAAATAGTCATTATATATAACCTAAGTAATATATGGACCCTCCCAAATCCAAGTCCCAAGTCCCAAGCCCAAATAAACAATTTAGTTTGTTGTCATACCCTTATACGAAGGCATGACTGGCCAAAGGAATAGATAACCAAATCTTCGTAACCTTGACTTCAAAGTAAAGAAAACAAGTACAACTCTTGACCAAACCAAAACATAGCAGTAAATTTTAGAAAACACAAGTTAATTACAAATATTTATTTACTAAAATACATAACAATTTACTAAAATTTTTGGCAAAGGTTCCATATAAACTGGAACATGTCTAAAATACAAACATAGAACACCTGATTACATTCAACTAGTTACCAACAATAGTAATAAACAAAAAGAGCTCTGCTCTGTTTTATACCACAACAACAAATGAACTGAACTATTACACAATACAAAATCAGACACCTAAAGCCTTGATGTGTCTACAAACTTCTATTTTTTGACTTTAAAGAAGCGATCTCGAATATATACCTTACCACCAATTATTCGACAAGCCCAGTATCGGTCATTGACACTGGCAGAGATTTTGTTACTAAAAAAAAAATCAACAAGAGAGTGATGAGTCCCATGGACTCAGCGAGTGGAAAAAAAAAGTACCCAAAGGGTACTAGGATCACTCAATACACAAATAGAATACATAGATAAGGTAATTTCAGAATAACATGAAATCTAAAATAATTAAAATCTCATATGTACGTAAATATCGAAACCATAAAAATAAATAAGCATATATCATGCAATTTATTATATAAAAAAATAATCAAAACACTCAAACTACATAAAGGGCCAATAGAGTAACTCAACATCCACACAACACATATCCTCCCATTAGCAGTTTTTGTGCCCGCACACCAAATATATTCTTCGTACATATCTGTCCCACCAGGGCTGAGTACTCAGACATTTTAAAATCACATATCAAATCAGAATATCCTATATGCACCCACATTCTATTTCGGAAGTAAAAATCATTTCAGAAAGAAAACATTTTTATTAGCCCTTATCAAACACAAACAAAGTAACATGTCAAGCATAAATTCAAATACTCAAATTAAACATTACACATCCTTATATACTTCTATATATAAACATATTTATTCAATCACACATAAACAATTACCCATATTAATCTAGCAACCAAAGAATAAGTTATCCACTGACAAGTTTACCAATCTTGCTAGTTATTTCCTCTTGCATTCAAACTGGTTGATAGCTCAACAACACGTTCAGGAGCTGCAATTAAAATTTTCAAGTATTGCTTTGTTTGTCAATTCATAGGTTATAATCCTCTTATTACGAAAATTTATAGATACCAAGTTTCAAGTATTTATTTAAAAGTTACCCCTTTTAGATGTTTTCATACCTACCTTGGAAATATGCTTAATTCCAACTTATATACTTAATCAAATTCAATAAAACCAAGTCCAAACATTATCTCCATGAAGTTATCTATCTTTTCTATTTAGAAACTTCTCCTAAAATTAGCCTTGAACCCACTTAAAACCTCACATGAACATAAACAGGGTACACAAATAATTTATGGTTGGCAAAACCAAATTCCAGTGCTTATAGAATTCTAAAGTATAGTTTATCAAGATGTTAGGAACAATTCATCTTTAGAATCCTACTCTTAATTCATCCTTTAAGATCCTCCAAAACCAGTTACACCAAAACAGGTACAAACAGGACCTGAAAATTCCAACAATGACTTCCAACACCTTCAAAATACAAATAACATAAAATTAAGCCTGAAAAGCCTCATAATTGTTCCTTAATATTTTAGAAACAATTCTTATTCAAAGGTACTAAGCTAATTTAAACCACAACCTCAGACAAAGTCTTCCAGATTGATTGAACCTCACCTACAATCCTGCATGAACCCAGCTGTAGTCCAATAACTCTAACGATTAATATACCTTGAACTAGGTTACAAAACTTTTTAGATGTTATCCTAAGACCATAAGCTACACTTTCTCTTTACAACACCTAAACTAATTTAGTATATAAAATACCCAAAATACCCAATTTCTATGCACCATAAAATCTAAACCATGCTTGCCCTTTTCAATAACCACTTACTCTTTACTCATTGCTCTTGAACTTTTATTCAAATTTCAATAATGCTTAACCACCAAGATTTAAATATAATAAGTTTTATTCAAGTTCTATTCATTTTACCACACTTAGTTTCTTTTAAATCTTTCAACAACCATCTTAAGGGCAACTTACTTCATAGCTTGTGTATGCATGTACATATATAGACATACTTCTAAAATCAACACAAGTTTTTCATCTTACACACCATTCATATTTTAAGCATTGAATTCAAAGTTATATTTATTATTTGTAATAAACCCAAAGGCTTAATTATACACTTCCATCATTGGTATAACCAAAATCCCATGTTTTCCCTCTACCAATAGTTACTTAAAATATCAAATATACCTTGTTTTCTAAGTTTTATTCATAACCAAATCAAAACCTACACCTAATTCTCATTCAAATAATCCCTAGTGACAAAAATTTGAAAATATCAAGTTTTACTCATTATGTTACAATCAATTTTATTTTTTTTAAAACTTTTGCAACATATATAACATGAGATGATGCTTGAGGTAGTCTAATATGGGAAATTTTCTACAATTAATAAGTGGGAGTTGATAGTGGCCGCCTCTGCCTCAGCATTTGATGCTTAAGGTTGACTAAACTTCCCATTCCCCAGCATAAAACAAAATATGTCATCTTGTTAAAAGGGAATCAAGGATAGACCAATTTTCTATAAGTCAAACTACTTCCAAAGAAGAAAATACACCAGTGACTGAAAACTGACTCATCTTTGCATTCTATAATATTAGCATCCCTCCTTGGGACTAAGTATTGATGACAATTGAAAACAAATTTCAATTCAAATTGGGTGGGATATTAGTCTCATGAATATATATCCACTGTCAGACTAGCAAGAATCAGAACCATGCTAAGCCAGTCACGAGCATTGAAGAAAAAAAAAAAAAAAAAAGAATCTAGAACTAATTGTCTATCCTATATTGACAAAGCAAAGAAAAATATCCAAAGGGTTAAGAGGGAAAAGGAAGTTAAGGAAGTGACTGATTTAGAAACTCACAAGGAAAACAAGGCTGAAAACACTAACAAAGAAAGAGGCTGACTTAAAGTTGCTATAACTGCTAAGAGGAAGAGTTATGGCTATCCAAGAAGGAGGACCTTTATACATGAAGTGAAGAGGAAGCAATTGCAAGTGTAGACCTCAACAGCTTCAAGAAAGGAGAAGGAAATGGAGTTTTCTTGAAGGAATGAAAGATAAATAGAATAGGGGAAGGCAAAAAGAAATAAAGGAAAGCAAAGATGGTGGACTTACGGGGGAAAAAGCGGCCAGAACATGAAAATGGACCAAGAAAGAATACATAAATAAATAATGAATGAAACGAGACAAGGTTTTAAAATGATAGGGTCAAAGTCAAAAAGTTTAGAAAATGTGTGGTGATAAATTTTCTTAAAACTTGTTTATATATACACATATATTAAGTATTTATTAATCTGTTGTGTCTATTATAAATAAAATTACATAAAATGTAATCAAAGTCCAAGTCATCCAAGTTTTAATTTAATTGTATACATATTTAATTTATGTATCTATATATATTGCTATAATATTTATTTACTTCGAATACTTGCATTTATTTTTATTTTCTTATGCTTAATAATTATACCAAAATTTTCAAATTTCATGTTTTAATATCGAGTTATAACATTTGTGTTCTTTTAGACAAAAGAATTGAAGGGTTGTATCTAACATGCTTCAACTGTGGACAGTATGGACTCACAAAAGAATTGTGCCCCAATTCCAATAGTACAAGACATAATAAACCCGATCAAGCTATAAAAGAAGAAATTCTAATGGAAGACATAGATCCAAGATGAACTACAGAGAAAGTACCAGAAAAAGGGAAGAAGTCACTGTATGCAGAATGGATGGTGGTTCGGAAAGGTCGACGACCAGTTAGAGAAAAGGATATGAAGGTAATTCCACGAGACAAAGAAGGCACTAAACAAAATTCCTTAAGGAAACAAATCAGAATAGAACGTCAGCGGGTTGGTGAAAAGGAAAATATTGATGGTATCGCTGATGGTATCAATTCGGGAGGATCTCGTTTAAAAATTTTAGGGGAGAATGATCAGGTGGATGAAAGTGAGTTTATAAGGTTATCATGAAATCATCAGTTGGAGGACATTATGGGGATTTACTTCCCACAATTTTCTCCAAGAAGATTCGAATTTTGAAAGTCAGTGAAGTGAGCACACTTTAGTTATCATTAGGCCACCCCTTTAGTGTTAGTTTAGTACGAATGAATGGCCATTCCATTCCATATAATGATCATTCTTTCATTTAGTACATATTTTGCTTTGGAATGCTTATTCCATTCCGACCTTTTTATTCCATGAAAGTAAGAATTGTCAAACCCTTCAAGAGAGTGGAATTTCATATTTCTACTTCAATGAAATCAGTTCAATTCAATCAAATAACAAATATATCATCCATATCAAATAAAATAATTGAATTAATAAATAAAATAAAAATATTATAAGATACCTAACTGAAATAAATAGTAATAAATGAATAAGTAATTTAATTAACATTAAAATAAATAAGCTAAATAATAAATCATTTCATTTTAGTCAAATGATAAATATACCTTTTGTGTGAATTAAATAATAAAAATAAAAATAATCATTAATTAATGTAAAATAAATGATTAAATTATATAAATAATTAAATAAAAAACTATATATAAATAATCTAATAGTAATTCAGATCATTTAGTTAAATAAAAAAATTCTTTTATATCACAATAAATAATAAAAGAAAATAAATAATATAAGTAATTAATATAAAATAAATAATACAAATAATTAAAAAAAATGTAAACATATAAAAATAAAATGAAATGTATAAAAAAGAATAAACTATGAAATATATTAATTAATATATTTCACAAATTAAGTTATATTTTATTACTATATGAATTATCTACATAGGGACATGTTTTTCATTTTAACATAATTCTTATATTATAAAACTACATATCAAAATAATAATAATGAAATGACTATTACTCATTGATAATACCAAACAATAGAATTGAATGATAATTTCATTCCACGATATTACATTCTCATTCCAATTCAACAAAAATTATTCATGCGTACGAACTACCAAACCAGTTTTAGGCTCTTGGATTTGGAATTCTAAACTTGCGCCAACAACGTTTTTCAAATCTAATGTCACACTCCTCACGAAGGCATGATTGGCCGGAGGATTAGACAACCAATCCTCCGTAACCCTGACTTCAAAACAAAGTAATAAACACGACTCTTGACCTAATTGAAAAAAAAAATTTATAAAACAGAAATTCACTGGAAAAGTTTGTTTGCAAAATAAATAACAATTTTACTGAAAATTTATAAAATATGCCTCCAAAATACAAATACATGTGTTCCTGATTTCACACAACAACATAAAATTAAGTAACTAGACTATACATCATACAAAATTAAACACCTTACAATTCTAGTGTGACTACAAGCTTTCATCCTTAACTTCAAGTATGAGATCCTAGAAAATAACTTGTCATACTTTGTCGGTAGGTCACGAGTTCGGTGACGCCATATATTGAACTCCTGTTACTTAAAAAAAATTTCACGAGAGGGATGAGTCCTATAGATTTTGTGAGTGGAAAATCATACTCAAATGGTACTAGCATCACTCAATACAAGTATATAACGTATATCATAACATCATGATGTAATTCAAAATGCACATACGCATTTGTAATCGTCATAAATTCACAACTAACATAAGTCATAGCATCACAAATGAATCAGAGCACTCACAGCATACAAAGCAAACAAAAGGCCAACGAGTAACTCAGCCCCGCACAACAGTATCACCCCCTATCGGGCATTTACGCACCCACACAATAGATTAATTCTCTTGACATAATCCATCCTATTATGACTGAGTACTCAATTTTGAAAACATTGATCAAAATCAGAATCAAAATATCTTAGAAGTTCAATTCAGAATGTCCAAGGTGCACCTGGACCTTAATGTTAGAAATAAAATTATTGTTTTTCAAAAAAATCTCAGTTTCTTGACCTTTATCAACCACAAACAATTTCAAACAAGCATGATTCAAATAACTCACTAAAACGTTGCACTTGCATATTTATTTAATTACACATATAGTTATACATAATAATCTAGCCTCTAAAGACAATAATTAATCACTCACCTTTAATCAATTTCGTTTGTCACTCACACTTGCGATCGTGCACGTCATTAATTCAACCACGCTTTCCAAAGTTACAATTACATTTTTCAAGTGTTACTTAGTTTGACAATTCTTAAGTTATAGCCTTTTAGTTACGAAAATATAGAGTTACTCAGTTTTTAAGTATTTAATTAAAGTTAACTCTTTTTTAGTTATTTGCACATCGATCTTGGAGGTATATTTGATTTCTCCTAAGCATTTTGTCAAACATCTAATATGCATATTATAGTATAATTGAAAGGTATAAGTATGTATATATATTAGTTTCCCGCATATGTAATTAATTCCAAGTCAAAAATAGGAAAAAGTACCATTATGTTGGTAAGCAAATGTGCCATCCCATTCCCATAAATAGAACTTGTGTAGCTGAAGAGGAGTATAGCATGGTGTTGGGAATAGCACTTATTTTCCTATATATAGCCAATGTGGTGATTCTAACTTTCCCGTACAATTTAAAGAGAGTATTATTGTCAATAAATTAAGGCTTATCTATTTTTTTTTTTCAACATTTGAGCCGTTTAGAGGCACATATGATAAGAATATATGAATGTCATCTTGAATATAATCGTGCTCTTTCATAACTTAGAAATTCCAACCACACTTTTGCTATAATTCATGTCCACTTTATGTGATCGTGATCTTTAATGGTTATGATCAAATATTTCAAGTTATAAGTTTTTATGCTACAACAGAACATGAGGAGGAAAGACTTGAGTATTTTGCCTCCACTGAAGGTAGAGATGATCTTTACCAGTACAACCAGAAAGAACGAAGAACTATTATCAAGGTGAAGTCAATAAAACACCGTGTTCCATACTCTTAAGATTTGTGTGTCTTTTTATTATCTTATTATGCATTAATTTATTAATCTATGCAAGGCTACACAAAAACTTCAACACTGCCTGGTTGAATAGAGAAAAAAAAAAAAAGACCACAACTTAGCTCCCACCACCTACTAACGAAGAGGATAAAAGCAATCCACCAAGTTGTTGAATTCGACTGCAAAGGAGTAAGGTCTCATGGCCAGCACATAGCAAAACAAAGAAGGAAGAGATAAGGCACGACCAATGAGATACCTGGAGGAAAAATAGAACAACTCTAATAGAATCTGATCACTTACTCCTAATAATATCACACTCATGCTTTATATATGTTCATGTGGATTGGGGGTTTGATGATTTGTAAGCCATACCTTGCATTTAAAGTTTAAATATCATTTCATTTCTCCAATGTAATGTGACTTCTATATCATGCCCTTCTACAGCCTGAATTTTTTTTACACTAGACAGTAGCCCCATGGCCGATAACACAAGCTGGAACAGGGCAAAGTCAGCTGCCAAAAGCTCCTCTATAACCCTCCTACAAGGCTGAACAACTAAGGTACAACTACCATAAGGAAAGAGAAAAAGGTGGTAACTCTTGAGTACTTGAATTCTTGGCTAAGCAAGGGAAAAGTGTAGAGAATTCTAGGGGCTTCTATGGCGGTGAAGGAAAAGGAAGAAGGAAAAAAAGTAGGCCACTAGCAAAAAAGAAAAAGAAATAGAAAGCTTAAGAAAGCAATAAGATATAATTAAAAAATTTAGGTCAAAGTCAACATATAAAAATTGTGGTTATAAATTACTCTTAGTTGCAAGTGTTATATATATATATATATTCTAAAAGTTTAAATGGTTTACACCTTTATTCTACTTATAAATAAAAAAATTACACAATTAATTGTAAACTCCAAACTAACCAATTGGATGATGGAAATAAACTTACATATATATATATACCAATATTTATTTATTTATTTAATTCACTTAACAAAAAAATTTGCTATTCACCTGGTTGCAATCATTCAAATACAACATCCTAACACGTATGTTAAACTCTCGGGTTATAACAACCAGAAGGATCTCGGGCAAAAAATAAAGAAGAATGAGGAGGCGGTGGACGGAAAGGAAAAAGAAACAAATAAATAAAAAATGATAGTCAAAGAGTCAAAGTTAAAAACTTGTGATATATAAATTTTCTTACTTTATATATATATATACTTATATAATTAACTCTTTTTCTCATCTCAAACTTAGTTAAAATTTGCATAAGAAAAATTTAATATTAAAGTTTAATTGTGTGGTGTGTGTTTAAACTTGAATTATATATAAATATAGATATTCATTTATTCAATTTAGTTGATCAAAGTCAAGGATTATAAAATAAAAGTGTTTATTTATATACATGTATATATATATTTATCATTTCATCACTTTAATTTACTTGATTATAATTTTATCTACTTTTGATCAATAAGTTATACACAAAATTTTAAAACACAGACTAAAATATTGGCTTATAACATGTTTGATTGTATTATTATTATTTAATCAATTTGTTTACTTATGATTATTTTATAATTGAAATTTACACATTACTTATTACATCCAATGTTCTAAACGTTACAATAACGGGTTATAACATCTAATCCTAAGAATGCATTTTTTTTCCTATACTGAAATGAGAGAACATGTAATGAATATATATGTTTTACTTTTATTTTTAGTTTTTAGATAATGTAATATGTATTTCTTTTTGTTGATTAGAGAGAATTTGATTCTACACATAAATTAAAATAAGGGTATATGTTAAAATTATGGCTGAAATTTGAATCAAATTATTCAAATTCAAATTCGATTCCTAATATTCTAATTTGAATTTGATTCGAACACTATTCAAATGGAATTCAATTTTTTCTTGACATTCACATTTGAATTTGAATAATAAATTATTTGATTCAATATTATATTCAATTGAATATTTCAAATTAATATTAGTTTTTATTAAGAATTTAAATAATTTTTTTTCTCAAAATTACCTTTATAAATTCAAATTTGAGTTTTTGAATTTTAATTTTAATTTCAATTTAGATGTGAATTCAAATTCAAGTAATGGAATTCGAATAGTGCACTTTTCGAAATCATTTTATTCAAATTCAAATCCTAGTTGAATAATGACAAATATAATAGGTATATTTATCTAAACTAAAGATTATTAAATTTGATTTGAATTTCCTTTTTCTTTTTTTCTACTTGAAAAAACTTCAATTTATAACTTTTTTTTAAAGATACAAAAAACTCAAACATTTTTCTATAAAACTAAAAACTGAAAATTTATATTACCAAACGATTTTGAGTAAAATATCAAGTGCAAAACTTGTTCAAAAACTAAACCAACCATGTCACTACAACAAAGTAGTAGCTAAAATTTACCTGCATCCCAAGTCATATAGAGTTACACGTCAACTTATGGCTTCCCTTGTCTATTTATTTCATTCCTTAAATAGCCCCAGAGTCCTTCCCTATTTACCATATCAGATCTAAAACCCCAGAGGCCCAAACTCAATTTATATAAACCCTTTTAACCTGTTCATCGCGCACGTATCCTCTGTTTTTGTTTTAGCTTACTCACTCCCTCCGTAATCGAGATGGCGCAGGCTTCCAGAAGTGTCTCTTTTTCGGTTATTTTCTTCGACGGCCAAAACGAGATCTTCATCGGGGACATCGTCGTTTACCCGTCTACGAATTACAAGGATTTCCAGTTGGCCCTTAGCCAGAAGATTGGAATCTCTCCGAACCAATTCTCCGTCTATCTTACCAGCAAAAAGAATTCCTCGCCGGAGTATACCCGTAGAATTCCCATTACCAGTACGTTCAACTTTGGTTCGATTGGTCGCGAGAAAGACATGTTCTTCTTAGTCGTTATGAAAATATCCAGACGGATGAAGACGGGAACGACATACAAAGAGTTTAAAGATCATGGATACAATTCATCGGTAAAATTTGCACAACCGTTAAAGAAACATCCGCTGGAAAATATTCTGGGGCGAAAGAGCGGTATTGGTAATCAACCTGTACCTGGATTAATTTCTCCGATGGTGGATCAGGTCGAATACCAAAAGCGGTTAATGAATTTGCAAATTGTGAGGGAAAGGTACCTGAGGAATATGGGTCTAATTGATTCCCATTTGCAACGGGAAAAGAATGGCGGTGTAGTGGCTTGTGAAGAATGTCTTCGAGCAGAGAAGATGGGTAAGGATGCTGAGTTCCATCCGTGTGTCTTTGATGCTGTAATAAGGGGTCCCATCAGGTCGCCGGCAGGTCCAATTGCTCGACCTGGAAAAAGATCCGGTTAGTGTTCGGGCCTTTCCTGATTTCTTTTCTTCTTCTAATTAAAGAATCTGTGCACACGCTTAATCTGGTGTGGGTTGGTAGGTACAGGATAAGAAGGGTATATAATACTAGTAATAACGTTACTATGAAAATCGCTGATAGAAACCACGTTTTAAAACAAGATTTCTTCTATTTGGGCATCGAATTATTATATATTGTATATGTAAGAGAAGGTAGTGGCCGGTGAGGTCTGTTTTTACAGTATTCCATGTTCAATCTTCCAAATGAAGATAGAGATTGTGTAATGTGGCTATGGAAATTGAGAAAATGGGATTGGAATATTGTAGGTTCTAGAGTTGGCTTTCTACATTGTTCCAAGAATTTTTGTTATTATCAAATCATAAGGCATTGTTTTTTTTTTTTTTTCCTTTCTCTCTCTCTCTACTTTCTTTCTTTTGTACCATAGTTTAATTCAAAAAGATTCTTTCTGTAATTGTTGATTTGGGGTAGAGGTCAATTCTAAATTGACCGAGAGGAACCTCTATTTGGAGCTGTGCTTTCTTTCAACAATTGATTCAAAACTTAACCATTTTCTGCATGTTAGTGTGATCATACTTCGGCCTGAGTGACACGAAGATCATTTTTGTTTCTGTTCTGTTCTATATTGACCAACACCGACCCAGATGACATAGAAAGAGAAGGAAACTAATCTATACCTGTAACTGGCTTTTCACATGGGCGAATGTAATATCCTTCACATCCAAAAGCTCTAGTACTGACTTTGGAGTAGCCCCCAAAATTTAAAAAATTAGAAAATGGAACAAACGGTAATTAATTAATTTTAAAAAAGTAGAAGTAATTTAGTTACTTTCATGGCCACCGAGAAGTTCAACGGCATGAACAAAGCGAGCATGTAGTGTGCTTGTCCATCTCATTCTTGAAGCTCTCGTGCTTCTTTTTGTTGGTAACTTTGGCAAAACCCTTGACCTCATCAAAGAAGAAGAAGAAGAAGAAGCTTCAGATGCACTAATGGACCCAACCCCAAATCCATTACTATGATGCTGGTGGTGATGCTAAATAAGGCAGCGAGGTTGAAGAAGAAGGAGACATGGGTTTTGGGGACGTGATGATGAAGATGATGATATTGATATTGATGGAAAGTACTCAAGTTGGGGTCTTTGTTAATATCTGATCTTGTATTGTGGTCAAGTATAGGCAAGAAAGGGAATGAACGTTTGTAATACACCGGAATCCCTTTTGATAGGTCTTAAACAGTTAGATGATACATCAAGCAATGAAACACCATGGTTTATGTGATTCGAATGATGATGATGATGATGATGTGGCTGTTGTTGCTTTTTTTTATTTTTTTATCTCAACAACAGCTCCACTGCCATGAGCATAAGTAGTGAAATTTGTAGCAAGAAAAAGGTCAGTAAGAGTTTTAGATGAACAAGAGTTAGTGGCTAAAACATTGGGTTGGGTAATTGAAGAATAACAGTGTTGGGTGGACTAATGTGAAGAGAAAGATCAGGAGCTGAACTTAAGAGAATGTGACAAAATACTGGAGATAATTCACTGCTTTGAAGCTGCTAGTGGACAACAAATTAATCTTGCAAAATCTTCCCTATTCTTCAGCAGGAACATTTCTAATAATCTTAGGTTCTCACTATCATCCAGGTTAAACATCAACAAAATGCGAGGACAAGATAAATACCTTGGCCTACCATCAATTGTTACAAAATCCAAAAAAACTACATTCCAGGAAGTTAGAGAAAAGGTGGCTGCCAGGCTGCAGGATAGAAATCTTAATGTCTTTCCCTAGTTGGGAAAGAAATGTTGGTGAAGTCAGTAGCTACTGCCATTCCAATTTATACCATGGCATGTTTCAAACTTCCAATTTCACTATGCAAGGATATTAATAAGATGATTGCAAAGTTTTGGTGGGGGCAGATGGACTCATCAAGGATTGGGAAAGTTGGAAAACAATGTGCAAAACAAAGAAAGATGGAGGGCTTGGATTCAAAGATTTGGAGAAATTCAACCTTGCTATGCTGGCCAAACAAGGATGGAAACTAGCAAAGGAGGGTAAATCTCTCTTCTACAAGCTACTTAAGGGGCGTTACTTTCCACACTCTTCTTTCATGGAAGCTTCAATTCGATACATCCTTCTTGGGGATGGAGAAGCATATTAGAAGGAAGAACAATTCTCAAACAAGGCCTACGGTGGTAGGTAGGCAATGGCAAGGATTTATAAATAGAGGTGACAATTGGATCCCCTCCCAATTTTCTTTTTAGGCACTCATTAAGGATGCAACCCCACAAGATATTTGGTGGGTTGATCAACTCATCAATGAAAATCACACCTGGAAGCGTGATCTAGTCTATCCTTACGTACCTAGGTTTTCATTATGTCTTGTTCCTGCATCAAAGTTAACCTTGAGCGTACCAAGGGGTGGAGGAACCCAGCTAGTGTCTTATGAGGTGCCCGTTTGGTTTGTCGGTCTTGATTCTTGTGTGGTTACGGCGTGGGAATATTCTATCTTCTCTTCCATGGTTTTAGAAGCAATGTCTCCAGGCCTCCATCTTTTATTGTTAAACACCACGTCATTCCTTGCTTTCCATAGCCTCCATAGATAGAAGCTAATAATTTGTGCTAGCTCCTTACTATCTCCATTAAGATCATTGCCATTAAAGGTTGTTGACCACCATTCTACCATAGTTCCTACATCAAATGAAGGGGAATTCCTACCAAACTGATCTTGCAACTGGGCATGTGAGGAAAAGATGGGTGCTCATTTCAATCTGGGCTTCACACATAGGACAGGTGTTTTCCATCAATCCACTACGTCGACACAAGTTGCTCCTTTTGGCTAGACTCTCATGCATCAGCCGCCATAGGAAGTTTTTTATTTTTCCCAGGATTAATAGCTTCCAAATTGTGGACCAGTTAAATTGAGTATCGTAGTTTAGATTTGGGGTAGCAACAGCTATGGTATATCTAGAGGAGACAGTGTACGTACCTCTTGGGATATGATTCCACCACTAGCGCTGGAATCATTAGCTCTACGAGAAGCCGTCCAAGAATGCTTGAGACAAAGTTGGCAACCAGTAATATTGGAGGGTGACGCCAAGTTACTTAGTGATGAAGTATCAAGCACAGTCAGTGGAAACTCAATCATGGTTATCAAAGACATGTCAAGCTTGCTGGTTCTCTTGAATGTCAATTCCAATTTGCTTATCACTTGAACAATTAGGCTGCCCATTTAGTGGCAAGACAAGCCCATATTGATCCGATCATGTGCTCGGACCCTCTACACTACAAGATTGGCTGAGGACTATGTGTAAGAGCTAACTATTGTTTTTTTTTTTCGAATAAATGAAATTACTATCTTCGGTAAAAGAAAAAAAAAACTTGAATTGACAGACTCAATGGAAATCTCTTCTAAGGGTTTTTTTTTTTTTTTGAAGGTAGCTTGATGGTCAATATAATTTTGCTACTACTAGTTTTCATGACATATGCAACCCGTATGAATTGTATTTATGATATATACATATATGTTCATCAACAATTAATGCAGAATCAAGAAATTATTTTTGAAAATAATTTAAACATATAATTATTAAAAAAATTCTAAAGATGGAAGAAAAATTAATACAATAATATTATAATCATAAAAATTATACTCTTAATATTTCTTTTGATTCATAGCATTTTAAAAGAAAACTAATTTATAATATTATAATTATTTGTAACTTATTAAATTAAAGAAATTGAGATATTCAATATTAATTACTATTAATATATAGTTATTGACAATTTATAGATTTATTAATATTAAAAATAATTAGGATAAAAAAATAATAGTCATAAAATAATTACAATTATATTAATATTAAAATAGCCAAAAATTATGCAATTAGTAAAATAAAAAATAGAATATTTGAAGTAAAATAACAATTAAAAAAATATTTATGTAATAGTAAAAACTCATAGGGCATTTAAGAAAATAAAATTTCTTCCATTAAAAGTTAAACAACAATATATAATCAGGGAGGCTATAATCTAAATATTTTTTAACTCATAGTATTTTAAAAAATTATTTCATAAATTTGATAAGAACTAAAACATATTATAATTATTAGGAACTTAAAATAAAAAATTTGAAAAATTCAATCTTCAATAATATTGACATATAATTATTGAAAAACTATAATTTTATATTGTAAAAGTTAAACAACAATATTATAATCATGAAAACTATACTTTTAATGTTTCTTTTAATTCATAGTAATTTTTAAAATTTTAATTCTTAAATTTGATAAATAAAAAAAATAAAAAACTACAAAAATTAAGATTATTAGCTACTTTTTAAATTAAAAAAAAATAGAAATTCAATTTTAATTGCTATAACATATAATTATTGAAAAATAAAAATTATTTGGTAACACATTTAATTTGTTGGGTTTCAAATACCCAACTTATGTGGCTGTTATATACACGTTAATTATTTTAGATTGAATCACAACCATCCATTGTAGGCAACATACTAACTGTATTATTGAAAAATAATATGATTATATTTTAACCCCAAAAATATGTTTTAAATTTTCTTTCTACTACACCACAATCCAGATGCCTTTTGTTGATGCGACCATGTGAGCAATAAGAATCCTTATCACACTGAGTTTGTTTGATAGACGTGGAAGGAGCTACCACTTCAACACCAATCTCATCCATATTTCTTTTTATTTATATGTTTTACTTTTTCTCATAAATTAGTCCTCTTATGAAGATGAAGGAGACAACAGAGAAAGGATCTGAATTTGGGAAGAGGGGTAAATAGATCTAGAAAAGAAAAAGAACATAGAGATGAGAGAGGAAAGAGAGGGAGGAGAGACAATTTGTTGGTTGAAGGCTTATTAGGTGGCCATCAAAATAAATCTGGAAAAACAAGATGGTGGAAGGCTTATTGGGTAGCATCAAAATAGATCGGGAAAAAAGGAACAGATAGATGTGAGAGAGAAAAAAGAGGAAGGAGAGAGGATATGTTGGTGCAATGCTTATTAGGTGGGCCCTACTTAGTTTTTAATTTACAAATTTGGCCCCTTTTATTTTTTCTTATAACTGATATTCCTTTAACATCAACTGAGCTGATATTTCCTTAACATCTGCTATGCTGATATTCACTGTCATAAATCACAATTCACAAAGCCTTTACAAATATTTTTATTTTAATATAAAGGCTTATAATTCATATTTTATTTTATTTTATTAGTTAACAAGTAATTTAAATATTTTAAAAGTCAAAAAGTAATAAATATATGATAATGTTTAAAGATTTTGAACCAAATAAGAGTATAACACATAAAATGATAAATTTCTAACCAATAAAATTGAGAGATTGACTTGACAACTCAAAATTACAAAGAAACCAATAATAAATGTCACATTGACTTTATAATTTTAAATTAATAAAAAAAATTAAAATAAAATAATATAATATATATATATATAAAGCTAGTTTTCTTAAAAGATTTAAATTATTCATATCTATTTTTTTAATGTTCTTTTCATTTTCTTCCTCTCTTTTTTCATATTTTTTATTTTTAAAAATATTTTTATTTCAAAAAGTTTTTATGTTTTATTTTTTTTACCTGTGATTTACATGTAACATTAATTTTAAAAATTAATTATCAACTAATCTAATTAATTATAAATTATGCATCATATTCTTAAGATTGGATCTCTACCCTCACTTTCTATGCTTCAGTTCTTTGTCTTCTCCAAACACTAATCTTATACTCTATTACTAATGATCTTAAGAATAGGATGCATAATTTATAATTAATTAGATTAGTTGACAATTAATTTTGAGATTAAACACAGGTGAAAAAAAATAAAACATAAAATCTTTTCGGAAAGAAAATATTTTTAACAAATAAAAAATAAATACATGGAAAAATCATGCAACGAGAGAGAGAAAAAAAGAAACGTTAAAAAATAGACATGAATAATTTAAGTCAATTAAGAAAACTAGCTATACACATTAAAAAAAAAAAATTCTTATCAAACATTTTGAAAATATTAAGTAAATGTGACATTTATTATTGATTTTATTATAATTTTGAGTTGCCAAATCAAGTCAATCTCTTAATTTTATTGGTTATAAATTTATTATTTTATTATATGTTATATTCTAATTGGTTCAAAATCTTTTAACATTATCTTATGTTTATTACTTTTTTTATTTTTTAAACATTTAATTTACTTCTTAATTAAAATTTAAAATAAAATACGCATTATAAGATTTGAAGCGATTGAATCAGTTGTGATTAAATCAGATGTTAAGGGACTAAATCAGCTGTTCAGGGCCTAACACAGAACAATTATAAGAAAAAGAAAATATGAATTACAAAATTTTAAGACAACAGTTGTAAGAATAAAATAAAATATGAATTATAAGATTTTATGTTAGAATAAAAATATTTGCAAAGGCGCTCTTATTGATAGCAGTGAATATCAGCTGATATTCCCTGGGAATATTAGCTGTAAGGAAAAAAAAGAGGCCTTCCATCTGCAAATCCTCTCTCCTCCCTCTCATTCCCCAGTCATCTCTATTCTTTTTTTTTTTAAATCTTATCTATTTTGATTTTGTCCTCTCTCCTCTCTCATCTCTGTTGGTATTTATTTATTTATTTTTTCCAAATCTTATTTAATTTTATCTTCTGATATTCTTAATGAGATAACTAATTTAAGTATTCAACAAACCATTGAGGGTAACTATCTATTAATTAAACTTTAGTCTGGTAATACTTTTTTAGAGGTTGTTTATGTTTATAAAATATATGTCAATTTGTATGTTTGATAAAAGAAAGATTAGAGTATTTCTGTTTTAGACTTTTAAAAGTCAAAGGTACTTTTAAAAATATCTAAGGAGTGCTTTTAAAAGCTGACTTCTACTCTCAAATATTTAAAAAATTAATGTAATCTCAATTTTTAATAAAAATTCATATTTATCTTTTTATTAATTAAGACAGTAGGCTAATTATCTATCTTTTTACTATCAATATCTATTATAATTAATTTAAATATTTGGAGCAGCTTTATAATGAATTTACCCAACACTAATTTGTGACTTCTACTTATTCAGAACAATTTTATTATTATTTTATCAAATATTACTGCTGTAACTTTTTAAAAGCAGCTCTAAGAGAGTCGAGTCACGAGAGCACAACACCTCTCAAAAAGCCACATTATTACTAAACCAAGCCTTAGTCTTCCTCCAACTCCTCTCAATCTTTTCATCAGTCATGCTAGAGCCAAAACCCCTCTTCCCAATTCAGCTCCTTTCTCTTTTGCTTCGTGTTCTTGCAATTTCCTACATCAGATTATATTTTTAATTTTTTTTTTTAATACTTTCATAAAGAATATCTTTCTTTTTTTTCTTTTTTTAACAAGTTGGTTGTAGAAATCAGTACAAATCAGTTTTCCTTCTCAAAAACCAGAATTTAACCTTCCTGTTTGGTGACTTAAGTATTTAACCTCTTTATGTTTATCAAATTAAATTTATTTTCTAGAAAATTACGTCATTATCAAAATGAGGATCAATATTTGGGTCCACTACAGGGATTCCTTATGCCAAGAAGGGAAAGGACAAGGATGAAGTTGTAAACATTCAGTAAAATTGTGGTGAAAATATAATTATGAAGTATTTTTTGCAAGTTGTATGTACTGTCTATTGCAAGTAATAATGACAAGTCATAAAAAAATTGGACATTTAATGCCCCACTTTCACAAGTGGGTACCATATAGTCCTCCATTGAAAAATTATAATTAGTAAAAAAGAAATCAGTAATACTAAAATAATTATAATTTTATTAATAGTAAAATAGAGAAAAATAAAAAAAAATAAAAAAATAGTATTCTATTTGAAAAAAAATAATAATTAAACATAACTGTGTAATAATATAAACTCATAAGAGTATAAAAAATAATAAAAATTTGCTTAATCTTTTCTCTTTAGATTATTTATGATTTTTTCCTGGAGAGAAAAAAAAGCTAAAAAAAACTAGCTAGCTATACCTCAAAATACATCAAAGGAAGATCTCTTGTGCTTTTGAAGAGGGAATTGCTTTTCTTCAACAAATGAAAGGAAAAAGAAACCAAAGAGAAGGGGTATGGGAATTGAAAGGAAAAAGAGAGAGAGAAAGTGACTTTGGTCTTGTTTTCATGGAGAGTATTTCTTGGAAAATGACACTAGAAGAACAAAAGAAGAAGACGAAGATAGGAAGAGAGAAAATAGTAGCCAGAAGCACAACAATTAACACAGCCTCTTTCTCTATCTCTCTCTTTCTCAAAGGAGGAGCCTTTAAGGGACCATGGCCTCTCCAATTTTTTTCAAAAATATTAGTTAATAATTTAAAAATAAATTTTAGTTTTTTATTTCTCTTATTTAATACTATGACCAATCCAAAAGTAAAACCTGAATGATATTTTTATTTTTTATATTATAAAATTATAAGACTACAAGATTAATGAGTTAAAACTTAAAAACCCAATAGACAATTCTTACAAAAAATTAAGTTAATGTTTCTTTTGTCTCCACCGTTTAATTTGTGCAGCCAACCACCAAAAAGACTATTGAGTGAAGCTCTCTCGACATTAGAGAGGGGCCATTGTCCAAGTTTAAAGGAGAGAAGAGATTTCTGCCTAAAAAAATAGGTAAAATTTTATTTTAAAGATTATATTATTAAACTCAAAGTATATAAAAATTTAATATAATTTAAATTTCTATTTATTTCAAATTTTACTTTCAGGATAATTACTGACTGTGTCTAACACTGATATAGAAGATATTTATTTTTTTGCTTAACCAGTAAACTTTGAGAATTGAACAAGTAACAAGTAACAAGTAAGTATATTCTATATTTTAATTTTTAAATATGTTCTATTTATTTAGGTTTTGCTATTAGTTTAAAATAAATAAATATGAAAAAAAAATATTAATTTTAATTTGTTAATTTGAAAGAGCATCACTTATAATTTTAGATTTTATTTAAGCAACTCAAGATGTATTTGAAGGATATTTATTTTTGTCTTTGAACTTTTATATCTTATAAATTTTTATTATGTCTTATGAGTTATTGAGTTTCTTATAATTTTATTTTTTTTGCTATTATTGTAGTTGAATGTGTTTATATAAAATTTTAGTTGGCCCTCCTAAGATTAAATGTCTAGCTCCGCCACTGCTCTTTTTATAGTCTCTTGCAAGTCAAAACCCATCAAAAACTTTTTCCTTCCCGGAAGATGACTGGTTAAAAAAAATAGTAGAGAGAGAAAGACAACCTCATGTGTGATTCCTTTTACCCTACCCTCTCTCTATTTTCCATATTATATTATTATTTCTTTTTGTTTCTGTTCAAGTATATTAAAAGGATGGGAGACAGTGGTAGAGTGAGAAAAAAAGAAGATTAGTGTGGATACACATATGTGCGTGTGTTCTATATATATATAGTATTTTAATTTAATTTGATAAAAAACTATTTGTATATTAAAAAGTTGGATGAGAGTAGGAGAGATGAATTTTATTAATTAAATTTATTTTTTAAATAAGTATATATTAAATAATAGGAGAACATAAGGGGTCTCTCACTTTTATAATAGTATAGATATAATAAATAATAAGTTTAGTAGAAATAATATGTACATAATTGTCATTACAAATAAAAATTATAATGTACTTTTTTTCTTCATCAAATTCTCCTAATTTGATAGATTAATTAAAAATAACTTGTAGACATATATCCCTTCATTTTATTTTCATTATATATATATATATATATATATATATATATATATATATATAATCTAGAATTCACTCTCACGTATTGTTTTTTCTTTCATCTCTTTCTCATTTCCCTCCGTCCAAATAGGTGGAAGTTATAAGAAAGTCTTTCCTCCTTAACAATGTCATAAAACTATAAGGGTCTATTTAGATGGAGGAGAATAGAGAGAAAGGAAAGGAGATGAGATGGTATGTACCATTTCCTTCAAGGGAGATTTTTATTTATTTTTATTTTTTGAAAGAAGAGAAAATGGAGGGGTACATGTAGCTCTCCAAATTCTTCCAAAGTCCACTTTTTAATTCTTCCAAATTAGAAGGATTTCGAAGGAGAGGGAAAGATACATTATAATCTTTGCATGTTGTGACTAATATACCCTTCTTCTTTCCATTAAATAATATCTACTAATATCTAAATAAAATATTTTAATGACGTAATTGTAAAATTATTTAATAATATATCTTCTTCTCTCATTTTTCCTTAACTCCCAAATAAGAAATGCACCTTATCATTTCCTCTTCTTTCCCTTTAATTTTTTAAACTCCCAAATGAGACAAAAGATAAGTGTCATTTTTCTTCTACTCTCTCATTTCCTCTCATCTCCTTCCATTTACTCTCCTTTCATATTCCTTCAAAATCCCAAATAGACCCTAAGAAATGGACTAATTTTGAAAGCAAAAATAGAGATAGTTCCAATCTTTGTCTCATTGATGGCCACATGTGAGGAATGGAACTCAGCGAGCCTGTTGATGGCAACTTGTGCAACATGCCAAAAACTTTGATTTCTAGAATTATAATCAAATGACTATGAATAACCTAGGGTTATCTATTCAAACTCTAGTACAATGTACTAGCTAGTAGTAGGTGTAGATGGCAAATGAAAAATCTAACAAGTTCTAAACATAAAAAGTAAATGCAGTGAAGTACAGGAAGAATTAATGATAAATGACTTGATTATGTATTGGTTCAAAAGATCTCTTAGATTATGCCAGTCGCTTGCTTTTATAGTCTTAGTGGCTACCAATACAATCATTTGAAATTTAAAAGCATTAACAAGCTTCTAAATAATCATGACAACTGACACTAATAAATATCTACAATTAATGATAACTGCATCCTATTATCTAAACTAGTTAAGTAATGCACTGAACCACTCTATGTAACCCATTGACCGAATTACATTATACGGGCATTGCCTATACTTCCATGATCCTTATTCGATTCGGTCAATTGTAATCCATGACACATTCAACATGTTAGTTGTATTCAACCTAGTTAGTGGACTTCCGAATTTGGAGTGTCAACAATGTCCCCCATATTATCGTACATTGAATGGGAAAAAAAAAAATGTAATTTGGTAAAATCAAATTCACCTAACCACATTAATATCTCTTTAGAATTTGAAAAGATTCAAATCATCATACGTTTTGGCTACTAAAATGGTTTTGATGAAAAGGTGTCGCGTATTCTCCTTTCAATGGCTATTTGGTCTGTTCTGAGCAAAACTTCAGCCTTTTTACAGATGTATAAAAAGTAATGATGAGAAAGTGCCCTTTCTTTAACCTTTCTCAGACTTTTGAACCGTAGTGCAAAACTCATTCTCTGCAACTCCTTTCTCCTAAATTTGAAACTCATTAATGGCATCTTCAAACCCTTCTTCTTCCAAGAGCAGTGGTAAGCTAGCCATAGGACCTCTTTCTAAGACTTAGAAGAATATCAGAGATTTTGTTCTTTTTCTTCGCATAGTCCAAGGACTTCCTAATTCCCAGGTAAACTCTTCCCTTCTTATTGAACATTTAGAGTTTCCTTCTCTAATATTAGGTCTGATCTTCAAAACCATTCATTCCCCTGACTTACACAAATTTGTGTCATTGGTACCTGAATAAACTCTCATTCTCCATTATCACCATGACCTATCTTGCTTCTTTTACCCAAGGCCAATTAAAACTCGGCAGCTAGTTCAAGATTGTAGATTTGAGTCTTGGACTAATTGGATCCTCAAATATAACTTTGTAAATAAGGATTCATGTACTTGATTAGGCTATCTTTCCAGCCCATAGAGACTAATATTAGGTTGATTATAGTTACCTATTTTCTGTCAAAAAGACATAGTGTCCTCCATTTTCTTCTAGCATGATGACCATCATAATCCTAAATATAACTGCTCTTTTCAGTTTACATTGTTGTGGAGATGAAGTAAATGCCCCCATAAAACCCAAGGTGGGTTTTGACTTCAAATTTATCAAAGAAACTAAAACCTATAGCAATATCATGGCATTCTATAAACGGTCTAATGATGAAGTTTCCCATTAATAACTCATGGTATACCTTCTCTTTTGACTATGGAAATATGTCTTTTACATAGCCTCTGATCAAATAGTTGTCGAATAGATCTCTTTTGTTGAGTGTTTGGCCGAAAGTGATGTCTACGACATGTCCATGTTAATCGTAGCAAATATTTACCAATCCTTCAACCATTTTTTTAGCTTTTTTATAAAGGCAATTACTATGGCAAGAAACTTGCTTTAAATGGGTGGATATGGTTAGTCCAGTATTGGCTATTGGCTATTCTTATGGTGACCCAATTTTCAAAGTAAGACTGATTGACCTCCTTTTGGTCTCAGCAAAACAAAAACCGATTTATTATGTCATGTTTCTTCTTGGTTTCTAATGTAAGGATTTACATTTCAAGTGTTACCATAAGGGGCTCAATAATAACTTGGATTCAAATTTATGTTCTAAACTATTGTGCTTGCTAGTTAGGTTTAATTAACACATTCCATTGTTGTCCCTGTCTTCTTTATAGCTATATCAGACTTCCTCAATAAAACTCCCTTCACTAGAGACACTAATATAGAATGTATTGAGTCCATAACTGATCATCTTATTCGGCCTCTGATTGACAAGTTCCAACCTTTATGGAAAGTCCAAGTTGTACCCTCTCTGTCAAGACTGGTGGAGAAATTATATGGACATAATGTTAGTTGAACATGTAAAAATGTTTTGTAGAACATTTGATTAGCTGTTACAAATCAATGCTCAATCCAATAAAGTGTTCTTGATCTAATCCAACTTTTGTACAGGAATAAGGAAAAAGGAAACAAAGGCCTCAAACTAAAGGTACACTTTACAATGCTATTTTAAAGTTTTTGTAAAATAAAGCATACCCCGAACAAACTTAGTTCTTTAGAATAGATTGACAAAAATCTTTACTAACCTTTCTTCCAAAATTCATTGAAAGATGTCAAACAATCTTTGCAAAATATCTTTGAGAAAATTCATCCAAACCAAAAATAAGTTTTGAAGGCTTTAGTTGAGACTTCTAGTTCTATAACCAAGGTTAAACAACATAAAACTTCAACATCTGATGCAGTTTCTATATCTACTTCTTTTATCTCCAAATTTGGGTCTCTATAGTAAGTTCTCCTTGAAGAATTCTTTCTTTGCCCCTTCTCTTTGAGTAAATGCTCATATTTGGCTGCACAAGAGACTAACAAAAACAAATTAGTAAATTTTCTATCTTTGAACTTTTTCCTAAATTCAAATGTCAAACCACCTTTTCCCATATTGACAAATTATCTTTTCTAGAATTTGGGAAAAGCATCTATTCCTAGCCTTCTTAAACTTGGCCACAAAATTTTTGGTTGTTTCCCCAACCATTTGTTTTATTTTGATTAAGTCATCCATAGTAGCTTTTGGTTCAGTTCTATAAAACTTATGAAACATTCATTCCATTTGAGCCAATCTTAGGCCGAATTCGATGGTAATAATGCATGCAAATTAAAGGTAGTTCCAATGAAAGAATTACCAACTAGCCTAAGTTTAGCATAATCGATCACATCTCCACATAGGACATAAACTGGCCTATGTGTTCAACTGTAGATTAACTACCTTTTCATTAAAAGGAGACAACTCTGATATTTTTGACCTCTATGGAATATAAATAAATGGTCAATCTATTCATAGTACGGTTTCTATGCATTGGTCTAGCTAAAGGCTGAATCCTTAGACCAAATTGTTCTTACATAATTGGACTCTCAACTCAACTTAACTTAACCAAGCCTTAAATCCCAAACTAGTTGGGGTCGGCTATATGAATCATTTTCTTCCATTTGCATTGATCCAATACATCATTTTCAATAATGCATAGAGCAATCATATCCTTCTCAATAACTGCCTCTTATATAAGTTTCGGTCTTCCTTTACCACTTCTAACACCTATCAACTGCACCAAGTCACCTTTCCTAACTACGACATCTATTAGTCGACGTTTAATATATCCAAACCAACATAAGCAATTCTCCTTTATTTTCTCTTTGATATGTGCTACCTTCATATTCTTACGAATCTCCTCATTTTGTATTCTATCATTTCTTATATATCTATTCATCCATCTCAACATTCACATTTCGGTCACTCCTATCTTATATGACTGTTGTTTCTTAACTGCCAAACATTCAGAACCATAAAACATAGCTAGTCTTACTGCCATCTTATAGAATTTTCCTTTCAACCTATTCGGGATTTTATGATCATATAAAACTTACGAAGCACTTCACCATTTCACCCACCATACCTTGATCCTATGGTTCACATCATGCTCAATTCCACAATCTTTTTGTATAAATGAACCTAAATACTTAAACACATCTTTTGTAAGGATTGCCTGACCATCTGAAGTTATTTCAGTTGAGCCTCCTCTAATGTCACTGAAGTCACACTCTATATACTCGTTTTTCGTCCAACTCAACCTAAGACTTTTAAATTCTAATGCATTCCTCCATAATTCTAGTTAGAATTTAAACCTTCTCTAGTTTCGTCTACTAATACGATATTGCCAAAAAATAGTATGCATCATGGAGCCCTATCATGAATAGCATAAGTAAGTTCATCCATGACTAAAGTAAATAGGTAGAGGCTTAAAAATGAAACTTGGTAGACACCTATCGTGATCACAAACTCTCCATTTATACCATATAAGGCCTACACCCTAGTCATTACTCGCTCATACATATCCTTAATATCATCTACATATTTAGTTGGGACTTTCTTCTTCTCAAGAACCCACCAAAGAACTTGTTTCTGTACCCTATCATATGCTTTTTCTAGATCAATAAAGGCTATGTGAAGATCTTTTTTCTTTTTTCTTTTTTCTATATTTCTCCATTAATATCTTAAGTAAGAAAATAGCCTCTATTGTAGATCTATCTAGCATAAAGCCAAATTGATTCTCAAAAAGTAGGATCTCATTCCTAAGTCTACGCTCAATCACTCTTTCCTACAACTTCATTGTATGACTTATAAATTTTATTCCGCGATAATTTGTACAACTTTGAAATTCTCTTTTATTCTTATAAATATGGATCAACGTACTCTTCCTCTATTCATTGGACATTTTCTTGATCATTAAAATCTTGTTAAAAAGATTTGTGAACCAAATTGCGCTAATATCTCCTAGGCATCTCCAAACTTCTATAAAGATATCATCCAGTCCCATTACCATACCATTTTTCTTCTTATGAATAGCTTTTTTAACCTCCAGTGCTCTAATCCGAAGAACAAATCTACGGTTCATATCATCGAAGACATCAATCTAGTTCCCCAAAGGCAACACTCGAATCTCCATTAAATAAGGTATCAAAATAAGTTCGCTATCTCTCATTAATCTCATCTTCCTTAACTAAAACCTTGTCCCCCTCATCCTTAATGCACTTAATACAATTTAAATCTCTAGTTTGTTTTTCTCTTTGTTTGGCAATCCTATAAATATTATTCTCTCCATCCTTTGTCCCTAACTTTTGGTAAAGTCCTTTACAAGCCTTACTTTCTTAGTATTTTTTCTAGTTTGTCTAAAATAGTTGTAATTATCCTCATTTCTACACTCGTTTAATTTTTTATAATGCTCTTTTTTTGAATAATAAACTTTATTGATTGATAAATGTAAATAATACGTATAATACATGTTTAGAAAGGTACATATGTTTATAAATTTATCCATTAAACAAATTATGATTTGCATTCTTCTAGTTCAAGTTATGCTATTTTAACCAAGGCAAGGTCAAATCTACTGAAATCCTATATTCAAGAATTTTGCCTAACTTTAAACAATTAACTAGATTAATCTACTAAGTCAAATATTACAAACAATTTGACATTTTAAGCCTACACAAGTGACACATCAATCATAATTACATTTAGATATTCCTATTAAAAATATTAACAGTTAAGCAACCATAGATCTAAACTGTCATCAGACAATTTTGTACACTCATCCAACTTACATGCATAATTCTAAATTAAGTTCATTCACTTCTATTCATGTTTTACAATAAATAATTCATGTAAACAACTATCACATAGGAATTTCAAGGATCACCTTTAAACAATTCAAATACACTAATAAATTATGAAAGTACAAAGACATGCAAATCTGTATTCCTATAACCGATCAAAATTCAAGAATGTTATATTACCTATTTCTCCAAGATCAATTTATAACACATTATAGAAGACGTTATAGACATATAGTTCCAATTTTATTATTATTATTATTTTTATAGATTTCTCTTGGATAAAATTAATTCAATTAAACAATAATAAAATTCATTTTTATTAAAATATTATTTTACAATTTTATCTTTATTATTTTCTTTCTATGCACTGTTCTAGCTTTCTACTAGCCGAAGCGTAAAAAAGTAAGAAAAATTGACCCCATTTTAGTATTCTTTAAGTAGTGACGTGGCATAATTTGGTAGGAAGGCTGCTTCGCAACAAGATTCGGTCCCGCAAGATCAAGAGGGTCCCCCTCCATCGATCCCCACACAATAACAGATTTTCATTTCGTCTCTCAGCGGAGGGAAGGGAAAGTGGAGCAGAATCGTAAAAGTATTCGTAGCCAAAAACATTTTCTATGTGACCAAACAGAGAGGGGAAAGTGTGAGGAAATCTGCGGAGAGCAATGGGGATACCGCAAGCAATGGATGCTTTGAGAGGAAAAGCATCACTTGTTAGGGAGTCACTGCATAAAAGTCAGACCATTACCGACAACATGGTCTCAATTCTTGGTTCCTTTGATCACCGCCTCTCCGCCCTCGAGACCGCCATGCGTCCAACTCAGGTACGCTTTCCTTTATTCTTTGTTTTGGCCCGCGACCAAAACAAAAAGCAGAGTATTTTGAAGTATGATTACTTATATGGATCAGCTACTGGTTCCCAAATAGGTAACGAGCGAAGATATGTATTCAGTACATTTGCAATTGCAAAAATGCTATTAATTGATATATTTATATAGCAATCCCAAGTTATTTCCCGTTGTTTAGCTAATAATTTCTAGGGGATGACATGAATCAGATGAAGAGACTTAGTTCTTTTCCTTTTTCTGTATTATTTTGTTTTGGCATGTGGTAGATAAGAACACATTCAATCCGAAGGGCTCATGAGAATATCGATAAGACACTGAAGTCTGCAGACGTTATTTTGGGGCAATTCGACCTAACCCGCAAGGTAGGCTTAATTTTTCAGTTGAATTTATGATTACTTACATGACTTTGTACCAAGGAGGAGGTAATTGTGTCCGTTTCTGAATTTGATATACATTCTGGTGAGGAATTAGTCTTATTAGTTTGTTTCCTATCTGCAGCTCAAGATGTTGTGCATATATGATAAAAGCAATACTGATATTTTTCTGTTTGTTTTGAATTTACAACTTGAGAAGATGAACTTTTGAATCTATTATTCTTGCTGTTATGGGTTATTGAGGCCCATGGTATGACACACAGTGACATCCACATGTCACATTGACAAGGGCATATATGCATTTTCATAGTTGTTTTTGTTTGAAAAAAAAAGGCATTGGCATTCTAGACTTATTCAGAAACTCGAGGAAGTTCTAAAAGGAAGAAGCAAAGAATTGGGAATGTAGTTACATAGTTGTTTTATTCTTGTGTTGTTTCCTATTAATGTAGCCTGAAATTGATGTCAAATTTAATGGCCCTGTAGTTCCACTTCTTTATTGGTATTTTTAGATTTTTACAATTATGTTCACCCTGATTTCAAAGGTTCACTTGAGCATACAGATTGATAAGCTAAGTCTTCAACTGAAATTATATCTTGAGTCTGTGTCAGTTATTCAGAAAGGGGTGGAGAGCGAGTTTTTTTTTGGTATTAATTATTTTATACTATGATTTTCATTATAATTTTAATAACTAGGCAGAGGCCAAAATACTGCGAGGTCCGCATGAGGATCTAGAAAGCTACCTAGAAGCAATTGATCAGCTGAGAGCCAATGTTCGTTTCTTCAGCAGCAAGAAGAGTTTTAAGAGTAGTGATGGTATCCTCAACCATGCAAACAACTTGCTTGCAAAAGCTATCTCAAAGCTGGAAGATGAGTTCAGACAACTGTTAACGAATTATAGGTTAGCTCTCAATTACATGATGTTACCTTTAATTTAGTGTTATACCACTGGATCTACCCCTAACCTCAACCCCCCAATTGATTAGAACTTTCCAGTGCTTTCTTTAGGAATTTAAATTCTTTTAAATCCTCATTTCTTACTTAATTTAACTGCTTTTTAATCATTCAGAGATTATTCAACCAGTAGCATCATACTTCCTGTCATATATGAGATAAAATGTACTCTAATTTTTTTTTCTTTTATTCACTAGATACTGGTACAGAGTTTACTTTTTATACTCCATTTGTTCTCTATCTTATTTTTTAATTACTTAAGAAGAGATTTGATATACCTGACTTGAGTTTTTGTTTTTCATTTCTCATAAGGATGATTCCTGCTAGAAAAAAAGGGGAAAAGAAAAGATTTATTAAATGGAAATAACAAGGATCAGAACTTGGAAGTATAGAAGAGATGTCAGATTTAGCGTGTCAAAATATTTAACCAATTACCAACTGCATAATTTTTATGTCAGCATTGTGAAAGATGATACTTTCTGATCCTTTCTGCTTTGGCAACGAAGATTTACATTGTGTTTGGAAGTTCAAGAGGAAATGGAACAAAAGGAATGTAGTAGTCAGTAGTCACTAGTGTAATAGAGTGGAAAGGATATTTGCTTTAATTCCTCTGTTTAGATCGTACAATGTAGGAAAGGAAAACAAACTAGGTTATTCCTGTTCAGGATTATGAAGGAAAGGAAAGAAAAGGTTACTGTTTTATTACATGTTCATGCTAAATCTTCATATTCATAATTGCTTTAAATTGCTAATGACAACATATAAGTTAAACAAAAGAATTATCAGAAGCCTCCTATTCCTTTCCATATATGTACACTTTCAGAGGGACCAGAAAACAAATTTGTTTTCTACCAAATGCACTCAAACAGATTATTTCTCATTTGGAGCTGAATGAAGATCTACCAAAGTTGTTTTGATAAGCTACTAGCTTTTGTAACTCTTGATTGTAATTATACCCGAAAAATTTACTCCTCCCTTCCCATTGTTATTGTCAATTTTCTTATTTTGTCGTCACCATTGACAAAGTCAAAAGAAAAAAAGTATTCACTTCACAGTTCCCACAGTACCCATAAATTTAGAATCAAATTTATTCTTCACTGTTAAATTAGCAACTACTCTACTGAAAGTTTTGTCTTTATCCACGGGTAAAATTGTGAAAGCAATGTGACACTTTAAAATCCTTAATTCCATGTTTTTGACCAAAGTAGTGAAATTCTTTGGGCAAAGGGTGTAGTAAAATAATTTTAATTCTGAAATTAAGATATTAAAAATCTTGAGTTTTTATCTAAGAGGTATTAGCAGTTGGTGGAATTTTCATTTCCAGTCATTTTCCTTATAGATGAGATGTAAGCAATTAGTGAAATTACACGTTCCACTCATATTCTTTATAGATGATACACATTTTCAAATGCCAGAGGAATTTCTATGATATTAGGTGCAATGGAAGTTTATACTGTTGACATTTCAAAATACTTAATCTCCTTTGGATTTCAGCAAACCTGTGGAACCTGATCGCCTTTTTGAATGTATGCCAAACTCTCTACGACCATCATCAGCATCTTCTAGCAAAAGCAACTCTGATAACCAAAACAAGAGCTTGGAAACTTCCATTTACACACCTCCAATCCTTATTCCACCGAGAGTTCTTCCTTTGCTGCATGATTTAGCACAACAAATGGTTCAAGCTAACCATCAACAACAGCTATTCAAAATCTACAGGCAAGTTTGTTTTCTCTTGGTGATCTTATGACATGCGGTTCTTCATGCTACTTGTCTGTTTACCAGCCATTGCTTAATCAATGAAAAAACCTTTGTTGATCAAACTAATGCAGTTCAAAGGATATTCAATGGCTTTCCGAAAAGTGAAGTAAAATATTTTAGTAACTTGTTATATTTTAGAAATTTGAAGCTTCTAAACTTGGAGTCAGTTATTATGTCAGAACTAGAAAAGTCAACATGTTCAAGTCCTATGCTTGTCTATTAGAAATATTTTGCGAAATTCTTTGCTCTATAAGTTGACCTGTAATTTATATAGTTATGACAAATTAGTAAATTAGTTCACATGTAGCTTTCCAAAACAGAGAATCTGAAGCAAATTTGAGCTCTAAACCTATCACCAAAGGGATTGTGAAACTTAAGTTTTGAAAGGGCAAGGGAAACATGTTCTTACATCTGGAAAGTATGAGATGACATTAATTTTCGATTTGGACTATATGATAATAATGTATGTTATTTCTCAATTTAGGGACATTCGTGCTGCAATTCTGGAGCAGAGTCTCAGGAAGTTAGGAGTGGAGAGATTGAGCAAAGATGATGTCCAGAAAATGCAGTGGGAGGTTTTGGAAGCAAAAATTGGCAATTGGATACATTATATGCGTATTGCTGTAAGGATTAATGTGAAATTCTATTCTATCTGTCATATTCGTCTTTCAATGTATCATATGTTCCTTTAACAGGTCAAATTGCTATTTGCTGGGGAAAAGAAAATCTGTGATCAAGTATTTGATGGTGTTGATTCTTTGAGGAGTCCATGTTTTGCTGAAGTAACTGCTAACAGTGTGGCCACGCTTCTTAGTTTTGGAGAGGCTATTGCCAAAAGCAAGAGATCACCTGAAAAATTATTTGTTCTTTTAGACATGTATGAGATAATGAGAGAAGTTCAGCCGGAGGTATTGTCAATATTAGAAAATTCAGTTTTACCTGCATATTTTTAGTTGAAAATAGTAGAATATAGACTCTTCAGGGTAATGATTGATTAGCTCTTTGCAGCTATAGAGGAGAAAGAGTTGAGTTAATTGAAGACCAATAAGCAAACCTAGATATCAAATCCACATCTCAAGTTACTATTTTGGAAGCGGCAAAAGAGATAATATTTAGATACGGTAGTGGGAACAAGGCATTATACATAATGTGGGTAGCCTATACAAAGATGATTGTTAAGGAAACCCATGCAATAGAATTGGAACTTGAAAAAAAACATGACTCAAGAACAGTTTCCGTGATAGTTTCTTTTATGTGGTTTATATGTTAGGTTAATCCACACATGTTGATATGAAATGCTACTAAACATGATTTAATGTTAAGTTCAAGATCTGTTGTAAAATTTAGTAGCCAAGCCGGTCTAATCTGAATGCTGCATTGAGATATTGGTATGACACAGAAGACCTTACATTAACATATGCAGATTGCAGAGTGATTTATTTAGTGGAGAACTGATTATATTTTGCTTTCTCCTCTTTGTACTTTCTGGATTAGTATTTCCTATAATTTTAATTTTTTTTTTCGGGGGGGGGGGGGGGGTGGGGGTGCGGGGTTGCATAAGCCAGATTGAATACCTTTTTGGAAATAAAGCTTGCATTGAAATGCGTGAAGCTTCATTAAGTTTGACAAAGCGACTAGCTCAGACAGCACAGGAGACATTTGGTGATTTTGAAGAAGCAGTTGAAAAAGATGCCACTAAAACTGCTGTGCTCGATGGAACTGTTCATCCTCTGACAAGCTATGTGATAAATTACGTGAAGTTCTTATACGAGTGAGTCATGATTTACATTACCCAAGTCTTGTTTTTCTTTGGAGGCTTCCCATATGCATTTTTCTGTCTCCTGTCCCCAGAACTTGCAGTTGAGATAGACCTTAGCCTTGGCATTCTTATTCTTCTATCAATTGTTTGGTACTTATAAAATTTGAAAAATTCCTGTTCTGCTGAAGGAAGTGACTGATAGTTGTTTTGGGGGTTAACATAACAATGCTTACAAGGGACTAAAAGAAGGGCAAGATAATATACTCATATCTAATTATTGGCATGCTATCTTATAATAACTGCCAATATATGATAGCTCATCCACTAAGTTGTGTTTATTTAATTATAAATGAATTAGTAAATATGATGCTTTATGGTGTACGACCTGAAAGAAAAGCTCCCAAAATAATGTTATTGCACAAATATATATAAACATACTCTTATTTTCATTACGCCTCTTTCAAATGCACATCCTCCCCTACTTAATTCCTCCCTGTTCTTAGTGTGCAGTTTGACTATCTTGTAGCTGTCCTTGATTCTTACAGTAACTCACAAAGATCATATTCTCACTGTTGTTCACTGAATGTGCACAGTTATCAATCAACATTGAAGCAGCTTTTTCAAGAGTTTGACGCTAGTGATCCAGATGCTCAGTTAGCATCTGTAACTACAAGAATTATGCGGGCCCTCCAGAATAACCTGGATGGGAAATCAAAGCAGTATAAAGATCCAGCATTAACCCAGTTGTTTCTTATGAACAACATTCACTACATAGTGAGATCTGTGAGAAGGTTCTTCTTATGATATCTTCCTTCCCCGTGAACTAAAATTATATCCTTGGGTGAATCTTATATGTGGATGCTATGATGCCATCTTGGATCCATATTGTGCCTACAGGTCAGATGCAAAGGATATGCTGGGTGATGACTGGGTGCAAATACATAGAAGAATTGTACAGCAGCATGCAAATCAGTACAAAAGAGTTTCTTGGGCAAAGGTTTAATTACTTTTAATCAAACTTATTATGAAAATCTTTTTTTAACTATTTCCTGATGATTCTTGTTTCCATGAGATAATTATAAAATGACCCACATCATGATCTTGTTAAGTTGTGTTTTTTTTTTTTTTTCTTTTTCTTTTAAGATGTTGCTATAGAAATTTTAATCACCATTTTTAGACGGACATTCTTTTTGTCTAGTCATGCTGTTGTTTTATATTTAGATTATTATCCATGTGACTACTCTCGAGTTCTATGTCAGCATTTCTGGCAAAATTTGATCACCCTGAAAAACTTATGAGAATGTTGTTGTTGTGGGAATTTACCAGTAGCTAATTTGATATCTCTGTGGCACATGCTTTAAATCCCATGGATGGTTGTTAATTAGGATGATCCAAAAAATACATTATGAGGAAGCTTATTTCTAGATTACACTAAGAAGTTGGGTGTTTTCTGATCCTGCAGATTCTGCAGTGCCTCACTGTTGCAGGCAATTCATCAGGTGGTGGAGGGGACAGCAGCGGACTCTCAAGAACAATGATAAAAGATAGATTCAAGACCTTCAATATTCAATTTGAGGAACTTCATCAAAGACAGTCCCAGTGGACGGTTCCTGACAGTGAGTTGCGTGAATCACTACGGCTGGCTGTTGCTGAAGTCCTTTTGCCTGCCTATAGATCTTTCATTAAACGATTTGGGTATGCATGAGCAAGGTTATATCTCGTTCTTCATCAAATTTCTTTCCTTATTCTAGCTTACTAATGTTTGTAAATTTTCCAGGCCTGCCATTGAGAATGGTAAAAACCCTCAGAAGTACATTAGATACAATCCAGAAGATCTCGAACGCATGTTGAGTGAATTTTTCGAGGGTAAGACGTGGAATGAACAAAAGCGTTAAGTAGTTTCAAGGCTGTTTCCTCTTCCATCTTCATCATCCTAGTTACCAGTATTAAAGGGAGTTTTTTTTTTTACTTACTACTTCAATGTAGTTATCCTTCCAAGCATAGCTTAAATGACATGATACTAAAACGCGTCACCTCCAGGTTGTGGGTTCAATCCTTGCTTTCCTTTAAAAAAAAAAAAAAAAAAGTATTTTTTTTTTCTTGGAAATTCTCAAATTCATTGTATGTTAACTATGTCTTGTATTATTTCTACTGTTCTTGGATTGATTTTTTTCCTTTTAGTAGTTTTTTTTTTTTTTTTTTAAGGAATAGAAAGGGTAATTAAGGTATTAAAAAAAGGGGAAAAAAAAGAAAAGAAACAGAGTAATTAAGGTATAATAGATTGTTACAAAAAGTGAAACTGCAAGAGTACTGTCCTAGAAAGGTAAGATTTTGAAACATATGATTTGAATAAAGTACCAACTAGTTTGGGATTAAGTTGAGTTGTAGAATTAATTAAAAATCCTTGCAATATCACAACTAAAATGGTTTCAAAATTATGTTGTTGGAAACACAGACGAGAGCCACTTCACATTGTGAGAAGTGTAACTCATAAGTCCAATCGAATTTTTATTGACAAAAAAAAAGAAAAATTGTATATTTTAGATATAATTAAAAACTAAAATGCAAAGGATGGAATACTGTAAAGAAAAAGTGTACCCACTAAAAAAACAGTTTTTGTAATTGGCACTTTTTTGGTTAACTCGCTCATAACAACTACATTTTAACTTTGGTTTTGTAATTGGCACTTGTTTAGTCAACTCGCTCATAAAAACTGTAGTTTAACTTTTATCTGGAGAATATTCAACAATGGCTTTTATTGAATGAATAATGGATTTGGATCCTAAAAACTACAATACTTAATAGCTTTTGAATAAGTATAAGTAACCAAATGAAATAAAGGTTATACCCAGAGCTAACATCATATAACCCATTGCTAACATCATATAACCCAAGTGAGACATTGTACAATAGGCCAAACCTCTGTTAATATCATTTTGAGCAAGAGGTAAAGTGGCTTCTAATGGTAGTGTTATTCTACCAATCAAAGCTATTAGATTCATTAGGTAAGATATGACTATAAAAGAGGAAGAAGCCGGGCTAAAGAAAAAATTGCAACCGTTACTATATGTATAAGAGTCAAAATAAGGGTAGTCCCTTCCATAGCTTTTAGTAACCATACATGAAGGGAAAATTGACTAGATTAAGCATTTGAATCGAAAAATAACATGAAGACACATACAGTAACAAATGAAAAATGGACCTCATTATTATAAATCAAGTTATTGAATATTTCAAACAAATCACGAAATTCAAAACTATCCGTGATCCAATAAAAACCTAAAGTTCCTAATAATAAACCAAAATCCCCTACACAATTAGTTTAAAATGCCTTTTGGCAAGCATTTTGCACTAGGTTATGTGAACCAAAAACCTATTAATAGATAAGAACACATTTCAACCAATTCCTAAAAAATATAAATTTGTATCAAATTAGAACTAGTAACCGATCCAACATTGAAGTATTGAAAAAACTCATATAAGAAAAAAAAAAATCTCAAATATCCTTAATCATGAGACTTATAATAAATAAGAATCAAAATTCCAACACTAGTAATTAATATTAATATAATAGATGTAAGTGAACCAATCAATTGGCCAAACTCTAAAGAAAGATAGCTATTGATAGTCCAAGACTATACATATTGATAAATAGAATTTTTATTTATTAACTAAAGAGATAGATCGGTCGAAAAATCATAACTATACATAAGAATATAGGAAAAGTCCACATATGGTGAAGATTTTATTTTTTGTCATCGGAAAAAGTTGAAGTCCCACTTCTATTAACTTAGGAAGTGGAAGTGAAATGAAATGTGTGATCCAAGAATATTGATATGTATATCTATATTTTATTATAAAAGCGATATACGCCACATTGTCTCATCCTATATAATATATACATATTTAAAAAATAAATTCAATAACCAAATCTCGTATGTTCACCTAATAACTATTATTTATTTTAATAAAAAAAAAATACTTCACTAATATCTTTGCACACACAAAATAGTAACTTCTCCACTCTCTCTACAAAAAAATAATTTTTTTATTAAATTTAATTTATTAAAAATCTTTCTCACTCACACACTAACTCTTCACATCACTTCTACTCATATACTAACTTCTCTTTTTCCTTTTAAATAGTAATAAAAAACTTAAAATAACAACTTTTTAATTTTTAGAAAAATGATTCAACAAGTGCATAAGTACGTCATGTTGCTAGTTGTTCTAAACACCTGAAGACCCTTATGGTCACAAATTTACATCAAAACTATATAAAAAAAATTATTTTTTATATGATTCATAAAAAACGAACTGTGGACCCTATAAAATAAGATTTTTTTATTTTTATTTATTTTTTTATTTTATTGCTATCTAGGTTTGTGTTTGTGTATTCAAAATCATTAACTATTTTATTTTGGAACTAATTAATTATTTTTGATTAAAATAAAAAATATCCACAATTGTTCAAAACAATGATATGATTGGGAAAAAGAGAACTATTAAAGTGACTTTTAAAAAATCATTTTCTTTTAATAGATTCACTACTAATATTGTTATAATTTTTTGATGAAATTTGAATGAGTTGTACTTTTAGCATGATCAATTTATCTTTTTATTAGAGCAAGACAAGGGGCGCTGGATCTTGAATTCAACGTATTTTATGTTGAATCAAATGAGTAATTAGATTTAATATTTTTTTAATTTGGTTTTAATAATAATTATGTACAAATTATAATAATTAATTAACTCTTAAAACATTATTTGTATTGTATTTACGGTCGGCTAAGTTGCACAAAAGTCAAAGGCTGAAAACTATTAAGTGGATCTTTCAATCAACTGAACAATGGTTGTCATAGTCAGTTGAAATATATATGACACAACTACGTTTCATTAAAATCAGAATGCCATTTCATTTATTCTTATAGGTCTTATTCATCCCCACGGTTGTGCCAGTACTCTGAAATCGGAAAATGACTTTTACTTGACTATTTGCCCTCGAACTCGATTTTACAAACTTTTTGTCTTCAAACTCTAACTGGGCCATAATATCCTAATCTTTGATCCAAACTAATCTATGTTTCTACCTATAGGTCTTGTTTGTTTTCACGGTTGTGTTGGAATTTCCGGAATCAGAAAAGAAATTGTACTTGACTATTTTGCTACCCGAACCCAATTATACAAAACTTTTGCATTTAAACTATAACTTGCGCATAATAACCTGACCGTTGATCCAAAAGGATTTCCATTTCTTCCTATAGGTCTTATTTGTCCTCATGGTCTTATTTGTCCCCATAGTCGTACCGATACTCTTGGAATCCAAAAAAGACTTGTACTTGACTATTTTGCTCTTAAACCCAATTTCACAAAGTTTTTGTCTTGAAACTCTAAATTGGACATAATATCCTAACTGTTGATACAAATGAATTTTTTTCCTTCTTATAAGTATTATTCATTCCCACGGTTGTTCCTGTACTCTCGGAATTCGAAAAGGACTTATACTTGACCTTTTTTCCTTTTGAACCCAACTGGACAAAGTTTTTTCCTTGAAACTTTATCTTAGGCTTAATATCCTAACCATTAGTTCAAACGAATATCTGTTTTTTATTTTTTGTTTTATTTTTATTTTTTATAGGTTTTATTTGTTCCCACAGTCGTGCCATTATTACCGGAATTTGAAAAGGACATGTACTTTATCAGTTTGCTTGCCAAACCCAATTTTACAAAGTTTTTGCCTAGAAACTCTAACTTGGACATAATATCTTAATCGTTGATCCAAAAGGATTTATTACACAACAGAATTATGAAAGAACCTAAGCTAGCATAAAATTAAGCCTATAAAAGATTAGCACAAGACTAAATTTTTATAGAATAAACTGGAATCCACTAGTAGAAATTCAAACACCCTTAGGTATAAAATTTTATCATAAAAACACTATCTTTTACAAACTAGCAAAGCCTGCCATTTATAAAAGGCTAGGAGAAATCCTAAAGACTAAGGATACTTGCTTAACAAGCAAATATTCCTAATAAAAGACTAGCTCCTAATTAATGGGAAATATTAAAAAAGGTAACTTCTAATAAAATACTAGCTCCTAATTAAACAGTCCTATTAAATAGAAAATACTAAAACTTCAAGCCTTACGACTTGCTATTTTCTTTTTTTTGCTTGTCTTGATGCTCTGCATCAATCTCCTCCACTTGGAAATAACTCATTCTCGAGTTATTATCAAGATAAAGAGTGTCATCTTAAGCATGAAACTCGTATAAATCAACCACATTGAATGTCCTTGAAATCCTCATTTCTTTAGGCAAATCAACAACATAAGCATTGTTATTAATTTTCCTTAAAACTTGATAAGGACCATACTTCTTAGGCTTTAGTTTATTATAAGTTCCAATAGGAAATCTTTCTTTCTTTAAGAAAACCATCACCATATCACCTTCTTCAAACGATTGTTTCTCTTATTCTTATCAGCAAGCTTCTTATATTTGGCATTAGTCTTCTCAAGCTGTTGTTTTACTTCTTCTTGAACATATTTGAATTGCATAGCCATATTTTCTGTTGCCATACTTGCTTTGTATAGTGTAGGTAATTTTTATCAGATTCAAAGCATAGTTAGATGGCTTTAAATACACCATAAAAAATGGTGCCTTCCTAGTTACACTATGTATAGAATTGTTATATGCAAATTCAGGTAAAGCCAAATCCTACTGTTTAGGCTTGTCACCACATATACTCCTCATCAAATTTCCAAGAGTCCTATTAAGTGACTCCGTTTGACCATCTGTTTAAGGATGAGCAGTGCTACTGAAATTCAAAGTGGTATCAAACATCCTTCATATGGTCCTCCAAAAGTGACTTTAGAATTTAGAGTCTCTGTCATATGTAATGCTCTTAGGAACACTATTTAACTGAATCATTTCTCTAAAGAAAAGTCTAGCAACATGCAAAGCATCAGTTGTTTTCTTGCATAGGATGAAATGGGCCATTTTTGAAAACCTGTCTACTACTCAAACACTTAATCAACCCCTCTTTGAGTCCTTGGAAGGCCTAAGACAAAGTCCATGGACAAATCCTCCCAAATGTCATTAGGCATAGGCAAAGGTATGTATAACTAGTGTTTTAAGAATATCTTTTGGCTGTTTGATAAATGTAGCATCTTTTAACAAAGTTTTCAGCATCTTTTCTCAATTGAGGCTAGTAGAATCTCTTTTTAAGTCTAGCCACTATTTTATCTCTTCCCAAGTGTCCACTCAACTTACTAGAATGTTGGTCTCAAATTAACTTATCCTTCAAAGAAATTCGTGGAATACATAACAAGTTTCCACTAAACAAATACCCATCATTAATGTGAAAATCACATGCTGGTTGTCTGTTTAAGCAGTTCTACCAAATGTTCTTGAAGTCTTCATCATATGCATAGAGCTCTATTAAGTGTTTAAACCCCATAACCTCATTAGTCATGGTAACAAGCAATGTTGCTTTTCTGCTCAACACATCAGCCATCTTGTTAAGCTCGCTAAACTTGTGCCTAATCATAAGAGGAAACTTCTACAAACAGGCTGACCACGTAGCATGTATATTGCTCAAGTGTTTTTGAGTGTTGATAAATTTCAAGGCTTGATGGTCAATGTAAAGGATGGATTCCTTTTGTACTAAATAGTGTTCCTAATGCCTTAATGTCCTTACAACAGCATAAAATTCCTTATCGTAGGTAATCCAATTTCGTCTAGATTCACTCAATTTTTCATTGAAGAAAGCCATTAGTTTGTTATTTTGAGATAAAATAGCCCCAATTCCAACACTACTAGCATCACATTCAACCTCAAACAAGGCTTCAAAATCGGGTAATGCTAGCACAGGAGCTGTACATAGTTTTTCCTTAATTAAAACAAAACTTTCTTCAGCTTCTTTATTCCATTCAAATTTCTATTTTTTCAAACAATTAGTTATTGGGGCCATGACAGAGCTGTAATTTTTAATAAATCTTTTATAAAATGTAGCTAAACCATGAAACGATCGTATCTCACTCACTGTTTTTAGAGTTGGCTATTCTCGGATAGCGTTAATCTTCTTCTCATCAACATGTATGCCCTAAGAACTCACTATGTACTCTAGGAATAGTAACTTATCAGTCAAGAAAGTGCACTTCTTCAAATTTATGTAAAGCTTATTTCATTGTAAAACTTTCAGCACTTCTCTAAGATGCTTTAGATGCTCATCTTTTGATTTACTATATATCAAAATGTCATCAAAATAAACATAACAAATCTATCAATGAAAGGCTTTAACACTTGATTCATTATCCTCATGAAAGTACTAGGAGCATTGGATAAGCCAAATGGCATAACCAACCACTCATACAAGCCTTCTTTGGTTTTAAATGCAGTTTTCCATTCATCACTAGGTTTAATCTTTATTTGATGATAACCACTTTGCAAATCAATCTTTGAAAAAACCTTGGAACTATGCAATTAATCAAGCATATAATCAAGGCATGGAATAGGAAATCTATACCTCACTATGATCTTGTTTATAGCTCGGCTGTCAATACACATCCTCCAATTGCCATCCTTTTTTGGTTTGAGTAATGCAGGGACTGCATAAGGACTCATACTTTCACAGATCAAGCCTTTCTTCTGTAATTGTTCGACCTTCTTTCTTAATGCCTCACTTTCTCTAGGATTCATTCGATAATGAGATAAATTAGGAAGCTTAGCACCTGTAACAAGATCTATACAGTGCTAGATATCTTTCATTAAAGGAAACTCATCAAGTAAATCAAATTGTATTAGGTTTGAAAAGTGCTTCAACAATGGTTGCACCTCCCTAGGCATTTCACTCTCATCTTCTTATTTGCCCAACAACACTTCCTTAACTGCAACAACAAAAGAAGCAACAAAGACTTCCTTTGCTTCTTTTGTTGTCCTTTCAAATTCTCCCTTAGTTTTGGCAATAGATACCAAAGTTTTACCCTCTACTTTAGAAGTTTTAGGTAGTTCTTAAGTCTCTATTGTTGACCTCATAGCAATCTTATGGCCATTCCATGTGAATAGGTAGATATTATCTCTCCTTTATGCATTGCGTCCACATCATATTACCAAGGTCTACCGAGTAATACATGGCTAGCATCCATGTCAATAACATCACACAAAATTTTATCTTTGTAATATCTCCCAATGGAAATTGGTACAAAACAAGTTTTGGTTACCTTTACAAAGGGTCCTTTCTTGATCCAACCAATGGAATATGGTTAAGGATGAATTTCTGTAGGTAGCTTCATGTGGTCCACCAACTATAGAAGTATACAACAGCCTTCTAATAACATACACATAATCTTTGCTGTTTTAGCTATAACTTTAGCCCCTTCATATTCTTTAATTTCATCAATATCCTCCTCTAAATTTCCTTCATTCTCTACTAGATTTACCCTCATTCTCTCAGGATAGTTGTTGGACAGATGTCCAGGTTATCTACACCTAAAACAAACCTTCATATTTGGTGGAGCATAGGGATTAAAATTTTTAGGAGCTTCTTTTCCACTGGTAGTTGCTATTGCCCTTTTTTCTCCTGTATTTTGAGTTTATCAGACTTGCCTTAGTTGATCTAATTGTATATTTCTTATATTATTAGTTGCTGGTTGTACGTGCTCTTGATAAGTTCTAGCTTTCTCATCCTTCTTTGAAGAACTCTCCAATGATTCAGCCTATAAAGTAGTATTATAAGCTTCATCAACTCTGCAATAAGCTTGCAGGCTTATCTTCTCCTTGATTGAGGGCTTCAGTCCACCGATAAACCTTGTTACTTTCTGATTTTTAGGTTTTCAATAGTTTGTTCTAGCTGACAACCTATTAAATACACTCATATAATTTGTCACTATTTTGCTGCCTTGGGTACAATTTTGATATATCTAGAAGAGGTGCTGCTCATAATCTAGTGGCATAAACCTCTCCATTAAAAGTTGCTTCATCTTCCTTCATTGCCTCACTAGACTCTTCTTCTTTCTTTGCCTATCCCTTTGCAAATAGTCTTACCATACTTCTGCCCCACTTTTAAGCTTGAAGGCCACTATTTTGACTAGTTTCTCTTTTAATACTTCCATCATCTCACCAAATCTCTCAACCTTGCACAACCAATCAAGAAAGCCTTCAATGTTTAAATTTTCATTGAATCTTGGAATCTCAATTTTCACTCTATAGTCTTCAAACTCTTTATTCCTTCTTCCTTGTTGTTGCCTATAGTATCCATACCCTTCAACCTCTTCATCTAAATATCATTCTTGGAAATCTAGTTGAACAAGTGCTGGAATTTATTGGATAGGTGCTAAATTTTGCCTATTTTGCATAGGTCTTTTAGGCACACGCCTATTAATAGGTTGCTGCATTGGTAAGGCCACTCTCCTTCCTTGCTCCCTATTAATTGCTGCTGCTCCTCCATTAAAATCAATGCTCAACTGTTATAGATGTTGGAAATTGATTACACTGGGCACAGCGAAAATTAAAAAAAAAAAATTCGGCATAACCAAATCCCTATGATAATCTCTATTGTTTATGAACTAATATTTTTCTATTAATCGTATAAATAGAATATTACCTCTTGAAGCGATTATGACGATCTTAACTTTTGATCCATAAGTTGTACAGGGTGTACAACCTCTAAGTGTATCCACACCGAATGACTTGATCAAGAGCTCTGTGTTGGCTACCAAAAATCTCTTTGTGTGCTAGCATAAGTGATGAGATTTTCTCACGTCTCACAAACACTCAGTTTGCCAAAAATTATCTGCTAAGAACTTTGGCTCTCTCTGTGTGATATCTGAATAAAAGTTACGTACGATACTTATAAGGTCTAACCTTATTTAAGTATGATATAACTGAACTCTAGATGATAAGATCAGATCTTATCTGTTAGAAACTTTTAGATAAAATAAGAAAATCTCATCAAAGTTAATCCTATTTTAAATTTCAAATATCATTTGTTTGTAATTACATGAAAGCCCAAAACTTCTCTTAATCAAATTGCATCCATTTGTGTGTGACCCCTTAGGTTCATATTAAACTAGCAGTAGGCCACATTAACTTAATATATTTTTCAATTAGATCCACATCTAATTAATTTAAATCAAAACTAATTTTTGATTTACCCATTAATGAGAATTAATTATTAAATTAATTCTCGGGTTACCTATAAGCCAAGATTAATGCCTAGCAGCATGTGATGACTACTCATATAATATAAATATATTTGTGAACCTTTCCGTTGTTAGCTACCATGCAATTCAATCTTTCCATCAATCAATGTTCCTAATTAAACTTAGAGTATGGATTAATGTCAAACCCTAAATTGTTTAATCTGATGTATCTATTTATAAGTCACAACTTATGTGGTGAAACCTAAATTCTCTAATCTAGTTTCACACCTCCTTGGCCAGGGACTTTCAAAGTTATGTCTTAATTAGATAACATAAAACATTCTCTCTCTTTACTGAGAGTGATAGATCTCTTATTGTACACTCATATATCTTCATACATAGATAGTTATACCCAACATCTATCTCTGTATAACCCATGGTGAATTATACTTAGATAGTATCAAAGCATGATAACCTATGTACAAGGTATCTATGATGTCTCAGGTCTGAAGATCATTTGCACCACTACAACGAAGAACACTCATTGACAACTATGTAAAAGTCCATATGAGTATTCTATAATCGAGTCAATTTAGTAAACTTGTTCTCTAACAAGCACCTACATGTTTATTATAGTGTCAACTACACAAGTGATCATAAGATCGATCACCCTCAATATTTGAGCTAATATAACATGTACTAATCTAACCGGATCATTAATTCCTATTATTAATGATCCTATGATTAGGAATATTTAAGAACAAAGCTTAAGAAAATATATCTCATAAGCATGATCATATCATGGTTCTTATTTTCATTGCGTATATTCTATGGGATTCATCACGTTCGTACTAAGGAATTAACTAGCAATTAAAGTACATGATAAATAATAATACCATATAATAATGAAACATGTTCATTTTATTAATAACTGAATAAGATTGTATTTATAAGTAATATACCATAGACATTTAATATCATTGGCTTGTAGGGCATACTACTAACAATAGAGCCCTTAAAATCTGGTTTATTTCCCTTGAATAGTCTCAGTTGCTTCTTTTTGTGCATCTCAGGTTTCAGTGATTGCTTGCCAAATATCCTCTAACCTGTAGTCTTTGTTTTCATTGGCCGTTCAGTTAAGAAAGTTGCTCTGATGCCAACTGACACAGCAGAATTATGAAAGAACCCAAGCTAGTATAAAACTAAACTTAGAAAAGATTAGCACAAGATTAAATCTTTATGGAATAAACTGGAATCCACCAGCAGAAATTCAAACACCTTTAGGTGTAAACTTTTATTATAAAAAAAACTGTCTTTTACAAACTAGCAAAGCCTGCCTTTTATAAAAGGCTAGGAGAAATTCTAAGAGGCTAAGGATACTTCTTCAGCAAGAAAAGATTCATGATAAAAGACTAACTCCTGATTAATAGGAAATATTAAAAAAAGTAACTTCTAATGAAATACTAACTCCTATTACTAAAGTGATAACTCCTATTAAATAGAAAATACTAAAACTTCAAGCCTTATGACTTGCCCTTTTCTTCTTCTTGCTTTTGTCTTGATGCTCTGCATCAATATCCATTTCTTCATACAAGTCTTATTTGTCCTCTTGGTTGTGCTAGTATTCCCAGAATTCAAAAAGGATTTATACTTGAACATTTTGTCCCCCAAACCCAATTTTACAAAGTTTATGCCTTTAAACTCTAACTTGGGCATAATATCTTAACCATAGATCCAAAAGGATTTTTGTTTCTTCACACAAGTCTTATTCGTCCTCATGGTCATGTCGGTACTTCTTGAATCCAAAAAAGACTTGTACTTGACCATTTTGGCATCCGAAAGCGATTTTACAAAGTTTTTGCCTTCATACTCGAATTTGGGCATAATATCCTAGCCAATGATCCAAATAAAATTTTGTTTTATCCTATAGGTCTTACTCATCCCCTTGGTTGTGCTGATACTCCCTAATTTGAAAAAGTCTTGTACTTGACCATTTTTCCCTCAAACCTAATTTTACATAGTTTTTACCTTAGAACTCTAAGTTAGGCATAATATCCTAACTGTTGATCTAAATAGATTTTTGTTTTTTTCTACAGTTCATATTCGTCCCTGTGGTCATGCCAATACTCTTGGAATCCTAAAAGAACTTGTTCTTGATTGTTCTTCCTCCACCAGGAACCCTATTTTACAAAACTTTTGCATTTGAATTATTATTTGGCGTAATATCCTAACCATTGATCCAAATAGATTATTATTTCATTCTACAAGTCTTATTCACCCCATGGTCTTGTGGCTACTCTCGAAATATAAAAAAGACTTGTACTTGGCTGTTTTGCTCACCAGATCCAATTTTACAAAACTTTTGCATTTAAACTATAACTTGGCACAAAATCCTATTTAAGAATCACATTATGAAAATAAAATTAACAGAATTAAGTACCTCATATTGTAGTGGTGGTGATGTCGGTGTATTCCAGCTCTTACAAGCTCTCTCCTAACTAGCTCTTGTACAAACTCTGTATGCTTTGGAGTAAATCCCATAGGAAATGGAGATGCGACAGAAGATTGATGTTCCAGTGGTAGGAACAGCAGTGGCAGAAGCTACAGACCCAATTTCCCCCAATACTAGTTGGGAGTTGATATGCTCCCTGAAGCAGTAGATAAGGCCCTTCTTCTTACTGCCTACTGGTTTCCAGAACAGAGTTGGGTTACTCATGGGGTGCTCAACTGGCATATTAGTACTCTCCTACTAGGTGCTAAATTGTCCTCTATCTGTCTTTGAAGCTTTAAACTTCTCTTGTAAATGAAAAATTATTGGGTTTGCTATTAATCAAACATTCACTATGTCATCTGAAAACATTTATGTAAAATAGAAAAAAGAATTCAACTAAAACTAAGGGTCATTGACTTTGTGTCAACAAATTCATTAGTCTTTCTCTTGTGAGTGCAGTCAAAAAACTCAGTAACTGTAGGTTCTCGACCCAACTCTCTCTCCTGTACAAAAAATATAAGACAATATTAGTTAAATAGACTGTAATACAAAATTTTAACTAATTTTTATTAAATAAATCATTAATAACCAGTCACTTATGGTGAATAGTTGTGTTGACGTCACCAGATGCATGGTGAATAAGCTTGCCACCCGAGTTGTCTATTCACTGCCATCGTCCTCGAGAGCCTTTGGAAGTTAGGGATTGCCCACTCATTGCACAACGACTCCCACCAATTCTATGGGATCCAATCTTGGCTCCTATCCTTCTTCTAAGCAAGTGGGTATGATATGTACTTGACATGAATTTCGTAACACAAGTGCACGTTTCATTGTAAGTAATATAATGATAAGTAAAGTGTTGATCCCATAAAGAATTGTCACTAATATCTAGCTAAGTATTAAAATTAACAAAATCTTAATTTTATTCAAACAAACGAATTATGGTGGAAAAGCTTGATTTTAACTAAATCTAACTAATGACAAATTAAACTAAAGAATTCAATGAATAAGGCCTAGAATTACAATTTCCCTCAACACTTCACTTAACTTATTATTATCTTATTATGCATAGTTGTGACAAAGAATTATTAACCTAGGATTGTTAATCAATTATAAGCCATATTCCTTTGTCTTATAAATATATATCTCACCTAACCAATGCACTATATTCATATGTGAGTTCAGTTAAGCAAGACTCATTAAGACTGGACCTAAATTGGCTACACAAGGTATATAAGTATATTCCTATCCTATCTACAAATTAAATTCAAACAATCATGTAAATGAATTCAAAAAAGTGTTATATCATTTAATGCTAAACCTAAACTCCATTTTCTAAGTTTGTTTATGTTTACCATATCAATCTAAGTGGTAGCTAATCAACTAGAAGCATTAAGCATGGAATGAAATAAACAATCCAAATGTCAAAACCTTAAGCAATCAATAAGTAATAAAAACCATCAAGTTACATGTTGAATTCGTATGTAATCCTAAATAAATAATTAGTTCATGCTACCTAGTATAGACATGAACTCAAATAAAATCATTATCAAAGTAAATACACGAATGCCTAAAAGAAAGGTGTATGAAAAGAGAAAATTATAAAGATTATCGGTCTTCAATTTTCAATCATCCCAAGCTCCTTGTATTTCCTTGCACCCTTGATGGCTTCCTTTTTTTCCAGAAAATCTTAGCTTAATTGTGTGCTCCAATTCCCTAAGCTAGTCCCCCTTTTATAGGCGTAACAACCCTCAATTTCACCTTATTACGGACTAGGAATCGTGCCATCGCTACTACGTAAAAAATCAACCAAATAGGGCCTTGGTAGTGGGCTTGGTACTGTGGGTCTAGCTTTTTGGCATTGTGGCACCAACCTGGGCTCATCTTGGCACCATGGCACTAGTGTGGTCCTGGGCAGGACTCTTGTCTAGCGTGTTGTGAGTGGTTTTGGACTCCAGTTTAACATTTGATGGGACTTCTTCTTGTATTAGACATTCAAAACACAAAGACTAAGTGAAAATAAATTAGAACTTATACAAAACACCTAATCAATGTACTAAATTAACTAGTACTCATCATTCTAATACGATAAGGACTCAACTAGGATTTTACTAAAAACTAAGCAAAAACCAACTAAAACTCTAGAACATAGCTAAAATAATATGAGTAAAAGGATGTAAAATAAGTCTTTTTCCACGAGTTATCACACCACAAACTTAAAGTTTTGCTAGTCCTCAAGTCAAAGAAAAACAAAAACACAAACACAAACATGAAAGACAAGTAAGAGATGAATCATACTAATTCAATGATTTCCAAAGTATGCTCAAATATATATATTTTAAAAGCTATTGACATAAGGAAAATAATAGGCAATCATGCAAATTTATGATTCAATTCAAGCACTAGTTTCATTCTCGAACAGATTTCCACATGTGTGTGTTGCATGATCTTTCTACCTAGAACTTCAATGCAATCTGGATTAGTTTATGTTGATGAAAAATAAAACTTAGCATTCAAACCTTATAGGTTTGCTTTTCATCCCTTTCTCCAGTAATGTAGACTACACTTGGTTAAGGAACATTAGGACTTTATAAAGCTTGAAATGTAAGGCTAAGGTAAAGGTATGATAATTGAAATTATGAGCCTCAAAATCACTCTATGCACATTATTTATTCTAGAACCTTTGTTGGAACTGCCTTCATATCTCAAGTAATACACCCATACTTGGCTTCCACTTTTCCTTTATCTTTCATAAATTCACATTTTTTTTCCACACCTTCCTTTTTTTTTTTTTTTTGGCATCAAAAAGAAGGAATTTTGATCATAATTCAACAGAATTCCATTACCCCCAAACTTAAAATTAACATTGTCCTTAATGTTATAAGAAAAAGCACAAGATGCAAAACTTCCTGTTAGTAGTATGCCCTAAAGTTAATAACATGTGATTTTATGACATATTATTTTATGTACAATCTTATTCATATTATTCTTAATAAATATTAAAATTCATTTGATTGAACAAGTGGCAAATATTATTATGTATAAGAGTTATTAATTAACCTTCATGAGCTCAAAGAATTAAAGCTATGAAGATAAGCATCATGATGAGATCATGCTAATGATATGTATTTCTTTTAAGCTTAATTCTTAAATATTCCTAATTAGAGGATCACTAAGTAGAGTATTAGTGAATCCAAATATATTAGTATATATCTAGTTAACTTAAAAAGTTGAGTTTGATAGATACCATAGTCACTTGTGTATGAGATACTAAGACAGATATGTAAGTGCTCATTAGATAATGAGTTCATTGAACTGACTCAACTGAGAACATCTATATGGAGTTTCTCTACATGTCAATAAGTGGTTCTCATGTCACAATTGTGTAAATAGTCATTTGACTTGAGTTATCATAGTTATCTTGTATGTACATTATTATACTTTGATACTATTTCTGATTCTATTAATGACTCACCTAAGAAGTAGTAATTGGGTATAATCACTTGTGTATGGAGGTATATGAATGTATAATAAATGATCTATCACTCTTAGTAGAAAAGAGAGAATGTCCTATGTGGTATATAAAAGACATAACTTAAAGTCTATGGCCATAGTATAGTGGATATTAGAATATGAGTTTCTAATTTTCTCCAATATTGAAGTTATAATCTTAAGATTAGACACGTATGATTAAATTGAGTGTTTGATATTATTTCTATACCCAAATAGATTTAATCGGGACATTGCATGAAAGAATGATTGAATTACATGGTAACTGTTAACGGAAAGGTTCAAAAGGTTCACATCCATATTCATATTATTATGGGTAGTCATCATGTGCTGCTAGGCACCAATCTTAACTAGTTGGAAACCTTAATAATTAATTAATTATCAATGAATGATTAATTAATTAATCTTAATTAAAGGTTTAATTAAAAAGAGTTTTAATTTAAATAATTATAATGAGTTCTAATTTAATTGGATGGGATCCAATAATAAATAGGTAAAAGATACATGTTCCTGATCACGATAGGTGTTCACCAATGTTCATCCTTAAGCCTTTACCTATTTTCTTTGGTCATTGATGAACTTACTTATGCTATCCAAGATAGGGCTCCGTGGTGCATGCTATTTACTGATGATATCGTGTTGGTAGATGAAACTAGAGAACCTTTAGATTCTAAACTTGAATTATGGAGGAACGCGTTAGAATCTAAAGGTCTTAGGTTGAGTAGGATAAAAACTGAGTATCTAGTTAGTGACACTAGAGAAGGCCAGATTGAAATAACTTTGGATAGTTAGGCAATCTTTAGAAAGGATGTGTTTAAGTATTTAAGTTCATTTATACAAAAAGATAGCGCAATTGAGAATGATGTGAACCATAAGATCAAGGCAAGGTGGACGAAGTGGCGAAGTACTTCAGGTGTTTTATGTGATTCTAAAATCCCGAATAAGTTGAAAGGAAAATTTTATAAGACGACAATAAGACCAATTATGTTGTATGGTACTGAATATTAGGCATATAAGAAGCAACACTCACATAAGATGGGAGTAGCTAAAATAAGAATGTTGAGATAGATAACCGAACATACAAAAAGGATAGAAAATTAAATGAGGAGATTAGTAAGAAGGTGAAGGTAGCACCTATCGAGGAGAAAATGAGGGAGAATCACTTACGTTGGTTTGGACATATCCAACATCAGCCAATAGATGCCGTAGTTAAGAAATTTGATTTAGTGCAAGTGATAGGTATTAGACGTGGTAGAGGGATAATGAAACTTAAATGGGAGGCAGTCATTGAGAAAGATATGACTGCTTTAGGAATTACTAAAAATGATGCCTTGGATAGATGCGAATGGAAGAAAAGGATTCATATAGTTGACCCCAACTAGTTTAGGTTTTAACGCTTAGTTGAGTTAAGTTAAGGAATAGAAATATATAAAGCTATGAAGGTTGTCAGTCTTCAAGCTTCAACGATCCTTGCTCATTTTGCTTGATGAGCTATAAAACTCCAAAAATTCTTAGCTAACTTTTGTGTTATGAATTCCTAAGTAATTCCCCTTTAAAATATGCTTCAAAACTCTCAATTTGAGTTTAATTTGAACTGTTATAGGGATGGCGTTGACTTTCCTGCTCTATGGCCTTGAAGGTGGCTTGAAATTCGATGTAATAGGAGACATGGCAGCAAGTAAGGCGGTACAACACTAGCTTACTTGGCATTATGGCGTTGACTTACTTGGCATTGTGGCACTGCCCTTGTTGCTAGCATATTCTTGAGGTAGTGTTTTGGGAGCTGAGACGCCCGATTTCTATTGCTGTGGCTCCCAGCCAGTAGAAATCCAAATTACCTTGTAATTTCACTTGAAAAAAGAGCTTCTTTATGCTTTCAAAACACACAAACTAAATTAAAATAGATTAAAACTCATATTAAAGACTAAATTATAGTTTAAGTCAATTAGGACTCAACATTTTAATACAATAAGAATTGTAACTAGGATTTCAACTAAGACTAAGCAAAACTAACTAAATTCTCGAACATAATTAAAATAATATGAGTAAAAAAAAAAAAGGTAAAATAACTCTATTTCCAAGGGTTATCAATAATCTATATGTTTTGTCAGTTTGGGTGCTGAAATTTGGAAAAATAGGATAGGCTTTGGTAGAAAATTTAGAGGTTGATTAAGTGAACCAGATTTCAGAGACTAGAAGGATCTATAATGTAAATTAGGGAAGTAAGAAAAAAGGAACTGTATGGGAATAACAAATTAAACACAAGCTAGGGTTTTGAGGAAATAAGGAAAATTATAGTACTTGAAACGCAATGAGGAGTTGGAAGGAGAAGGAGGACAGAACTAGGCGGCTGTAGGTTGGGTGGTGGTGTTAGCTGTGTTTAGACTATGACAGAGCTTGTGAGAGAAGACAAAAATGGAGGATAAAAGAGAAGGAAAGACTACAGCATGGAATTTAAACATGTAAAGGTATCTCCGTCTACCACAAATAAAATAATTATCATATAAGCGTCTGCAAATGGTGACGCAAATAAAATAATTAAAAAAAAAAAAAAAAAGCAGATGAGACAAAATTAGATAATGTAATTATTAACATTATATTATAAGCTAATTAAATAGAAATTATATTACCTTATAAGCTAATTATTAACATTATGCAACCTAATCTTAATCAAGTCAATGTAATTTTCAGATATTGTAAGGTAATTTATGTATATTTATATTAGTTAATGAAAAAGCCTAATGCAAAGAAGTATATAAACTAACACCTAGGTTCACAATATCCTTCACACTTCACCTATGTTTACCTTGACTTAATTCAATTCATGTAATAGTCCAAATATTAACCTAGATTTCTTAAACATTTATCATCATATTTCTATATCTAGCAATTGTATATTTCCCCTTAGTCTAATTCACTATATTCATATAAGAATTACACTAAGACAAATTCATTGAGAGTATGTTTGAAATCACAAAAATTGTGTTTTATATTTGTCTTTCATGAAAATTCAAGTCATTCTAAATCATGTTTTTATAACTTTTTTTCATTTTGATTTCTTATCAAAATTAGTATGATCTGATAAGATTTCAATTCAATTTGACTAAAAATACATATATACCATTTATTTTTACCTCTCCTCATATTCACATTCCTAAAACCGCAACCCTTCCTTCATCTTCCTACCCTATTTCTCATCTCATCTCATCTCATTCATTCTTTCTTTCCCCTAATTTCTCTTCCCTCCTTATATTGTATTAGACTTGTACCAATGATTTAAGTTGCTTTTATAGAAAAAAAAAAAAAAAAAATTTATTAATGCAAGGGTAATTTTGTAAAAGTATTAAAAGGAATGGACTACTCTTGCTAAATTCCCCTAAATTTACAGTAAGTGTTATAGATTCCCCTTACTACTTATTCTACTGCTTCTAATTTACACTTCTATTCTTCATCAAACTAACACCCTTATTCCCTATCTACAGCTTTTGTTGTTTAAGAAACAAAACTCCTTTCAGTCTTTCCTCTATTTCTCACTTGGTTATACAATATATGAAGGAGACAACTCCTTCCGTCGACCTTTGCACCTTCCTTTCAATTTCCTTCATTGCTTAAATTTTCTTTTAATAAACTAATCCCTGTACTAAGTTCTTGGTTTTATCTTTATTATTCTTAAGGTTTTGTACATGTATATACTTATATGAGCCTACTTCTAAGAGCATAAGTTGCTATGCTTTAATTAGCCGTACACTTATAATACTTCAATTATACCATAGCTTCCTAATGTCTTCTAAGTGTAGTATTTTTCTGTAATTTCCTTCTTTGCACTTAATTCCTTTCATAAACTATATTCATACATAAACCTATGTTTTATTTCCATTAACATCTCTTCTTAACATGGTTAAGATTAATGTTATGTCATGAACACACATATTTACATTATGCAAAGATATGCTCATTTTGTATAATCAACATGCAGTTAAAGGATACATGAACACTTAAGATATGCACAAACTAAGTTAACTTGTAAAAATGAATTCTTAAGCATAATCTAACCTGTGTTATACTACGTCATGTCTAACAAATGCAACTAGAGAATGCATACTTTTTGACGTATACAACTATTTTAACAAGTTAGTTACATCACTAAGCATATGATGTAGATTATTCGTATATATAAAATTTACAAACACAACATATAGAAAGTGGGGATGATACACATGGAATCCATTTCAGATTTCATGACATCTTGCTACTTTGAGAAATCAATGTCCATGGCTGATTCCTAATAACTAGTAGGCTTATCATCCTATATAAGAAAAATATTTTTTTGATCACTTATCAGAAATCCATATCTTATTGGAGATTGACTTTTCCTACTAGATCTAAAAAGTTGCCGTGTATGTTGAACTTCTTCGTGTACCTCCGACTCTTATGGCACAAGTTTAGGTTCCATTGTGTGATCGATCTCATTTTGGATTTCTTGAATTTCTTCAAGCTCTACTTTACTCCAACTACTTCTTTCCAGAATAAACTCTTTTTAAAAAAAGATATATTTCTCAAAATAAACACATTTTGTTCATGTGGGGGATAAAACTAGTATCCTCTAGTTTCCTTAGGATAACCCACACAAAAACACTTTTCACTTTTGGCTCTGAGCTTGTCAATTATAATTCTTTTGACATAAGCATGGAATCCCCAAATTCTCAGATGTAAGATATTTGGTTTTTCTATTGTTTCATAGCTTATATAGAGTTCTTTCAACAAACATTGATGGAACCATATTTAAAAGGTAGGATGTAATAATTAAAGCATATCCTCAAAAGGAAGTTGGTAGGTCAACATAACCTATTATGGATCTCACCATATCTAACAATATGTAATTCCTCTTATTAGAAACACTAGTAAGTTGTAGAGTATAACGAGGAGTACATTGAGATATAATTTAATTATCCTTTAAGTAGTCTAAGAATTCCTAGCTAAAGTATTCTTCACTACAAAAAATTACCATATCTGCATTTGTCATAAAGTAAACTCAAAAAATGCAAACACAAATAGTTAATATATGCATCTACAAGTTGAATATCTGCATATGCAAATATGCGGACTCAAATAGTCCAAAAAAAGATAATATCCTAAATGCTAAAGCTAATAATGCAAACGCAGAAAATAATGACTTTTGGCACCATATTCCTCAATCGTACAGTGTTTACATATTCATATAAGCGTCTATCTATGGAAACGCAATTATAGTGTATTGGCACCATTTTTAATGAACTTTATCAACATCTGTTGTGTACTTATTTGAGTCTGCATATTGTAGATGTAGATAGGATAATAATATTTGAAAAAGAATATATTGTTATTTGCGTTTGCCAATTAAAGTACATGCATTTGCAGTGGCAGGCACTGATACTAGTCCCTGTTTAATTCCCAAATCATGTAAACACCTTCTCCTTGTTCCTCATTTCCTCCATTATTGATCCTTGAGCTCTATCATCGCCCATCGTGGGCAACTCTGGCCGTTCCAGCCTTGCCTCCGACCTATCCAACTTACCTCCATCTATTCTGCCTTGTGCCGCTATCGTCCGTTCTTTCTAACCCAAACCCAAACCCAACACTGTTTGATACCAAGTTTTTACCCATCTACTTCTATATTTGGTTAAAATTCATAAGCTTTGTAGACTTATATTATTAGATAGTTGTCAACATAACCTATTATGGATCTCATAAAATTCATAAGTTTTTACCCATCTATACATGAATAATTTTTTTGTTAGAGTATGTGTTATAAACACTTGAATGTTGATATTTCTTAAAGTATTATTTAAAGGGTATGTTGATTTGTTAGGATATGTGTTAATAATTTAGCAATTATATCATATACACTTGAATTGGTATTTAAAATATCTAAGCGTATGTTGATTCATTAAGGTATGTGAAAGTTTTGTAGCTATGAAAAAGAAAAAAATATGAAGCCAAAATATACATCAAATAAATGAATTTACATTCCTTTGATTTAAGCATAAATTAAGGAAAACCCCAATAAAACAATAAACTTCTAAACTATTAAACAATACTTCTAAACCATAGCCATACACAACCTAAATAACATTAAGATAAAACCTAGTATTTAAAATATGTAAGGATATGCAGTGAAAGATCCCTAAATATAAAAAAGAAAAAAAAATTATATGAATGCTAAACTTACATTAGATAAAGTGATTATTATTTGATTTGACCATAAAATAAAGAAAGGAAAACCACAATAAAATAATAGACTTCTAAGCTATAAACAATACTTCTAATTAACCATCACCACAGACAATCGAAACTAATTTACATAGCCTATTTCAATGCATTTATAGGAAGGCTTATTGCCTATTTCTCTTATGTTGCATATTCTTGTTATTCCTTTTAAATATTCAGGAATTTCAATTGGAAATTTTTTTTTTTTTTTCTGAGACTTTGAGGGGCATCATTACAAGAGAAAAAGGCAAATGCGATAGCCAAATTCTATTGCATTTAACTATTTTTCTGTCGCATTTGTTCGAATGGAATAGAAATATTTTATCGCAAGCTTCTCATAATTAGCTTTGTCACAAAAAAGCCAAATGCGACTGAATTAAATTCATTCACATTTGTATCAAATGCAACATAATAAAAGTCGTTGCATTTGACTTTTATGACAAACTTTTTTGTCTTATTTATATGATTTTCTTGTCTCATTACGAGCAACAAATTCATGTATATTACTCAAGTATGACAGATTAATTATCGTCAAAATTAAGTGAATTTTATCTGCAATAGCGTTGGAGATAATACAAGTGAGTAAATGTTACAAATACTATTGTAGGTCACTAGATTCATGATTGTCCCTCCAAGTCTCCTAATAAAAAAATTCAAATTGAAATTCACAAGTACCCAAAGGTTTATTGCTCTTGCAATTATGATGGAAGCATTATACAGGAAATCAAAAGCCAAAGGAACAGTTCCAAGGATGGTACTATATGTAGTTTTTCTATTGACAGAGTAACCCTTCAATTTCCTTTCTTCTATTTAAGTTTCATAACCTTATGCAGTAATATATGTTTGTCTATTATCTCAATTCATAATGTTTTTATATGTTGTTAATGCATGCATTGCATATCATATTCATTTATAAACTAGAATCATTTTAAATGAACTAATATATGTTTGTCTGACATAAAGAACGTATATTAATTTCATTCAAAATAATTCTTAAATTACCCAAGTTAAGTGGACAGTTTAGGAAAGCAAACACTCTATTTGTTAAGGTGATATGCTTAACTTTTTGTCTATTTAGTTGAAATTCCAACTTTGTTTCTCTATGTCCTCTGGGCAGATACATAGACATAGCAATATTGGCTTGTCTATATCATGCGTGTAGGAGACTATAGATAAATGCTGCTCAAATTTGAAAAGTGAGGACAAAAAGATTAAGCATATAATTTCAATAAGAGTATAGTTTATCTGAATAGGATAAAACCAACCCTTCGGATGGCGTTGAAGGTGGTATAGAACATAAACTAATAATTGGTTCATTCATTTTAAGACAATTTATCTATTATGTAGTTGTTGTATTGAAATAATAGAGTTGAAGAGGTTAAAAGATTTCTTGACTTTGATTTTGTCAATATGTGTTACACATTTGACAAAAAAATGCGATGTCCCTGCAAATCTGTGACAATAGTAAATTTCTTAATAAAGAGTAAGTAACCTTTCACTTCTATAATAAGGGTTTTGTTATAGCATATAGAAAGTGGAGTCTATATGGTGAGGGCTGACGTGGTAATACTAGGACCATGGAGTGTTCAAAAGGTGGACCCTCAAATGTTGTTAAAGATGAAATCCTACCTATTACGAACCGGATGACAAAAATGATATTGGACATAGTAGGCCCAAATCATAATCAGGACCCAGAGAATCCCAATCCAGAAGCTGCAAAGTCTTATAAGATGTTGACAATTATAGATAATCTGGTATGGGCAAGGTGTGAAGAAATCATTCTTTAAGCCATAACTTAATTGTTAAACTGCAAGTCATAATTCAATATCTTAGAGAATTATTACAATAGATTCATCCAAATCATTGATCCCTAAGGATTAGAAGTTACTTGGATCTTTTTACAAGTCTAAGAAGTTGGTGAATGAGTTAGGACTTGGATATGAACACTAACACCAATACTTATTTTGTCTTATGTGTTTAAAAGCTCTTTAAACTCAAAGGTAGTTAAACCAAAAACACTTGGGCCTACAACATGAACCTTAGTACAAAACATAGTTTTTTTCCCTATAAAATGCTTCCAAGAAAAAGGACATGACTATAGCATAATTTTACACCACATATTTTCAATTACTTTACAAAGAAAACATATACCTGAAGAAGAATAAAAGTAAAATTCTCTTTTTTATAACTTTTTTTCTGATTCAAAATTTGTGGAAAAACAATGGAGTCTAAGGTACAGTGATAGACAACATCATTTCATCTACTAATAACATCCCCTTTCTCTTGATGTTATTTGCATAAAATCAGGAACATACCAAGACATAACAAACAATATTGATGGAAAAGAAACATACCAAATCTTTGTGTATTCTTGTAAAGCTTCTTGGACCTAATCGATACATGTCTACAAGTTTGGTCCAATTTTGTGAGTTTATGTCACTTATTTCTACAATATAAAAATATTAAGAAAGTAAAATTTTAATATATATGAACTAAGCAAATCTTTACTATTAGAATTACCCATATTAGTTTTGTACCTTCACTTTAGGCTGATTCCAATAATTAAGTAGTATTTTGAAATGGTTTTCCGTTATCCTTTTTGGACGATTTTTCCACTTTTTACAATAGTTGGGATCTGTTTGAAATGGAGCTTCTTTGTCTTGCACTTGTAGATTCTCTAACTCTCTTTTATTGAGGAAAATACTTAGTCCTTAGCTTCGTTGGGGAGAAGAAACTTAGTCTGCAATAAAAGGAAAAATAATATAATAGTTGCATAGGAATATAATTTGTACACGTTGAGAGAAAATATGTTTTTCTTACATTGACTGATTGACTATAATCCCATATTGCTTTCTTCATGTTAGTAGGTACAGTTTTCCATCTAGTGTAAATCAATGGGCAATGTCAATGATTCCTAGCCAGAGTACCTAAAAAATAGCTAAGTTCATTCACTGCTTTGTCATATGGTCCGATTGGCTGCCTATACTCATTGATGATTACAAGTTTTCAATCTTCTATGTCTCATGTATGGGTAGCTTCGCATCTTATAGCTCCTCTAGTTCTTTTCTTTCTATTCCTGAAAAAGTCAACAAATTTTAATTTAGAAAAGTAGATCCTAAAAAATATTTCTTAGTAAATATGATATGCCCTCCGACTCAATTTCTTCTTCATGTGAAATGTTCATTTCTTGGTGTTGCTCTTGTACTTCATTTGAAGAAGATATTCTTTGACTTGTTTGCTTCGATGCCTTACTTAAATTTTGTTGTGTACCTTGATCAGTATAAGATTGCATTTGCTGAATTTTTCTTAAACTTGGTAGCTGACCTGTACTTTGAGTAGAAGGCTAAATAATAGATAGTTTTTTTGTTGGATTTAGTGGTTGGCTTTGATAATCCTCAATCTGATAGTCATTGACATAACTAGACATAATGGTTTGTAACTTTGCTTCAACTTAGAACTTTGTTCACTTTGAGTTTTCTTTTTTGCTACTTGACTTGAGCTCTTCTGTTGTTGCCTTGACAATTGTGTAGGCTGAATAATATTCTCTTGAAGTTGCCTCATGTTTCCATTAGGCTGGCTTGATAGCTATGGACTTGATACTTTTTTAGGTTTAGTAATGTCTTCTTGAAATTGACACTGCTTTCCTTTAGTTTGAATTGAACTTTTTCTTGCTTACTTGAGTCACTTTGTTGCCTACTTGACAATTGATGTGTTGGATCAAGCTCACCATTATGCATAACTTGATTGTTAGCTTGGCATAAGCTTTGTATTTGCTACAAAGTTCTAAGATATTGTGGAGTGACCTTGCTTGTATAAGGAAACTTATAAATAGGTCCTTTTTTCTTGACATTTTGAATATTTTTGTACAACCCGATTCATTTTTTGAAGAGTTTGCTTCCTTCTTCATTTATTCTTTGAATTTGATATCATACCTTACGCATGAACAAAACCAAATTAAGAGTATTAGATTTAAAAATTACTATTAACAGAAAAATACATGTACAATGAAGGATAAGTTGCTGAGTATTGCAATTTGTTAATATTATCAAATTCATTACAATAGGAAGCAATGAATGGAAGACATTGCATATATATATAATAAGATGGAATAGAAGAGGTAACAAGTTTATCAGAGTAACTATGTCAAAAATAAAGTAAAAAAAATTGAAAAAAAAAATAGAATTGAAAGTGATATCCCAAGATTTTTGAAAGAAACCCAGTTGCAGACCATCCTTCCCAAGGGGCCTTATGGGCATTCATAATCCATGAGGATTGTTTAATATCAATAGCAGAAGGAATAGCAAGAAGACATAGCCAATAATTAACTAAGACTACAGAGGGAAGGGAAACTAAGCACAAATTGACTGGAAAATCCTGTCCCATCAATCTTTTTATAGTTCAGACCTAGATCACTGATCATACCCTTGGCCTTGTTGAAGGAACTAGGAATGTTAACATGGGGCATTGCCTCTTTTAAAAGTTCTAAGAGAACGGTAAATGACATATTACTCCATCCACAATGGAACTTTGTATGATACAATCTAATTATAAAGAAAGGTGTTGAAAAAGTCTTGCAACCTGGATATAGTTCATGGTTAGCCTCCTCAATCAAATTATAAAATTCTTGGCATCCTCATTTGGCCCTTCTCTACTCATAACCCCTCTCATAGATGTAAAATCATTCAACTACATCTCTACAAGTCTCATGTAATAATCCATCAATATCATCATATGTGTTCCACCTGTCTTCTTCACCTATTCAAGATTTATCATAGAAGGAGCAGGTCCTTCACCTTGAAAAACTCATTAAATGTATGCTTTTTTAAAACCCTTACATATTTAATGTTTGTAAACTTCCATCCTATTGCCTGTATAAAAATTACAACATTTTACACACAGACAAAGAGTCATCCCATCTTAAGCTAAATTAGAAAAAAGCAAAATCCAAGAATTGTTCAACACCATTAATATACTCACTACTCGCTTTCGAGAGATGTATCCAACTTTTATTGATCATCACAATTAAATTATCTGTCAAAATAATGAATTGAAAACAAACTAAGAAAAATAAATTTATCTAGTTTAATCATATAAATCACATAAAAGAAAATAAAAGGAAACACACACAAAAATAGTTATCAAACAAGTACAACTATATCTTTGTTTTCTTAACGAAAAGACATAGTGAATGATATGCTCTCAGTGAAGAAATGTTTGAAGACAAAAATACCTCTACTTGCCTGCCTCAAGAATTTGAGTGAGGTGAGAAAAATTAGAAATTGTTATTTTATAACTTGTTGCATGTGAAGAATTAGACACCTAACCCAATTCTTTTTTATTTTTCATATATAGTCCCTAAAAAATGTTAGTTAAGTCATCAAATTACCATTTACAGTAGACAATATCTAGAAACATTAATCATATTAAAATAGCAATATGTACATAAATGAAAAGTATATTATTCTAACATTGGCATAATCCCACCACATTTATGTCTCCATGTTATCTGCTTATGATTCTCAACATTTGATAATTGTATTGAATTCAATCAACAGAATTTATGTCTCGGCATAGTAACATAGTAGTTCATGTAATATTTGAAAGATATTATCCCAAAACACAACAATGATCAGCAAAATAAAATTGAAAAAACGTCATTGCAGAATTGAAAGTTCAAACTACTAAATGACAATGTAAATTCATTAATTAAACATGACAATACATCCACCACAAATAAATCAAACTTGATCCACATGCAATAGCAAAAATGTTGATAGTCTGATACCATGACAAACAATAACAGAACAAACAACTCAGTTCCTACACATCCTAGTTGCACCTAAAAAAAAAAAAAAAACATAAGCAATAAGAAGAAAAAGAAGATAGCTTACTGATTTAAGAGAGTTAACCCCAGCTGACTATTTTGTTGTCGATTAATACCCAAAAGCTTTTGAACACAAGATCAAGTTTTGGATAATGGGGTCACCAAGAGGATTTTCAATCCTAGCGGAAAAGGACCCTAATTGATATGGGGTCAGTTGTTGTTGCCAATAAATCTTATTCTATATAACATTTCAAATCAAGAGAAATTTAACAGTTTACTTGCATAAGCCAGAGATAATCATACACTTTACATAATTAGATATAACCATACACTCATTGTCTTATAAAAATATATAAATATATACATACACTCACTGACTCATGATTCATACATAAAGCAAAGACCAAGTTTCACAAATTATACCTAACTAGGTATACTATATTTACTAAGAAGTTAACTAACACAACCCAAAAACACTTCAATGAATTGTAAGGAAATCCACAGTGCAATATGAACATCCAAGATTTTAATATGATTTTCTTTTTCCATTCGGTTAGCAAGCAATTTATCAAAACGTTACCTTACTTGAAAAATGAGTTAGAAGATTGTAACTATAGCTACACAGAATTTTGAGCTTAATATTTCTCCATTTTATTTCGAGGATAGCTAAGCTATACTCCTCTTTTTTATTGCAATGCTCAGTTGGGTGCAAGATCATTATACCAACTAGATTGAGAGATTTGAGGGTGCTAAGAGTGAAATTAATTAATACTTGGGTTCGGTGAAGTGTTACCATTACCACTGATAAGACATTGGCTATGAATAGCTGTGTTACAAACCATTAGTAGGTCCTATTGTGGTATGGTGTGGGTTCATATACCCTTGAACTCCCTATCCTAACAGCTAGTTTTTGTAAGGGTGAGTTGTTCTTAAATACAAATCTAATGAAAGGACGCTCCACATTCTTGGTTCTTCCTATAGCTTTCAAATGAGAGTTCGCCTAAGGTATGCATCAAGAAGCTGCTAAAGGCTACTTGGAAATTTCTACCAAGTTTAGTAGCCAGAAAGGATATCAAAAACAAATAATAATAATAAAAATAAAAATAATTTAAAGAAGGCACAAGATAATCAAATTTTCAGAATGATTGCTATTTAAGCCAAATTTTGTGAGTTTTCACACTATTACCAACATCTATGTATTCTCTTTTGTAATGTATTAGAGGATCAAAAGTTTAAAACCAAAGTTACAATGTTATCTAACTATAAAGAACATGAAGAATGCCAGAAAATCAAATAGAAACAAAATACAATTATATAGAATAAAAAAAAAAACTAGATTTTTTATCTCAGAATTAATTCGGCAGTCAACCTATGGTTACCTTACAATAGCAAGTGACGGCTATAAGAAGCTTTTTGAAGAAATGAAGCGGTCCAGCACTAGCTAAAAGATAGCCATGGCCAGCTACAAGAAGTGTATTTTTCAATGCTTCACCACTTTTGCAAAATTGATTACCACCGTTTGATACTAGATTCTTTCAAATTAGAGCTACGGTAGCATCCAATACTTTCTAACAGCCCTTTGATGTTAATAATTTCAAAAGAAAATTGGTCTTAATACAGTAGGGCAAGCTAGCTAGATAGGTTGTGCCATGACTGTGAGAAGGAATAAGGAAGGCACAGGGGCAGGTGAAAAGCAAAAAGGAAAAGGACAAAGAAATCAGAAAAGAATAGGGAAAGGGTAAAAGGTCGAAGAAAAAAAAAAGGAAAATAGAAAGAAGAAAGAAAACAAAGTGTGGGGAGGAAAAGAAAAAATATTAGTGGGAAATATTTTGAGATAGGCACAGTTTTTTTAAAAAGCTATTAATTTAAGACAACACAAATATAAGTCATTATTGAAACATATCTATAAAAAACAAGGCTTAAATTAAATGTTGTCACTTATTATATATAACATCAATTTTTTAAACGTTGTAGCATGACTGTTGCTATAGCTCTAAAATTAAAACAATAATTTATTATCGTTTGCAATATTCTAACTCTTGCAATGGTTTTTAAATGTTGTAAGAAATGTGTTGAAAAAATTAAAATTTTTAGACAACATGTTTTTTTTCATTTCTATGTTATCATTTAGATAGTGTTTTTTTAAGTGTTACTAGGTAAGTGTTGCCACAGTTTACTTTTGTTGTAGTGTATGTTTGTGTACGTATCCGAATTTGTCCCATAGACGCAAAATCACAAATGCAGTATTTTTTGCTTCTGTTATACAGACACAGAAACTGCATATGCAATTGACTGTGGTATTGTACATCTATAAATTAAATGAGTAATTTTTATTATTATTATCATTATCAGCATCTGCATTATGAAAATGCTGATAAGCACATTACAAACACAGATAGTAATTTTAAAAGGAAAAAAAAAATTTGTACCTGTTAATTCCTATTTAGATGCATATTTTATATTCAAATTCAAAGTATGACATAAATAAAAATATATATATATATTTACAAAAATCATCAGACTAATGTATAATAAAACTTTTGAATACATACATAGAGCTAAACATCATCTCCTAATACTAAGTTTTCGTCATCTGAAGCTTGCTTGCCATTCTACTAACTAAGCTACGATGTCCCAGATGTAGGAGTGCAACATGAAATAGTGAAAATAAATAAATTATAAATTATATTAACTTAATATGCATGTAGTTAAGTTAGTACTCTAACTTAAACAAAGCCATATTTACAAAGTTTTTGTCTTGAATTAACTTTAAATTTGGTATAAAATTTATAAAATCCTAATGTTGATCCAAATGGATGTCCGTCTCTTTCTCTATATCTTACCCATCTCCATGGTTATGTTAGCACTCCCAAAATCTGAAACGAACTTGTACTTGACCATAGTGTGTGGAACCCAAAGTTACAAAGTTTTTGCCTTGAAATTGTATTTTTAGCCTAATATCATAATTATTGATCCAAATGAATTTTTATTTTTTCTACAAGTCTTATTCATCCTCATGGTTATGCTGGTACTCCCGAAATTCGAAATAGATTTGTACTTGACCATTTTACCCCTCGAACCTTAAATTACAAATATTTTGCCTTGAAGTTGTAACATTGGCCAAATATCCTAACCGTTTATCCAAATGGAATTATGTTTTTTTTTTCTACAGGTCTTATTTGTCCCTATTGTCATGTTGTTACTTCCGGAATTGCAAATGGACATCTACTTGATTGTTTTGTCCCTGGAAACCCAAACTTACAAAGCTTTTGCCTTGAAACTGTAATTTTAGCCTAATATCCTAAATATTGATCCAAATGGAATTTGGTTTGTTGCTACAACTCTTATTTGTCCCGATGGTCATGCCGATACTCTCTGAATCTCGAATAGTTATCTACTTGACTGTTTTGCTCCCCCTCCCCCTGAACTAAATTTACAATTTTGCCTTTAAATTATAACTTTGACCTAATATCCTAACCATTGAGCCAAATGAATTATTGTTTCTTCCTACATATCTTATTTGTCTCAACAGTAGTTCCGATACTCCCAAAATCCCAAACGTATGTCTGCTTGACCGTTTTACTCTCCAAACCCCATTTTTCATTGGTTTTGCATTTAAACTTTAACTTGAGCATTATATTATTTAAGAATCTTATAATGAAAATAAAATTAAAAGAATACATACCTCTAGGAATAGTTGTGTAATATATCTAAAACAACAAGTTATGTAATTATGTTAGTTATTTTATAAAATGCATGACAAAAAAAGTAATTAACATTGCCATAATATATGAATATACTTGCATATTTACATGTAAGAACTACTAATTCTCATCACTGTCAAGAATGTACTCTTCCTTTTCATCATCTTCTTTTTCTTGAACTGAGGCAGGTTCATCATCATCAATAAAATCATTATTGATTATTACCCTTGCATGTTGTTTTCTCTTTGATTGAAAAAGGTCATTTGGATTAATTTCTTCCATTACATTTGTTTCAGATAGATTGTTATCATCTTCAAAGGTAACAGGAGTTGGAAATTAGGTTTCTTGATCTTGAAAAACTTGTGAATGCATGGGCACTACACTTTTAGTGCTATCTTTAGTCAATGGTAAATTAACAAAGTTTTTTGGTTTCACTTTATATATTACCCACCAATCAAGCCTTTCTTTTTTCTTAGATAGATATTTTGAATAAATACTTGTGTCGCCTGATAACCCAACATAAATGACTTGTTTGAGTTATGTTTTGGACTTATGATTTATCTCAATCAAATCATGTTGGGGTCAACTTTAAGTTCACTATCAGAAGAATCATACCGTCGACACTTGAACGAGACAACTTTGTTCTTAGGACCCCCATACTACAACTTAATAACATTAATTAGCATATGGTAAAAATTATAATCACATGCATCATAACAACTTCCCTTTACACAGACACCATTATTCCTTATCCTTTTTTTTTTTTACATGATGTTATGTGTGAAACTTATGGTTATTTATGATGTATCCATTGTAAGAGTAGCTACATTGACTTAGACCTATAGCTATATCGCCTATGTGCTTGTCAACACTTAGATAACTTAATATCTATATAATTATGAATTATGTAAGAATAAAATAGTCATTAATGAATTGGAAATTTAATTAGAATCGACAAAATTCTTAATAATTGGTGTAGCCATTGAAGAAAGTCTCTTTTATAAAGTCTCTTGAGTTGTTGATATGTGATAATTGGTTCATCAAATCTTATTATTAAATTGTATTGACTATAAACAAATATACGACAATATAAGTTGCGCGTAAAAAGGTTCAAGGATAAGAACAGTTTTTGAAACTTACTCCACAAAAGGTCCAATCTCTTCATAGCTGAGAATGACATATATCACTGTTTTATTTTACTCATAGTCTTCTAGCACTTTAGACCAAGCATGTCCAATAGTTTTCCAGATAGGAAAATATGGATGTTCGTCCAGTTGGATCAATATTGCCATCATCATTTCGGTCTATTTCTTGCATCATTGTACGCACATTGCTTGCAAAGTAAAGGCTACTAAACTTTTCAAGTATGTTGCCTCAACAACTGCGCCCTTAACACGTGCTTTGTTGCAGACTTTCTTTTTTAGATTATTCATCGTTCTATTTAGGAATATTATATATGATTTAACATACAATACATCCAATTGTAATAAAAATGAATAACCAATGAAAGAAATTTGAAAATTACCTTTCAAAAGAATACATCCATTGATATTGTATCGAGCCACCAACTTTCACCTAATAAGTGAAGTGAATCAGCAAATGTTCCATAAGATCCCAAAAACCAAGTATTAACTTAGTTTCCATCTTACAAAGAGTCACAACTATTTTGAACTCAAATCTATATGTGGAACAATCAACTCAGCTGCATAAATATTCTAGAAGATATTACTAAGTTTTGTAATAGAATCCCAAATTGGCTTTGGAATCAAGTCTCAGAATGTAATTGGAAATAACCTCTGCATGAACATATGACAGTTATGGATTTTCACACCATATACTTGGCATTCTTTTATGTTTACACAGCGAGACAGGTTAGAAGCATAACCATTAAGGAACTTGACATCATTCTTGATTCATTCATAAATCAACCTTTTATCATCTTTGCTCAGCGTGTAGGTTGCTTTAGGTTTAAAGGATTTTTCATTAACCTCATACAACTCCAATTCTGGTCAATGACATGTCTTTTTAAATTTTGTTGAGCTCATGGATTATCCTTGTTTTTACCTTCAAAGTCCATGGCAGTATTGAAAATATTATTAGAGACATTCTTTCCAATTTGCATGGCTTATAAGTTAAGGTGAAGTAGGTTGGTAGACTAATACAAAAACTCCTAGAATATACTCATGTGCACCCAATTATAATCCTTTCCATAAGTTGAAGCATCAAATGATCTAACCTAGCTAAAAAACTTCATCACCAGACAATTTGGGAGGCTTGAGGAAAACTGTTTCTTTGCTTTAAAAACGGATGATTCTCAAGCAAGAATTGATGATGAAAATCAAACCAACATTTTTTCCTATCGTTCTTTACTATGAAGGATTTTGTACATTCCATATATATAGGACATGGCAGTCTACCATGGATACTCCACCCAGAAGTCATACCATAAGTTGGAAAATAGTGAATTTTCCATAGAAGAGTAACTCTAATAATAAAGTTTTGCTTCAAAAACTTATCAAAAGTCAAGAAGCCATCTTTCCAAAAAAATTTCAACTCATTTATTAAAGGTCTGAGATAGACATCAAAATTCTTGCCAGGATAGAGAGGACCGGGAATTAGTAAAGTTAAGACAATGTTGTTCTGCTTCATATACATGCTTGGTGGAAGGATTTAAGGAGTGACAAACACTAGCCAACATGAATTTAAGATCCTAGATTATCAAATGGGGTGAACCCATCCACTAAGAGCTCAAGTCTAACATTTCTTATTTCTTGCGACCATAAAGGGTGAACTTCATTAAAGTGTTTCCACACTTCCCTATTAGACAAATGTATCATCATATCTGGTTTTTCCCTTTTACCTTTCTTGTGCCATCTCATGTCTTTTGTAGTGACTCCAGACATATAAAGCCTTTATAACCTCCTCATGATCGGCAAGTGTTGTAATACCTTATGAGGTATGCTCCATCATTGTTTGAAACTGGACCTTTTACAAATATCACAAGTAGTCATGCAGTTGTTCACATCGTAATACAATTGGCACTGATTCGGACAAACATCAATCTTGTCATATCCAAGTCCTAACTCATTCACCAACTTCTTAGACTTGTAAAAAGATCCAAGTAACTTCTAATCCTTAGGGATCAATGATTTGGATGAATCTATTGTAATAATTCTCTAAGATATTGAATTATGACTTGCAGTTTAACAATTAAGTTATGGCTTAAAGAATGATTTCTTCACACCTTGCCCATACCAGATTATCTATAATTGTCAACATCTTATAAGACTTTGCAGCTTCTGGATTGGGATTCTCTGGGTCCTGATTATGATTTGGGCCTACTATGTCCAATATCATTTTTGTCATCCGGTTCGTAATAGGTAGGATTTCATCTTTAACAACATTTGAGGGTCCACCTTTTGAACACTCCATGGTCCTAGTATTACCACGTCAGCCCTCACCATATAGACTCCACTTTCTATATGCTATAACAAAACCCTTATTATAGAAGTGAAAGGTTACTTACTCTTTATTAAGAAATTTACTATTGTCACAGATTTGCAGGGACATCGCATTTTTTTGTCAAATGTGTAACACATATTGACAAAATCAAAGTCAAGAAATCTTTTAACCTCTTCAACTCTATTATTTCAATACAACAACTACATAATAGATAAATTGTCTTAAAATGAATGAACCAATTATTAGTTTATGTTCTATACCACCTTCAACGCCATCCGAAGGGTTGGTTTTATCCTATTCAGATAAACTATACTCTTATTGAAATTATATGCTTAATCTTTTTGTCCTCACTTTTCAAATTTGAGCAGCATTTATCTATAGTCTCCTACACGCATGATATAGACAAGCCAATATTGCTATGTCTATGTATCTGCCCAGAGGACATAGAGAAACAAAGTTGGAATTTCAACTAAATAGACAAAAAGTTAAGCATATCACCTTAACAAATAGAGTGTTTGCTTTCCTAAACTGTCCACTTAACTTGGGTAATTTAAGAATTATTTTGAATGAAATTAATATACGTTCTTTATGTCAGACAAACATATATTAGTTCATTTAAAATGATTCTAGTTTATAAATGAATATGATATGCAATGCATGCATTAACAACATATAAAAACATTATGAATTGAGATAATAGACAAACATATATTACTGCATAAGGTTATGAAA